>OZ018337.1:23339296-23829747 GCA_963969495.1 Ceratothoa steindachneri
CGTCCCAGGTCTTATTAGCTCTACGCTGGAGCTACACGTTTATGGAGCTCAACCTCAGTTCACCATGGAACTCACTCTGCCTTCTCCTCTCTCTCCTTCGGGTTCTCAAAATAATATAGACAGCCTTATTTTGAAACATTTGCAGTCTAAGGACTCGGGTCTTGGGACTCGCGTTTATAGGGACCGGAGGATAGAGGAGTTTTGAGCGAATGCAGGCATTGTAGATCTTGAGTTTGTTGTCAGAAGTAAGGTCTATGAACCAAAAGAATTAACCCAAGTCTCTCCGTGCATTTGCTGTAGTTCTATCTACATCTCTCCCATATCCACCAGTCATAATCCAGAGTCCTAGAACCGTGCCCCACGTGCGGTATGGGATGCGTAGAGCCCCACACGGATCTGTGCGAGGGTCCGTCGGAATATTGGAAGTACATGGAACATTTGAGAATTAGTAGATATCTTCCATCTTCTCTCGAAAAAGTTGATGATTTCGATTTCAACCACCGTACTCTGTGCCATATGATTCACATTCCGATAAGGTGTCGTGCAGATCATCGTGATGTCGTTCTCAAATTGGAGGTATAACGAGCCTTCAGTCAGAGGTTGTGGAAGATCGATTGTGTGGATGTTATAGAGCAAGGGACTTATACACTCGCCTTGTGGCACCCTCGCCTCGAGTTCGAACTCAGCGCCATTGAAGCTTTTAATTTTCACAAACGCTTTTCTCTCCTTTCAAGTATGGAGTTGATACCCAGATGTAGGATTTTGTATTGCAGTCGTCTCCTCCATACTTGGTCAAAAGACTTTTTGACGTTCTGGAGTACCAGATTTGCATGGCGTCTTTCTCTTTTACCTTTGCTAGCTTCTCGCTGATCATGGCAACCGCCTGTCCGTTCCTCGCTTCTTTTGGAAGCCATGTTGTTGGTTATTGTGCAATTATTATTTTTAAGGAACGTGTTCACCCTGTTGGCCAGTATCTTCTTAAAGACTTTCCCTGCAAATCCTAAGAGAGATATAGGCCAGAAGTTAGTTTGACTGTCCGGTGGCTTACCGGCTTTGGGAATGAATATCATTTTTGCTACCTCCCAGTGTTCAGGGAAGTAGCCCACGTTCAGGCACGCATTCACAATATTCATAAGCCACAGAAGGATGGGGCTCTTATAAAATTATTCCGTGTCAGTGCTTTACGCCCAGATGCTCGCTGACGAGAGGATTTTAAGGTTTCCAAGAGTTCTTCGACAGTAATTTTACCACCGAGTCCCTCTAGATTCCTTTCCTGCGATACATAATGGTGAGAATAGGTTCTGTGTACCTGGTCATTTAGTATGTTTATAATCCCGTCTTCGAAGTCTAAATCAGAGTTATCATTCCCTTCCAGGGATCTCTTAAATATATTAATGCCAAGAGGAGTCTTAATTCTTCTTCATTTTGTTCCGTGTCCGTAATTTCTCTATTGTCTCGTGTAAGTTTTATTGTCGTTTGTTATGTCCTCCTCTTAGTCTTTTTACTGTTTACCAGAATTTACGTGAGTCGTTTTCTAATCAACATAATTCCACACACCTAATTAGTGATATTGATCTGATTTCTCATATTTCAATGTTTGTAAGTCTTTGTTGAATCTCATTATTCGACTGAAGATTGTATGATAAACTCCACACCGAAACTGGTCTCGTGAATAAATATCGCAGTCTTATACAGTGTTTTATTAATATTTAATCTAGTCGTTATTTATTTAAAGAAAGTTATATATATATATATGAGGAATTAAACCACATTCTCCGAAGACAATTTAATTCAGAACAGTTTTGATGTATCTCACACCCTTTTTCAACTGACACTGGATGGAAAATATTTGAAAATGCTTACATACATAACACAGTCAGGTCGTGAAAGATCCCCTATTTGTTCCCCAATCCCCTACTTGTGGCTAATCAGAGAGGGGAGGGGGGTTAGGCCTAAACATATTGAAGGGCTGACATTTCGCTATTTTGTTTATTTCCTTTCGTATTACAGGTTTAAAAGAAAATTGACCCTAAGATAGATTTAAATTAGGAACTGGCGATATCAAGCTCGATTCTACGATTCTTCTGTTAACATAGTTAGCCGATTTAAATACCATTTTACTTTCATTGAAATCGATTGAATGATTCAAATCTCTAACATGACAAAATATTCCACTGCTTTGACTGCCCACTCTAATATCTCTTTTGTGTTCATACAATCTCTTGTCTAGATTTCTCCCCGTTTCCCCTATATAAACTTTGTAGCACTCGTTGCATGGTATTGCATATACACCTATGTTATGATGTTCTTTGGGTTTCCTGGCCATCATTAATTGGTTTAAGGAATTATTATATTTAAAAGCTAGATAAATACCCGCTTTTCCAAATATGTCCTTCAAACTATTTAATTTATTATTAAATGGCAATGTTATACATTTGTTGAAGTCATTTTTGCGGGAAGGCTTATTACCATAGAATGTTTTCCTAGCTGCAAAATGGGAAGACGATATGAACCAATCGGGGTAATACAAATTAGAAAAAATGTTCCTGATAATGACAATTTCTTCATCTAAATAGAAAGGATGACGTATTTTATATGCTCTAAGGAAAAGGTTAGAAATTACCGATTTTTTAACAGTATTATCGTGAAACGAAAAATAAAGTGTATTTTTCGTTTCACGATAATCCTGAAGAGGATTGAGGAACGCTAGGAAATGCTTCATTACTAGGGCACTGTAAATTATTAAAAAAAAATATTTTAGGAAAATGCAATTTCTGCTGTATGTTTTAATCATAGGCAAATTACTTTAAATTTGAGATATCATCGTACAAATAGGGCCCATTTAAAGAGCAATAAGCAACGATGCATATGATCTATGGTCATTGAGAGAAGAGATAGCTTTCAGAATATACATATTAATTCATCAAGAAACTACAAGCTGCTTTGTAAAAATTAAAAATATATATTTTTGTGTAAATTTATTTAATTATACAGTTACCATTTTAAATCTTTTAAAGATGAGGTATTCCAAGGTATCGTCAACCCTAATATAACCTAACATAACATAACTAACTAAATAATCTAGATTATTTTGTTAGGTTAAGTTGGTTTAGGTTAGGTTAGACTATATTAAGGTAAAAAAAAACGATAGGTACCTCATCTTTCACACGATCAACCATTTTTACAACCTTTTCCTATGTTATTAATTTGAAATAAACGACACAAAATTCTTTTCAAAAATAAGAATTACTATGTAAAATATTTTTAGCTAACTACGCGCCTCTCCTTAATGAGCGTCAAATGAGGACAAAACCACCCTAAATAGACTATTAACAAAGACTAGGGTAACCAATTATCAAAAATAAATAGGCAAATATTGATAAGAATGAACATGTCAGAACTTTTTAAACAGACTATTGATAGCTTATCTATGCTATCCCTAGTCTGTTTAACACTCATTTTAATTTTTACCGGCACAAACTAGGGATGACTTTATATAATTAATTAATTATTCTAGTATCAGTGCATAGGAGAGTGCAGGGGCAAAGGAAAGAAGAAAGATGGAATCGAATTTTCCCTAAGAATTACCAAGATTCAGCGTGCAGTCTTATAGTACGTGGTCAGATTTCGCGCGCGTGATAGACCTATTTTTACTTGGCCATCCAGCTTGCTGCCCAACGCTGTGAATTGATTTTGATGAGTTCATTTTAAGGTGCAGGTTAACTAGGTGAGTCATTCGCACCCAACTCTTGAATGTAGCCTTCGGATAGTTGAACCAAATATAGGTTAAGTTGGATGACCAACACTCACATTGATATTTAAGAGATGAACGTCAAGCTAATAGAATATTCCTCTTTATTTCTGCTATTAACCTTATTTTTTTAAAAAATTTATAAGTTTAAATATGGGTTAGGCAACTAATAGTTATTGCTCCGTGTGGGCCTTGGCAATTCTCGCACTTCTTTTCCTCGCTTCTGCACTCTCTAAACCCCAAACTCACTTGGTTGCACTCTGAACATTTTTCCCCATATAGTCACTAGGGTTGTGATCCTCGATTACAAAACAATGGTAGAAATTTGTATGTATACATACCCCCCCTGCGTCAATCTGTGAGGGTATGATTCTTAAATTGAATGTTAGGAAGCCTTGTAGCCTTCCTAGCAGTCTATTTATCCGTGAATACGATCTTGAGCAGATTATTATTCAATCTACTTAGCTTAACTACTTCCGCCGCATTTGTCAAAGTTTGATTTGTCTCTACCTCTTATCAATATGTCTGCAAATTATAGCAATATGAGCCCTGATTTCTGATCAGATCACAGGCTCAATGTCGATCTAACTGAATAATTTTCTTACTTCCCCTCTTGTTAGCCTTTGCCTATCTTCATCCTGGTGGCACATTGCCATATACCTGGGGCAGGAATCAATGAGTCTAATTAGGGTAACATTAATTTTGTTTTGTCCCACCCCAGACTACCCTTAAGGGGAGCCTCTTCCATTTATCCTTATCCATCCTCTCCACTCCACTTGTACATGATTAGCATGTGAAGGGTTTAATAGAATAATAAAAATCAATACCTCCACTCTACCTTATTTTTGTTCCTTTCACTATATCCTGCTGATTCTTGGGACTTCATTTTACTCACTTTTTTCACTACTTCACTTCTGGCTTGAAATACGTTCGTACTTCACCTAGCGTAGTTACACTTGTACATGATTAGCATGTGAAGGGTTTAATAGAATAATAAAAATCAATACCTCCACTCTACCTTATTTTTGTTCCTTTCACTATATCCTGCTGATTCTTGGGACTTCATTTTACTCACTTTTTTCACTACTTCACTTCTGGCTTGAAATACGTTCGTACTTCACCTAGCGTAGTTACAGAAGGCGGCGGAATATTGTTTTAAGTCCATAACAGAGTTCCCGCGAGCGAGTTCAATGCCAGAAGTGTCCACGAATGCCAAGGAGTCGACAGCAATCTTGGTAGCTCCCAATACCAATTTCTGATCTACAGAACGCAAAGGCAGCCTGAGGGAGAGGACTCGAACCTGTACGCTAAACTTGCCGAGTTTGTTGAAAATCGCCCAGTATGATTATGGGCTACTTTAACTGTCGTGGAGTTGACTGGAGTGATAGATCGTACCACGGGAAAGGGAAACGAATCATCGACTTTACTGACAATAACGTTTTGAGCCGACGAGAGGTTAGAACCTGTTGGACTTGGTGTTCACCACTAATAATTATATTGTCTCTGGATGGAGCGTGAGTGAGTATCTGGGTGGTAGCAATCACTGTATTATTCACTATGCACGCCCCGTACGGCAGTCCTTATGGCGTTGCTGCCTACAAACACGATTACAGCTGCGTGGACTTAAACCGTTTATGGGATGCGATAGGTCGACTAGAACCTGTGAATAGCCAAAGTAATTCAGCCAACTGCCTGAGATTCAAAGACTGCTTTATAGACCAGCAGTCCATGTTTGTTGCCCTAAAAGGGTGAAGAAAAAATACACTCAACCGAAATGGTCCATTCACCGCATCGCCTTAGCAATTCACAATAGTAAACAGAGCTACGTTTATTGGAAAAAGCAATGATAGCAACAAAATTCTTATGTAGTACAGAACAAAATATGAGAACTGTTAAACACTGGAGCGCCAAGATAAGCGCGATAAGGAAATTCAGGTCACGTCCCTTTGCAAAGAGAACCCGAAAGAATTCTACCTTCATTTAAAAAGATACAAATCATTTCGACATCGCATAGGCCTGCTGAGAATTGGTGTTGGCATTGCGAGAGTAAAATCTGGCTATCGCTAACGTGTTGAACGACTACTTTATCTCTGTCTACATAAGCAAAGGATATGGTCGCAGTCTAAGGCCGGGGTGTATCTCTAAAATAGGGACAACCGAAGGGAAATAATATTACACGGTGCGGAAGTGGAGGCTAGAATATAGAACCTTAACCCGTACAAGTCTCCTAGTCCTGATGGCTTTCTCCATAGAATCCTTCGGAAGGTGAGTGGTAAGGTTGTAACACAAGTTACTGTGATCTTAAACGAATCACTAGAAATTGGGCAAATGCCAGAGGACTGGAAGACGGCGGATGTGACTCCCATATTTAAGAAGGGAGAGTGCGAAAGCCCTGGTAACTACTAGCATATAATTCTGATGTCTGTTTTGGACAAAGTGCCAGAGAACATAATAGCAGATAGCATAGTAAATTACCTAGAAACAAACAACTTGACCCTGGATCCCCAACACTGGTTTCACAGGGACAGATCATGTCTCACATATCTACTAAAATTCTTTAACGGCATTCTGAGTAAGGACGATTGAAGTCGGCCTGTGATTTTATATCTGGACTTTAAAAAGACATTTAATAAGGTGCTAAACTGCAGGTTGATGCGCAAAGCCCGCGTGTTTGATACCACCGGTAAGGTGGTCGAATGGATTGAGAAGGTGATGTTAGGCCGGTGACAAAGAGTGAGAATCAACGGGATAGCCTCGAGATGGGCTCCCGTAAGTAGCGGGGTGCCCTATGATTCAGGTCTAGGTCCTCTCTTCCTCATCATCTAAATAAATAATATAGACGATGGATTACTTTGCTCGATATCTAAGTTCGCGGACGATATAAAATTAGGACGTGGCGTGAGCTCACACGAAGGAGTGGAAGGCCTAGAAAACAGCCATTGCAGGTTAAGAGAGTGGTCCGAGACTTGGCAGATGCCATTCAAACTTGACAAGTGCAAGGTGATGCGCAACGACCATGGCAATCCTCAAGAAGGCTACTACTTTTTAAGTAGAGTTATGGAGGTAACTGACTTTGAAAAGGACTTAGCTCTGCAAATCAGATGCGACTTAAAGTTTTCCAGGCAGTGTGCCGATGCAGAAAAAAATGCACAAAGACTAGTGAGGGAGATAAAGAAGCAATTTTACTTCCAAAGATGAAGTTTGTCTTTAACTTTTACAACTCTCTATTCAGAACTCACCTGGAGTACACCACTCAATTCTGGTCACCTACACTGCGTTATGACATAGATTGACTGAAACGGGTCCAGGTCTGAGCTACTAAGTTAATTGCATCTCTTAAGTAAAAAGATTGTCAGCGCCGTCTTCAAGAATTGGTGCTTTTCTCCATGGGTACTCGCTGATTACAAAGCCAGCCAATAGAAACCTTTAGGATTTTCTAGGGGTGTTGAAAACGTGGACTACAGGAAGATTTTCACGTTGAACACAAATCCGACTCGTAACCATAGTTACAACTTAGATTTGCCCCCATCCCACACTAGTATTTGCTGGAACTACTTCTTATATAAGATCTGCGCTATGTGGAATAATCTTCCGGCTGAATTGGTGAATAGTTCGTCTTTTGAAGAGTTAGAATTTACACTGGGGGATGTAATCCCTAATTTTTATAGCCTGTGGTGTGGAGTAGAATATAAAAGTAAGTTAGATAGGTTTCTGCTTTACTATTAAAATTTTTGATTGTGTCGTTTTCAACAGTGCAATCAGGTATCTTTTCCGCATTCTTTGCCCTCAAAAGCTGATGAGAGAAAGGAGGGGGGGGGGGAGATCATCCATATGGCCTATGCTTTATTTTATGAAACATGTTAAGACTTTTCCTAAAATATTGCCTCCTTAGTATGAATAGCAATGTCCTTTTAGGTACTACTATTCCTTGTGACTTCAAAGATTTATTCCCCAAATTTGAACGTTTAGCGGAAACTTTCCTTTACCTTTGCCGTCTTTACTGAATTTGACTACGTCAGCGATAGAATTCCAATGCATACAACGAGAGTTCGACTCTGAACTTCGAAAAAAATAAAAATGAAAATGAACTTAAAAGATAAGAAAATTGGTCTGGGTTAGTAGGAGAGAGTATAGTTAGAAAAAGTGTTGTTTTAATAGAAGAGTTTGTGTGCCAGTATGTCTGGCAATATCTTTATTTGGGCTTCTTCTTGTTCTTTATGTATCTATTGAACAGAATAAAAGCAGTCAAGCCTTTGTTTTGGGGTTTGCTTGAATTGTGTCTATAGAGCTTACTCAGTTTTGGCGTCTTCATGCATGTATGTTTCCCATACTTTCTCTGTTTCTATTTGCATTACGTTTTGAATCATATTTACCTTTTTCGTGTCCATTTTGGATCTTTTATTTATTTGTTTGTTATTATTTATTCCTCATCTTTTTATATTTAATTTATCCTCTACGAATCTATTTTTTTTAAGACATACATGACATAATGTATGAAATAGTTCAATTGGTTGTCCTACATTTTTGTAATTTTACTTAGCGCATTTCCTGGGTATTTTCACGATATAGTGGTACAACATCCTCCTGAGTACGCAGTTGGCTGCTGCCAAATCCTCGTTGGTAGTGTCTATTTTGATAATCAATTTCAAGTGGTTTTAAGCCTTGAAGTACTCTTTCCGCTATGTGACATTAAGAATAAGACGTAGTGCCTGGCTCTTCGCCGCTTGTGCCTTTATTAAATGGCTTTTGCTTGCCAGGTGTAAAGGAATAGCGGGATACAGGAAAATCGGTCTCACCAAGGTCATGTATAATTTTATTTTGTTTTGGGGGAGAGCCCCCTGAATCTGTAGATGTATCGTAGATTTCTCTTGGCCTGCGCGACCTCCATGTTAAGATGCTCGCCATATGCTCTTGCTGTAATTTTAAGTCCAAGAGCCCGATCTTTACAGGGATATGGGTAGAATTGATTCGGTACTAATATATCGGCTATTTTATTACGCCCACTGGGAAGGACTTTGAAACTCTCTACATTTGTACGTATCTTGTTCCAATTTTCTTAGATATTAAGGTTGTCTATTTCGCCTGCCGTCCTGTTTGAAATGTCGGCTTGGTTAGGATAATCCCTGGTGATCACTTGCGATATGTCGTCAGCCAACTGGATATAAAAGGCGTACACCTGGGTGGGGGAGGGGAGGTCATTCGAATATAACGTGTACAGCGTTAGGCTCAGAGAGCCCCATTGAGGTACACCGGCTTTCATGGGAAAGGGCTGTCTTTCAAAATCATTAATCTTTATAATAGCCTCCAGATTTTCAAGATTATCGCAGATGAATATGTTATATTGGCTTCCATTCCTAGATCACATAAGTCCATACTTTTTCGAAAGCCGATGTTACGTCTCTGAGCACTATATCCACATTCCTATTCTCAGCCTTTGCTATAGCAATGTACTCGGTCATCAAAGCAAGGGTTGTTACCATTCCAAGGTTTTTACGTAAGCCATGTTGCTGCTCGTTGTATCTGTCCCTTGCGTCCAGATAGTCCCTCAGCCTGTCGTCGATTAGTTTTTCGAATAACTTCCCCATAATTTCTAGTATGGATATCGTCCTGTAGCTCTAGACTTCCCGTTTAGGAATCCCTGGCTTTAGAAGAAATTTCATCCTCGCTCTTTTAAGTAGCTCAGGAAAGCACTTAACGTCCATCTCGGCATTGAAGAGGTTCAATATTGCCATATTAGCGTTCGGTGGGGCATTTATTAGATGCGCTTTAGTTATACTTGAAATGCCTGGGTCTTTTCGTTTGAAGCTTTTTAGTGGCAGCATCAAACTCATAATGTGTAAATAGTCTTTCTTCTTCTTCGTATGTATATATTGATTGTTCGCATGAGGCTTGCAGTTCTCATAGGGGCATTTGAATTCGTACACCACATTTGTAGCCTTTAGAGCGGAATGTTTTTTTACGGAGGTTGTTTCTCATTAATAGTTTGCTGAGCTTTGTGTTTTTAGAGTATATTCGTAGCGATAACTTAGTCATTTTCTTGGGTAGTGTTGTTTTTTATTATATCTTGTAGTATTATTTAATATGTTTTGCAGACGATCGTCATTTGGTTCTTGTAGTATTTTTTTCCTTTTTTTCTTCTTCCCAGTACCAAATCTTTGAGTTGAGAGTTTTCTTCTGTGCTTTTTGTAAAATTTTCAGTTGGCATAGCCATTATTGATTCGTATCTGTTTTGATTGGCAAAAATCGGCGAAGTTCTTCATCAAGCGAGGTACACGTTGAGTAGTTCTTGTTAGTTCTTCTTATGCATGAGCTCATTACCCGATATATTCATTAGAAGTAAAAATAAAGCACACTTTCATAGAACAGATATTTATTTGTACGCTAAAACGACTCTAAGATATATTATGTAAGTTGGATATAGAAAATTACCATTTTTGCAAAGTCGACGGGGGCTTCAAGCACCCAGGAGAACTGGATTTAAAAGAGAGTCATGGGCCTGTCGATCACGGCAGTTCATCGATTAACGATAGAACCGGATCTGGCAGACCCAGTCCCTTCGGCCATCAATAACATTGTATGAGTTGAAGGCCATCCCTACATCTACAAACCCTTCTCAAAGAATGACAAGATATTCCAATGTTTGGGGCATCTACAACACCCCGCGTCTACCTGTCTAAGGATAAACATTAACATTGGTCGGTACACAATTCAGATTTTTAAATTTCTTCACTGGAGTTTTTAACTATGAAATCAATTTCAAGAAAATAAAATATATAAAATTTAATAAGTGTCCGTCAACATAACATATGACCGTTTAAAATCCCAATTATCTTTTTAGGGAATTTATGCGCATAAGGTTAATATCCAGAAAGAAAAATTGTTGTTATCCATTTCCATCAATAAAAGGTATTGGGCCTCAAACAGTCTAAGAGAAAGAATGTTACCCCCCTCCCCCGCCTAGTGCCCAACGTCTACCCATGACGCCTGAGAAGATTTATCCGCACGCTCAAACACCCCCAGGGGAGCAGCGAGAATTTCACGCGGCTGTGTGACCCGTTTTAGGTTCCCTTTCTCGCCGTCACACCGACTGAGTGGCGCCGGACCTATTTCGTGAAGGACCTTTGCGCAAGGCTGTTAGGCCCGCCCAAACTATCCTTCCCCTCTCTTTGGCGTGCCAAGTCTAATGAGATCCCTGTCCCCCTTTGTGGGGGGGGGGGCGCCGCCGAGGCAGTATAAATATTTAGAGAAAAGCTTTGAGAAATTAGTACCCTACAGCCCCGTCTTGGTTAGCAGCCACGTAAAGAATTTCCGCTTGACAGAAGATAGACACAGACAGTGATCTATCACTCGGGTATCGACTTTGTTCTCGTCTGGAATACTCCATCGCTCATTTCTCAGCGAGGTTAAAGAAGAAGGAATTTTGCAAGTGGAAGTATGCAACGCCCCAATTATTCGTCGTATCTAAGCCTCCATTCAATTAGGCTTTACCTGAGTCTCCCCTTCATTTGCACTTCCCCATAACCTTTTTCCTGAAATCAATTACCGTACATTCTCTCCCGGCCTCTCGTACCCGTCGAGCCATTTGTATCCCCACCCTCGTTTGGTACCCTGGCTCTCATTTTATTTATTGTCATTTATTTACTTGTACTATTAATATTTTCTTTGTATATGGTAAAGTTATTTTTCTACCATCAGTTTCTTTAAAACCCAGAACCTCTAATAATTTATTATTTAGTCCAACCGCACTCGATTTTGTTTATTTAACCCTCGCACTGGGATCTGTATCCCAATTTTCTTATGTGCCCTCTTCACGGTCACGCTACGACAAACAGTTTAAAATTTTAAACCATCAGAATGGTTATCAGTAATTTATCAGTCTACAATCCAGGGATGGGGAAACATTTTTGAGCCGTGAGCGAAAATATCTAGAAAAAGAAGTCGGCAGGCGATAAATAGAATTGGAATCTTGTATCTTTGTAAATGTTGTTTACATTTATTACATAGTGCGATATATTCAATCATTAATATCTAAAAGAAATTATTACGCAACATTATTATTGACTGACACCAAGAAAGTTAGACATACATATATTATTTAAATTTCAGTATTGACAATTTGTGCATACAAATATATTACTCAGGGAGCGATGAAAATTGGGCTCGGCGGTGAAATTTTTCCCGCGGGCGAGAGTTTCCTCAACCATAGACTACACTCTCGCATCTTGAGAAAAATTCTATGATTTGTAAGTTAAAAACCTTTACACAAAATAACGAAATATCTCGCATTTATTGTTCTTTTTCTTGGAAGAATTTATTAACTACCTCAATAGTGAGTCCATTGTATTATCTCTTGATTTAATAAAGTTTGTTGCTCTATCGCAAGAAATATATCATCAATTACTAAAAGTTTAATAGAGCTCATTAATCTTCGTGGGAATGGATCTTAATCTTCTTCAAGAGATTTTTATATCAACGGCACCATCTTAAATAAAGGTCAACAAACTTTTACAAAATTATGCTTGTTTTATATAAATTAAGGGTGTGTAATCTTAAAGTAGGGTCAGATTTGGTCTATGGCATACAGTTTGTTCATAACTTTTAACGACGTTTTTGTTAATGTACAAAGCGGTCCGAAAGTCTTGTTACCCCTACCTAAAAGTAATAAAAACGATATAATAATATCAAAAAGACTTACAGTCCTGTGAAATATAAAATTTAAACACTATTCGAAATAGAAAATTAAAACAATAATTACAGGGGGTAACAAGACTTTCGGACCACCCTTTTATTAAAAAAAAATAGATTTAAAAGATTTTTACATGAAATGTGCTTTGTGGCCAGTTCTAAATCTTTTTATTTATCTAAAATTAAAAAAGTGGGTATTTAAGTCTTGCCATAAATTTCGAAGGATTAATAGTCCCTTTATGTTTTGCTAGTGATACTGTCTGTTGTATGGACTTAGAAATATCTTTGAACTTCTCGTTCCTTAGGACCTAAGAAGTCAAATATATAATTTAATATTTTTGAAGAAGGCAACATTAAACATTTTGGAAGGGTCATCACAGTGGTCAGAACTCAAATCGATATGAAAATTACGGATGGCAAAACAAAAAAAATTAGATGAATTGAAGATTTTTGACCAAGACGAAAGAGACAAAATTCCATCAGAAGATTGATTGTATATCTAATCAAAACTATAAAGATCGTTTTAGAAGTGTCATTAAGCATAAAAAATATACTCTTAACTATTAGTTCAAACTCCTTAATTTTTCTATCATGAACGATAGTGAAAGATTTGGGTATTATGTAGGGCTATAAAGACTTTCTGGAACAACTGTAGGTTACGTAAAAGGGATAAAATAAGAGACGGTCTACGGTCAATTGTTTCTTCATATAACCTTCTCATCTACCACTAATAAAAATATTTCGCTACTGTTCTTTAACAATCAACTACGAATGAATATCATTGCTAATTCATATACATTCATCAAAGAATTAAATGAACAGAACTTTTACTTCTTTGACATAGATTTTAGAGAATTTCCCTAAAATTCTTGTTAGTGAAACAATTAATCTATCAGGATCAGGAGAGCCTATAGGCGAGTACCAACAGACCGGTGGCTTGGTAGCTCCCTGCAGCTGAGGATAAAGCCTGGTCGTCTCGAGACTCTCCTGCCACCAGGGTCATTCTCCCCTTGGTCAAGATACGGGTCCGAAGACTGCACACATTTCTACCCGTTTAAACCTAGTGCAGGTTGATGCCCTCAAAAGGGCATCCGTCATCATCGACCTCGTTTGACTTTCCAAAGCCAAAGCCAAAGTCTCAGGAGAATTTAGTATTTCTCTGATTCATTATACCATCACAAATGGTAAGACAACCAAACCCTGAACTTAACATACAACGCTATACAGTTACAGAGCGATCACCATACTTTATTGTTGACACTATGCACTTTCAAAGCCAAGGTTCCCATGGATTCCTGCGGACGTTACCAGGGGCTCGAAAACAATTGAAACGTGGACTCGGCGGACCATATGACACGTACCCACTGGCGCATGGTCCACTTGTGGTAAGCACGTGCCCGAGCTATTCGAATTCACTTCTGCTGAAGGTGTATTAGTGCCTTCTGGCTGGGTTAACATAACTCTAGTCCTTGTAAAAGCAGTCTGCGACCGACTGCTTTGACCAATGCATTAACCTGTCTGTCCTCTCTCCATTCGTATTGTAGCTGGACTGCGATTTTTTTGCGATCCCGGAGGTTCTGGCGAGACATACAAACGCGTATCTTACTGATCCTAAGTCTTACAAAACGAGGTCTATCTTGGATGGTCACACTTTATCAGATCCTCCGCAATACTTCTGCTCACACCGGGATGTGATCCAACAACTCTACGGGCGATTTGTATACAAATGACTCTCTTCGTGAAGCGTACGTAGCTAACTTCTTTCTTCCACGGTATAGTTACGTGCCTTCGCCATTATGAAATCATTATTAGATCCTGGTGATATGGAATATCATATTAAACAACAAATATGATATGGCATAATTGAAAATCGCATGACACGTGATATATAGATGTATTTAACGGCCCAAAGAAATGGAAATTGGTAACACAACCCGGAATAATGCTAGTGAGAATATTGTGGTTGAGGATGGTAGCTCTAACGATGAGCGTCGTGGTCATAGAAGCAATGAGCGCTTGATGACACAGGTTCAAATCCAACTTCTTTATTTATTTTTATACAACGGTTGAATAGTTTGCCCTATCTTTCCATTTTCTGCATTTCCCATTTTCCTTCCTAAACTTCATTGGTTGACGTAATATTCTCCTCAGCGTTATTCCCGGTTGTGTTACCAATTTCCATTTCGTTGGGCCTTTAAATACATGATATGGCATATTAAGACATTTTGACTGTAGCATACCGCACATGAATACCAGTATTGCATTCATATATTTCAATAGCATCGCCATTTTCGATATTTCATAAAATGTTGTTAAAAAGTTTGTATTTTTTTTTGCTTCTCAGATTTAGGGGCCATGTGCATGTAAACATACATCAACCTATTCATAGACATACCCAAGGAATAAGAAAGATTCCAGGTGTACCAAAATTTTTGTCCGCAGCGGGACAGTGATACAAACAACGGAAGTCATGTCTAAATAATTTTTATGCCACATGTGATAGTTTTTCTTACATTCTCGATGATTATTAATAACTTTATATTTCATTTATTGTTCTTTACTTGTTTTGGGAGTTATTCTAAAGTATACGGTACAGTATACAGGTTTAGTTGTTCTTTTCCCATTCTATATTTACGATTGCTTTTAGGTTTTTATCATATCAATGCAAATGCATATTAGTTTTGTATACAACGTCATCATCACTAACTCTATAATTTAAGAAGGGAATTTTTTAAGTATTTGAATAATAATTTAATCTTAATTTGGTTATGAATTAGGTTTTATTGGCAAATTTATTTCTAATAATTCTTTTATAATATCAAAAAACGAAGATCATAAATAAATATAAGTATTGAAATTTTTTGAATTTTTCAAAACCCAAAGAATTAAAAATAGTGAAGTTCATAAAATTTATTTTTATATATCTTCTTCTATAACTATATTTTAGCAACGTGATATTTTGAAAGGGGGGAAATTTAGTTTAGAGTTCATTTTTAAATTTATTATAATTGGCGAAGTTCAGGAAGTTTATAAAAATTTAACCATGGCTGCTTTTTTTTTAGATATTAATTTTAAATCTTAGTAGCGAAGCGCATGCTGGGGAGTGACGAAGCCATTGCCTGGTTGTCCTATGATTAAGTTCTCGCTCACCATGAGTTCTACACTTTTAGCAATTTGTGTGAAAGAGGGCAAGTTAGTCAGAGTGAGAAAGTATGAGTAATTAGCAGTGAGGATTAGAGATGAAATAAGAATAAATTATAAGGTATCTAAAGATATGAACAGGGCCAGAAGATCAGGTTATTTAATCTCTTGCATATATATGTATTATATCTTGTGTATGTACGAGTATGTGCTCGTTTATATTTGATAGGTGTGTCGTTCAAACCTTTCATTTGGAGTTTTGTGTTTGCGTTTGGTTCTTTTCTTATGTGTTTTTTTATGCTGTTTATATTATGTATTTTATTTTGTTATTGTTGTGATAGTTTCATACAAGTAGTTCTGATTATACTACCACTCTCCAGCTAACTCATTCCTGAGTTATTTATTATTTATTTATGGTTAGTGCCAGATAGAAATTTCTTCTCTTTTTTGTTATCACAATTTAGTTTCAAATCGGTATTGGTTGCCATAATCGGGGTATTTGTCAATATTGGGTGATTTGTCATATTCAGTGGTTCCATTATCTGTGGATTTATTCTTCTTCATCTGAAAAATTTCTTGGAAATCTTGGATGGTTTCGAGCTTCTTTGTTTTTATCAATTATTGCTCTAATATTATGATCCGGTTTGAGCATTTGGATGATTTTCCTTACCCTTGCTCTGTTTTCGAAGACCCTGATCATTAGATGAATCTTTACCTTCTACGCGTCGCGGCGATGAGAAAGAGGCATTTGTTTTTGAAACACAGAATAGTTTAGATGTAGGATACATTAATCTAGCCCTTAATATCTCGGTATAAATATTTCTCGCATTCGTTTCTCGGAGGTTTCTAGAGTTCTGACTGCAACATTAGCCTGATGGATCCGTTCTATGAGATGACGCTTGTAGCCGATAAAAGTTATTCAGCCACCAAGCAGATACGAGTATATTCATAATCTCATCCTCTCTCACATCTGAAAGCAACGTTATTCTTCCAAGAGGATTCTTTTAAACCTTTTCCTCTTTGTTCTGATCTTCCGATTTGTTTCCTATTCTCTAATGTACCTGATCTTTTTGGCAGTGATACGAGTTTGCATGTGCACATTCTTATACACACGCTTGTTATCTAACTTATAAAGTGATGTATATTATGTTTAGGCTAGTGGGTTTAATTGCTTCTGAGAATGCGCATATATATATATATATATATATATATATATATATATATATATATATATATATATGCAAAAAAATCACACAGGAATATGAAAGGTGGATTCCAATTACTTTCGAACTTGTTCAGTTAATTATCATTCCTGTACTTGGAATCCGCCCTTCATTTTCCTGTGGGATTTTTTTGCATTTATTGCTGTACTCACGCGCTACTTTGTGAGTTTCTCATATCCATATATATATATATATATATATATATATATATATATATATATATATATATATATATATATATACATATATATACATACTTGTTCGTATACCCTGCATGCGGACAAGTGGGCCAGTACCTACCACCAAAACTATTCCCAACATCATAACGCTTTTTACATCAAACTTGACGCCACTCTTCACGTTAGTTCCCGGATAACACTGGTCTACATGATTTTTTTGATTGATTGTATGACATCTTTTTCAAAATATATTTGAAAAATAGTGACTTACTTTGTTTTTTATTCATCTCTATCACATCCGGTTGTCGAGTTTATACGGATACGTTACTTTGCTATTTTTGTATAGAATAAGTAAATATTTATATATTTTATAATATATATATATATATATTTATATAATATATATGTTTACATTCTATAGTATTTTATATATATATATTATAGATACATTTCTATTATTGCTAATATATTTTTCTTTATTTTTAGATTGTGAATATTTCTAGAGGCTGTATAAATTCAGCAGACATATTTTGCTATGTCTGCGCGCAATTCAGCCCTTCAGATTCCCGGGGAAATATTACTCCTTTGTTGAAGCCTTGTTATTTAGCTTAGTTTGGCTGCAGATTAGGAGACCAAGACAAGCTATTTTCCCCACACAAAGCTTGCAATAGTTGCGTCAATAAGCTCCCAATGTGGTCAGTTGTAAAATTTAAATGTATGCCCTTTGGAGTACCAATGATATGGCGACAGCAGAAGAATCACCATGATGACTGCTACTTTTGTATGACTAAAGATCGCATAATATACCCAAATATTCCTTCAGTAATAAGGCCTGTTCCACAATCAGATGATACACCTGTGCATGTGCCACTAATCAGATGGATGTAGACTATGAACTACCAACAAATGACGATCCCAAACTCTTCAACCAAGCAGAACTTAACAACCTGGTGTGAGACCTTAATATTCCAAAAGAAAGTGCACAATTACTTGGCTTTAGATTGAAAGAACACAGGCTTCTAGCTTCTGGAACAGCTTTCGCTTGGTACCGTCATCGTGAAGCGGAATTCATCCAGTTCTTTAAGAAAGAAGATTCTTTAGTTTTATGTTCAAATATTTTGGCCTTATCGAACACATGGGGATGCCGTACAAAGCAGATGAATGGAGGCTCTTCATTGATTCTTCTAACAGAAGTTTAAAGGCTGTTCTTCTCTAGAATGGCAACACAGCTGCACCTGTGCCAATTGGCCATAGTATTCAAATGTCCGAAACGTACGAAAATTCGAAAACACTAATAACTGTAACAAGTACTCGTACCATCAGCACAATTTTCTTATTTGTGGTGATTTAAAAGGTATTACTCTCCTACTAGGTCTTTAAGAGGGATACACCAAGTATCCCTGTTTTTTTGTGTCACTGAGATAGTAGGACTGACAGCCAGCACTATGAAAAAAAGACTGGCCACCCAAAACCAGCTTTTTACTGGAAAATCACAACGTGAGAGCTATGCCACTAGTTGACCCTAAGAAAATTCTGCTACACCACTTCACATCAATTTAGGGCTTATGAAATATTTTGTGATGGCCTTGAACAAGAATGGAGCTGCTTTCAAGTACCTGGAGTGAAGGTTGCCTCGTGTAAGTGAAGGCAAGCTAAAGGAAGGAATCTTTGTTGGCCCTCAGATTCGGGAATTGATGAAGGACAAGCATTTTGAGGAAGCATTAGCAGGTGTCGCGGTGAATGCCTGGTTTTCATTCAAGCAGATTGTCCATAACTTCTTGGGAAACGCCTGTTCCCCAGAATATTATAAAATGATCCAAGATCTGATTTCAAGTTTCCAGTAAGTTGGGTTTAGAATGAGTGTGAAGATGCACTTTTTGCATTCACATCTTGACTATTTTCCCACGAATTGTGGGAACTACAGTGAGGAACAAGAAGAGCGTTTCCATTAGGATATTTGCACCATGAAAACTCGATACCAGGGCAAATGGAATGTCGGATTGATGGCGGATTACTGATGGTCATTGAAACGTGATGGTCCCGATGCACAGCACAAGCGGAAATCACAGCGGTATGCCTTCCTTTGAATCGGTATGTAGGCTAACCATGAGAACATGTTTTTTACATTCATTTGATTTGATGTTGATGACTTTGATTTAATTCATGATAACCTTGATTAGTTTCATGTTGATTTGGTATACATATGTTCTTAAAACTAAAATAATGTGCTTTTCCATGATTACATATTCATTTTAAATATGTAACAATATATTAAAAATGCACATTTATTGTTATCACTAATTTGTATTTTATTTAAAAATCTTACGTGATAGAAATAAATGGTTTTGATATTTAAAATTAGCAACACAAGAATATGTAAGATCACATCTCTGAATAAAAATAAATATTAAAAAATTCCAAAATGCAAACCAGTGTCATCTTTCGGCAAGTCTTCCAAGCACGAATTCCTGCCATCTGAACCAAACAAATTGTTCTTCGATTCATCGCTGAAGCGTACTTTACATAATCGGTGTTCTCTATATGTAGAACTGGCTTATTGGAAAAGGATAATCTAGACAGGAAAAATGAAAAACAGATTCTAAGTATTTCGAACATTGTTGAGTCCTTCTCCAGAAATACATAAAGAATTACTTTACAAGAATTGTATATATATATATATATATATATATATATATATATATATATATATATATATATATAGAGAGAGAGAGAGAGAGAGAGAGAGAGAGAGGAGAAACATAAGCGACGCTCCGCCCAAGTACAACGAAAGGAGAAGACACAAAACAGAGTAGGGGAGGAATTAATAAACGAGTATTCAACAATATTTCTTTTAACATAGTCATCTGATTTGGAAATAAATTTAGTCGAATTTCAATTAAAAGGATGACTATTTTCAGATAAGTGAGCAACGAAAGCATTATTGCTTTCACTTCTTCTAATAGTGTTGGGTCAAACGAACATTTAATAATTTCCCAGTTTGCCCAAAGTATCGCTACTCACTGTTATGTCCTTTCGTTTTAGGTGGGCGGAGCTTCGATTAGTTTTCTCCTATAAAAAAATTCTTATAAAGTAATTCTTTATGTATTCCTTGAGAATAAACTGAACAAATTTCGAAGTACTTTGAATATGCTTTTCATTTTTCCTGACGGATTTTCTACAATTATTGCTTTACTCACGCACTACTTTGTGAGTTTCTCATATATAAATATATATATATATATATATATATATATATATATATATATATATATATATATATATATATATATATATATTAACGTAAAATTCATACAATTAGGTTGAGGAATAAGTTTTTGCGTTTTTTTTTAATGTTGTGTTGATTTAAATTTTGTCGACGTGATTTGTGCACATATTAAGAAAGAATAATAAATAATGAGAGCAAATTTTGCAAAGGTTAGGCTACGTCTCTTAACAGCGCAGACTATTCGGCTTTTGCTTAGGCTACGTCTTGAAGTTGAGTAATAAGTCATTGCTGTTTATTTAAAAGTTGTGTTAATTTAATTTTTGTTCTGTGCCCTCAAATGGAATGTCAAGTTAAAAGAAAGGCGCATTTTCGACACTTGTATTTATTTAATTTTCAATCGAGAGGGGAACAATGCAAACGCAGCCAAAGCTCGTCGCGATATTTGTGCTGTGTACAGAGAAAATGCTTTATGAGAAAGGACAGCTCAAGTGTGGTTTTCACGTTTCAAAAACGGTCATTTCAATCTTAATGACGAAGAACGTTTCGGTCGCCTCAATAAGTTGGATAAAGATCGATTGAACGACCTTCTTCATGAAAATCTTCGTCAATCGACTAGAGAATTGGCTGTACAATTAACGTGTGATAAAAAACTGTAGTGAATCACCTTCATTCGATAGAAAAAGTTAAAAAATTCTATGCATGGGTTCCGCACACTTTGAGCGAAAGCAACAAACTTTAACCCTCCACCATTGCTGCAGGTTTGCTTGCTCTCACAAGGCTACTCATGGATATAAGGACAGATTTCTTACTGCATCATCACTGGCAAGGAAAAGTGGTGTGTTTATGTCAACATGAACCATCGAAAACAATGGCTTAGCCCCAATAAAAAACGACTTACGCGATTAAAGGAAGGACTTTATCCACGAAAGACGATGCTGTGTGTGTGTTTAGGTTGTGAAGGCATCATTCTTTATGAGCTCTTTGCGAACAACGAGATTGTCAATGCAGAACTCTACGTTAAACAAATGTATCGACTCGCCGAAGCTATTCGTGAAAAGCGACCTCATCGACGTTATGGAGTCCTTCTGCAACACGATAATGCTCGTCCTCACATTGCCAATATGACAAAAGATGTCATTCAAACGCTCAATTTGGAAATTCTGCCGCATCCTTCATATTCGCCCGACTTGGCTCCATCAATTTCCATCTGTTTCGATCGCTCTCCAACAATTTGCGCGGCGTTTCATTCAATACTGATGTGGAATTAAGAACCTGGCTAGACGAATTCTTCGAGTCAAAATCCAGAGATTTTTATTACAGAGGCATTGAAAAACTAGTTGAACGTTGGGAAGAAGTCGTAAATAACAACGGAGAATACATTATTGATTAAATTGCATATTGTTATCAATTAAAAAGGAAGTTTTTCTAAAATGGTTAATAGTAATGAATAAATTTGATAAAACCGCAAAAACTTATTCCTCAACCCAATAAAAAGGTCATAGAAAGTGAATATTAAAAAAAGTGAAAAGGAATGGGAGCAGGGTTCCTATAGAGAAACCTAGGTAATGAGAATTTTAGGTGTGTAAACCATTCAATCCGTTAATGGATTTAAAGTCCTTTGTATAGCCGTCTGTTGTCAATTAAACTTTAGTCTCTCTTTTTGGATTAAGATACTTTTTTATGAGGTGAAGGAGCGGCCAGTTCTCCATTTGATTACGGTGTTATCCCCTAAATTTTGTCTTGATCAATTGGATCTGTGAGGCATTAAATAGTGATTTTTGATGGCGATTTTTCCAAATGCTTGATGAATCTATGAGATAAAGATGTATTTGTCATTCCAATGTATTTATTCGAACAATGACGCTTACAAACCTTATGGGGGCAGTTGAATTCGTAAATTACATTAGAAGCTTTGAATTCTTTGGTTTTGCGTGTTATTGGTAATGAGGTGATTGCTTGTTTTTTTTTGTAGTATATTATCAGTTTTAACTTATCTTCCGGATTCGGGCATTTTGTGTTTTGATGTATAATATTATCCATTGTTCTTTCTTCTGTTTTATATTACTCACTCATTTGGTTTTTATAGAAGACATTTATTGGGCGTTTTTATTATCTTCTTTTTATATTATGTAGGTTTGTAAAAACGTTTTTATCTGTTTGTCTACCCTACCGTTGGACCCAGTATTAATTAGTAAATGCCTTATTCGCTGAAATCTTTATTGAATAATGGCCATAAAGAGTTGCATTCGTATGCGCGTCTGAAGAATGACCGTACGACACTTTGTTGGTTTTGTCTACACTTGAGTTGTGTACCTATTTTCACTTGCTGTTACTTAGACATCAAGGAAAGGTAATTTTCCGTTACGCTTTAATTCATTGGTAAATTTTAATACAGATCGGTCTTCCTTTTTGTTTTGTTCAGGTCGTTGTCACCCATAATCCAAGATATATATCGTCGACAAATTGGCAACGCGTCGAAAGCTTTAAGTGATTGTCTGTTAATATTTCTTTTTCTAATCGATTCATGTAGAAGTCTTTAAAATTGAGTTCTAGTGGTAAATCCATTACCACTCCACCTTTTTATTTCTAGATTTCTGCAGTGGGCGCGCAATCAAAAAATTTCTTAATATATTGGGGTCCAGTTTGGGGCCACGTTTGTTTTAGCTATGATAAACAACTTCAATTATTATATTTATCGTTGCCTCATTTGGTACATTGATGAAAATGGTTTCCACATCGAGTGAGGCAATGATTCCATCTGGTATGGTTGCGTGTGGTATATCTCTAAATTCGTCCGTTGAATTGATAGAATATTCATTCTGGATATAATCACTAATGATTTTGTTGATTTCTTTTGAAATGTTATATGTTGTCATGGGAACTTGTGAAATTATAGGTCTTGAGAGTGTTGTTATTTTTATGCGTTTTTACGTTACTCCCCAAAACCCGAGTAAACTCGCCTGCAACCCCTGCTAGCAGCACACCTTCCCACGAGTGTGAAGGTAAGTTGCCTACCAGGAAAAAAAACCCAGCAGATTAAAGTAGAGGCGGAGAAATCTCAGATTTCTGAGAACTCAGTCGTTGCCTTAATGGTAAGTGGCAACGACCTCTACCTCAGAGGAGGAAGGACAGGCCCCACATAAAAGATTTTTAACACATTCATGGGTGATGTGGACGACTCTGAAATGAAAAACACGCATACGTGTAGTGGTCGGGATGCTCCTGAAAGAGGTCCAACACGGACCGCTCACTCGAGGAACGTCTCGCTTATCGACGCCTGGGAGATTTGTGTACAGCGGATGGGGTCTTTTTTTACCCTTACCGCACCTTCTATGGTAGAAACGATCTCTACCAAAGGGATGGAGTACATCTTTCTTTTAAAGGAAAGGCTGTACTCTGTAAGATGATACAAGATGTCGTGGAACGGACCCTAAGGAGTGTCAGGCCCAGAGTGAAGGCAGACGTACGCCAGTACACCCGTCTCCCTCCTGGAACGACATTCTCGGAGGTCGCAAAGAGGGGAGCCACAAAACCAATAAATAAGCTGGGAAACGGAAGAGAGTAGGAGTCCTACATTCCGGAACGCCCTAAAAATTCTAGGGTTAATGCCAGGTCGATCAGGAACAAGTTTCTTGAACTTCGTGGCCTTGTAGCGACGGAAGAACCTGAAATGGTAGCCATAACGGAGTCATGGGTAAAAACCTCAAACCGAGATTTTGAAGGTGAATTCACGATTTTCGGTTACCAACTCTTCCAAAAAGATATGCCAGGCAGATAGGGTGGCGTTGTGATGTTGTGTGTCAAGAATAGGCTGAAATCGACGAAGTGCAACATTGTATCTGACCACGAGCTCCTAGGTGTTGACCTAGATACAGGACCCTGGTGCTTTACAGACCCCCTATCTAACTCGTTGAAAAGGACAGGGATTTGTACCGGCTGCTGGCTGAACTTGTACAAGACAGAGTGTGTATCGCCATGGGTGATTTCAACACCCAAGTTGACTGGGAAAAGAAAGAAACCTGTGGCGAGAACACACTACTCCTGGAGTTTGTGAACAACGAGTTCCTGACTAAATGGGTGACAGAGCCGACGAGAGGCAATAATCCCCTTGACTTGGTTTTCACCTCTGAGGATGACATCGTTGAGGATCTCTTGGTAGGCGAAGAGCTCGGTGGCAGTGATCAGCGACTAGTCACATTTATAGTCAAGGTCCCCAAGGTAGAGTCTGCCACTAGTAAATCGAAGAAACTTGATTTGAGAAGAGCAGACTTTGCAGGTCTTCGTTCTGGCTTGACTGATGCGAGGCTAGAAGTGTGCGAGGATAATGAAGATTCATGGAATAGATTCAAAGAATATGTTCATGAGTCTCCAATAACGTTTCATCCCGTTGAAAAGCCTTCGTCGGTCTTCCGTTCAACCAAAGTGGTTTAATCGAGAAATCGGTCAACTGCTGAGGGAGAAGAGAACAGTGTACCGGCAGTCAAAGATTTCTGAAGACTTTGACAAGTCTCGTAGGCTAGTTAAAAGGCTGAAGTCCAGCATAAGGGCGGCAAAGCGTGCCGATGAGCACCGAGTGGCGAGACTCGGCAGGGAGAATTACAAGGAGATATTGGGTTATGTAAATAGCCGTAAACTAATCCATCGCACGATTGGTACTTTAGTGAATGATGAGGGAGCATTAAACCACTCATTAAACCACTTCAGTGTTTACTGAAGAATGTGGTCCCCTTCCCCAGACCAAGGATTCTTACTTGAGGGAAAAGCTGGAGGAAATGGACTTCACCCAAGGAGAAATAGAAAAAAAGATCACTGATCTAAGGATGAATAAGTCCCCTGGCCCGGACGAGTTTCTACCAAAAGTGTTGAAAGAAGTGCGCGATGACGTGTCACGATATCTGAGCACGATATTTGTCAATCCGGACCGGATGCGTTCCTATAGACTAGCGTAAAGCGGAGGTGATCCTATATTCAAGAAAGGAGACCTTAGCCAGCCTTCGAACTACCGACTTATTAGCTTAACCTCAATAGTCGGTAAACTCATAGAAAGCACCTTGGCGATTGAGGAGTTCCCAGTATGGGTTCCGAAGGCACCGGTCATGCCTAACGAATCTTGTGGAATTCTTTCACTTCGTTTTTAGTGAGTATGACCGGGATAAGGCGGTGGGTGTTATCTACCTAGACTTTCAAAAAGCCTTCAATAAGGTACTACACCGCCGCTTCCTTCAGAAAGTGCGTGCGCTGGGCGTAGACAGAAATGGACCAAGTTGGATAGAGAACTGGCTAAGCGGCAGTCGGGAATGGGTAGTGTTGAATGGACAAGCTTCTGAGTGGGTTCCAGTTACTAGCGGTGTTCCCCAAGGTTCTGTCCTAGGACCACTACTATTCATCATCTACGTCAACAACATGGACGGTGACATGGTTGCGAAGATTTTGAAATTTACCGATGATACCAAGCTTGGTATGAACGTCGCAAAGGAAGGAAAAACTGCTCTCCTTCAAGATGATCTTGGGAAGATTGGGGAGTGGTCGGAGACGTGGCAAATGCCATTTAACGTGAACAAATGCAAAGTGATGCATATCGGGCACAGAAACCCCCAATCTCATATATCCTTAAGGGCACTGCTATTGAATCCAACGACACTGAGGGGGACCTGGGTGTAACAATCACTAGTGACCTCAAGTTCTTGAAACAGTGCATTGAGGCGGAGAAAAATACCCAAAGGATGCTAAGCTACAGAAAGCGCCAGTTTTGATATCGGAACAAGGAGATAGTACTGTGTTTGTAAACTGACTTGTTTGACCACACCTGGAGTATGCCGTACCATTTTGGAGTCCTTCGTTTCGAAAGAATATTGGGGGATTGGAACGTGTGTAAGCTAGAGCAACTAAGATGATTTCCTCTATCAGACACAAAAGTTACGATAATGGATTAAGGGAATTAGATCTGTTCTCGTTGGAAACATGGAGACTGTGTGGTCAGCTTATCGAAGTGTTTAAAATACTTTGAGGCTTCGATAAGGTGGACTACACGGATAAATTCCAACTTAGTGAGGGCAGAACGAGAAATTACGGCTACAAACTTGAATTGAAGCGTTACAACCGCAATCTGTGTGGTAAATTTTTCTCATACAGCACCTGTGGTAGCTACAACGCACTTCCAGTGGAAGTTGTCAACAGATATTCTGCTGATTAGTTAAAGTCAAGACTGGACAAAGTCTTGAAAAGTGGCCGTTTGGGCACTTAAGTCGTTTTGCAGAACTGTTGCTGCTTAACTGTTAGCCCAAAGGTACCCCTCTTTGAATGGACCGTAAGGTCTCCTGGGTACTATTTTTCGTTGTAGCTCATTGTAACTGTATAGCTCTCTTCACTCTATTCGCTTCAGCTATTAGCTAGTTAATATCTCTTTTAACGGTTTCCATAGGGTCTCTTTATATTTGTGTAAATTTGTAGGTGTCTTCCATTTGTCTTGTATTTTTATAAGATAATATTTGTGTTCAGTATAACGTATCTTTAAGGATACGGATTACTATATCTTCATGGTTTTTAAGTTGTAATTGCGTCACAGGGAGGCTTGGGTAATGAGTTTGGAAGAGCCACAATCACGTTGTTTCGTTGGCTCTTAACGGATTAAGTGGTTAACACTCATAAAAATCTCATTACCTAGGTTTCCCTAGAGAAACTCTGCCCCCATTCTTTTTCCCTTTATTGATATTCGCATTCTAAGACAGTTTTAGTTTTTCTTTAAACAAAGGATTAACGTTAGTATATGAATGTACCATTTTGAAATGTCTAATCTGTGTAAAATAATTTCGCTTAGGAGAGGGTCGAACATGAACGAAAGCTCAGCTGCAATAAACTATGAATATTGGAACCCTTATTTATAACCTATCGCCAGCCCCCCCTTCCTCCGAAATTTATAATAAAAAAATTGCAGAAGCAAAGGAGATAGTTAATCAAAGCTCAGTGGGACCAGGTTTTTAATTAAAGACACCCACACACACACACACACACATATATATATATATATATATATATATATATATATATATATATATATATATATATATATATATAGTTTGTCCCATTAATATCTAAATAATCTGGTTTATTATTGACTTTTCCTTAATTTAATGTTTTAGTCGTCCTCTTTGACCCCTCGTATTAATTTAATGTTCAATCACTTAAAATTTAACTTAATTGAATTACTTGCTTCGCTCCATCTATTAATATCCGCTACGATTACATACCCCCTGATCTAACCTATTTTGGATTGTTCACTCTGCACTTATAATTCTTTCTTGCGCTGGTTTATATTCATTTTTTTGTATTTCCCTTAATGCTTGATTCATGTTTATTATTCATCCTTGCTGCTCATGGGATTTTTTAATCATTTTTTTTTCAATCTTATTAATCGATTTCTTCATTCCTTGCTTTCAACCTCATTGTTATAGTTTACAATTTTTGTATTTCAATGTGAATTTAATTCATGTTTATTATGAATATTTTAAACTCATGGGATTATTATTTGATTTAGTTATTTTTTACGATATTAATCAATTTCTTATTAATAGATTTTCACCCATTTTGCTTTTTCACGGTTTAGGATTATATATTTCATTTTAACTTCTTGCTTTCGGTTATCATTTTCGACTCCTGTCATGTTTTTTTATTGCTGTGTTTAGTTATTCTTATAAAAAAAATTCTTTGTATTTAGAATTCGCTGATGATGGTCATCGTTAATGACCGAAACGTCCGGAAAATTAAATGTTAAAAACCATCGCATATGTCTTCATATTCCTGCTACGAATAAGGTTCCAAAGGAAAGACTCCATCACCAATATATATATATATATATATATATATATATATAGGTAAGCGAAACTGCAGAACTAGTTTCAGCTTATGCCATCGTCGAGTTTATGTTAATGAAACGATGTAGAGCGATCAAACTATATAAAGGCTATGATCAAATAAAAATAAGGTAAATGGGTCAAAACAATGAAAAATAATAGGGCCATTATAGGATTTGATCTGTTAAACAATGGCCGCCAAATACCGAAACTCCGAGGGATTAACTGCGCGTCCCATATAGCCATCCGACTACAGTGCAACAGATAAAATTCCATAATGTTCCTATTATTTTTTATTGTATTAAACTCATTTTAATTATTTTTGTTTGCTCACAGCTTTTATACAGTTGAAACTAGATTGGTTTAAATAAAAGTTTATTCATAACTGTGGTCTATTTTATTCAATCAACTATATTTATTAGACCGTTAGTGTGTTATCTTCCTATATGTATATATATATATATATATATATATATATATATATATACTTTTTGATACCCAAGTCAGTTGATGTTAAAACTTTACTTCTTCCTATTATTTTTCAAAATTACACTGGATGGTATCAATTAATTCTATATTTTGTTATTTTTACTTTCATCTCAATAATTGTCAATTTTATTGATATACCTTGCCTTCTCCTGCATGTTTCTAACTGTTTAAGTGTTATCGTTAATATTTCTTCTCCTTCTCATTAGTTGATACAGTCGATGAAGATGGTCTTAGCAAAAGTCTAAACTGTCATAATAGGTTATTTTATTGTTTATTCCAGTTACGTTTAATTTTTGATACTCAAGTCATTTTATGTTAAAACCTTACTTCTTCCTATTATTTTTTAATATATATATATATATATATATATATATATATATATATATATATAGCAGGAAAAGGAGAGCAAGTACTGAATATAACATATATTGCCAACGTTTCGGGCTCCGGACCCATCTTCTAGGCTAGTATATTAAAGATTTATCTACGAACAATTGCCTAACAATTCTGAGAACAATGGTAATTTATGGCTCTAGGCTAAAAAATGTATTAGGATGTAAAACAAAACAAAAATTAAAATGCAATTTAAAGGACAAAAGTCTGTATGTTAAGTTAAAAAAATACATTCAAACGAAATTAATAAGGTTACAATTGAAAGAAAAAAAAACCCTCAATAAATACACTAAAATTTGTTACCTGATTCTGCTCAGGCCGCAAAAGAAGCCCATGATCCCGTTCCCTTGGAAGCCCCCACCGATCTGGAGTTTGACGTTCTCCGGAGCGAATTTTTGCCCGCGCCCAGAATGGGAGCGTAACTCTTCAACCTCTTTGGGAGAAAGCATGGAATCAGGTACAAGATTCTACCCGCGGAGATAAGAAGGTATCCTAGGTCCTAAATGATGATCTTCTGTACCTCTCCTTTTCTGAAGGAACTGACCCCGTATCCCATTCCTAATGTGTTCCCCGTTCATACTTCCCCCAATTTCTTAGGCTAGCGCACGATAGCCTCTTATCCGGACACTTCATTCATAAGAAAACCATCTAGAGGGTTTTTAACTATTTCTTTTGGCCAGGTGCGGCCAACGATATAGCAGATTACTTCAAATCGTGCGATGTCTTTCAAAAGATATCTGCCAAAGGGCGCATCAAGCCCTTCCCCCTCCGAAAAGCACCATTATAACAGAGCGCTTTTCCCGAGTGTCCATTGATCTTATTGGCCCGATTAACCCCCATCCAGTGAAGGACACATGTACGGCTTTACCCTCGTAGATTAAGAATATTGATAGTGTCACCTGTGCTGAGGCCCTAATATCCATTTTTTCCTGAGTAAGCATCCCCAAGGAGGTGTTGTAACAGAGCCAGACAGTTTACCTTCGGGCTTATGGAGTATGTTCAAAAAGTCCTAATGGTAAAGCCACTGTTTACCATTATTTTTTACCCAGCTGCAAATGGTATTTGCGAAAAATTGAATTGAACCGTAAAGAACATTCTGAAGAAGCTTTGTTTCGATCAGCTCAGAGAATGGCACGGTTACTTGCACGTAGCACTTTTTTTGTACAGAAAGATCTCTCACAGGCCCCTTAGTTTCGCCCCCTTTGAATTATTGTATGGGCGTAATGTGCAAAGTCCCCTCTGCATCTTAAATTAAAACTTTGCTAACCCCCAACTGGATAGAGAAATTCAGTCCTCTTACTCCTACATTCTAGACCTTAAAAATCGCCTGGAGACCAGCGCAGACATCGCTTACAAGAATGCAAATGTGAACCGGGAGAATTATAGACCCTATTTCTACCTAAAATTAAAGGAAAGAAGGTTTAAGCATGGCAAGGAGGTGCTGTTGCTACTTCATCACGGAAAGCAACAAGCTTCTTAGCCTTGGATTGTTTAGCCTAGATCCTATCATATGTAATTATATTAAATCACAAATTAAAGTGTTTAAAAAATTTGTACCCCCTAATTAGTGTTTTGATGCAGGTCGCCGTTTTAGCACCCGACTCCTTACTATTTAAGACATTGTCTGTCCTGACCTACGTTATTCCATGAAGAGGTCTTTTAGAATAAAGACGAAAGCGTTCGAAATCGTTTTTCCATTTTCTTTGTGGGTGTTATTTATCATGAAATATATATAGAAACAAGAGATCAAATTAAAATTACTAATCGGGGGGGGGGGAATTTGAGGTCATTAAGTAAATCTTTCAAGATTAATTTTTTGATTTAGGGGCTACATTTGATTTGCCCATCCGAAAGGTTGAAATTCGGGATTTCGTTAATAAGGTTGGATTCAACTACCTTTCTTTTGCGAACATCTTTACAGGGGTAAATTAGTTTGCCTTAGGGGAAATCTATTGGGTGGTTAAAATTATTGAAGTGTGTGAAAATACTAGAAGCTGTGATTGCCCACCTAACATCCCCTCTGTGCTAATACATCCTCTTTCCAAAATTTCCTCGTCTCGCTTATGTAAAAAAAAGGGGCAGTTACTTTCTTCACAGGGGATTAAATAGACACCTGTGTCGAGGAATCGGCCGAGGGGTGGTTGGAGGGTTCCCAAACTCTTATATATATATATATATATATATATATATATATATATATATATATATATATATATATATATCCTATTATCTCAAATGCGGAGAATCGTCGTACTACTCCTTATACTTCGTTCGGCCCGTGCCCTGAATGGGTTTATTGACTCAGAGGGCTTAGATGTTGCCTATGGAGGGATTCGAATGAACTTTGCCAGCAAGCGACCCAAAAGAAGTTAGATACACAACAATATGAAAATAAATTTTTAATGAATACTAATCGAGAAAATATATATATATATATGTATAACTGAATCACGAAAATAAGGAACGTGAGGAATTTATGAATAACGTTACAGCCACGAGGAAAATTAAACAACGGAGAACTGCGAGGTCTTTCGACTAATGGTCCTTTACTAAGCAGACTAAAAGACAGGGAAAAAGAGAAAGATATTTATACACCTGATTAATGAAAATATGGGATATAAAAATGAAGGAAATTGGTCTTATCTCGGAAATAACACCACATGTTGCTTCTATGAGATCGATCATATGTCGAAAAATTGATCCCTCTGTCGGATTACACTTAGAGGAAGAAATGAAAAAGGGAAATCAAACTCAAGAAGGAATGTGCAAACATAGAGGAGACACAAATTCAAAAACCATGAAGGTGAAGAATATACACACGTCTTTGAAGTGACCTTTCAGACCATAGAAATGGCTACAAAAGCAATTGAAAAAGGATTGTTCACGTTTAACACAAAAGTGTCTGCTAGTTGTATCGAAGGTGAGGTAGTCGTCTCACTGCAAATCTGTTTCTAATGTTATGCTCTTGAGAAACACCCCACCAAAGAATGTAAACTTGAGGGCAAAGTGTGCTCGGATTGTGCTGATCCTGGTCACACATGGAGGGAGTGCACCAACCCTAATAAAAAATGTCTTAATTGCGGCAATCAGCACCAAACATTATCAATGGCCTGCTCAATAAAATGACACTGATTACTGACAACAAAAAGTACATGATTGAGGAGAAAAACAAAGGGCTAATACCACATATGGGCAGGCGGCGAGAAAATCCGATCAGGAAAAGACGATTATTCAAATTGACCAGGACATGAGACCAGATTTAATAATGTGCATTCTCCATGCCCACTTCGCTAATGTTATAAAGCCGGGCAGCTAAACAACCGAACTCAACAAAATGCTTGTCCACAATGGCCTTAAACCGATGTGGTTCACGAAAAACCCGCCCTCTGGCGAGTTGTTCCAGGCGCAAATTAAGAAAATCTCTGAGCCGTACCAAGGACGCGCTCTGCCTCTCGAGATCCACGATTAAACAAACCAAAAACGGCAAAACAAACGGAGTCGCAAATGGACGTAAGTCACACACCCGCAAGCAGCGAGCCCGTATCAGTGCAACCGTCAACGTCATATACACCGAGCTTCACAACCAAATAACTATGTATGAAGATATACGGATCTCAATCAACACCAATTTCGAAATTATCTATAACGTTTTATATCAACGACTGGATAATCAAAGGGAGAAAATGGAGAAAAAAGTAAACAACTTAATAAGAACTAAACATGGAGACCGACGTCAGATACATTAAAAACTTGAAAATATTATCCCTAAACGTTACTGGATGGAAGAACAAAGGCGGTACATACAACGAGATTATAAGATCAGTATCCCCAGACATCGTACTAATATCTGAACCTTTTTTGGAAGGAGAGAGTTAACAGATAAAGATCTATAACGAGGGTAGTGCTAATGAAAAGCCACTCAAGGAAAAAAATATGACGGAGTTGCCATTGCGACTAGGAAAGGTATCAGATTCAAAGAAAGCCAAGATTTGGAGGAATCCTACATAACCATTAAAATTAAAATAATCTACGATTATATAATTGTAGCCGTTGGATACCAGCCACCTGGACGTTCATATTTTTTAATCCCTAACTTTATTCTACTTTTTAGAAGAGTGGTATCAACGATTGCACAGAAGCTGGATACAACACCGCGTTTAACGGTGCTGGGACATGGCTAAGCCTATTAATTAGCAGGGATATTGTACAAAGAGAAGGACCTGATTTTACTAAATTTCACACAGGAAGGTCTTCAACTACACCTGATATAGTACTGACGAACGCCAACCTCTCTCTCAATCAAGTGACAACTCCAGGTCCATATATCTCGTCCGATCATGTTAGCATGATAACAACCGTCTTAACATCTCCAATACAGGTAAAAATTCTGAGACGCAGATGTCTGGCAAAAGCAAACTGGGCTGCATACAAGGAGTATCTCACGAACATACAGATATATCAGATGGAAGGAACCACACCAGAATATATTGAAAGGCAGCTGAAACACATAATAACAAAGCTCGTGGAAGCTGATCTGTTAGCTGTTTCCTGGACAGAATACAAAGTACTACCAGCTCCAAGGTGGGAAGCAAATATATTTAACAAAATGCACCAAATGGAAACCCTCATCAACTAGATAAATGCTTATGGTAACACTGCACATTATTACAGAGAGCTAAGAGATACACGAATTGAAATTAAGCAACTCATCAGGGAGAAATTGGGAGAAAAGTGGAATAATATCATAGCTAAAGTTGATGCAAAAAGGGACCCCAAGAAATTTTGGAGCTAATTGAAAAGACTGAGAGGCACCCCTCCCCCTAAAAATAGAATAAGAATCAAACTTAACGGTAATGAAATCTCAGAGGATGGAGAAATTGTTCGCTACTTCAGGGAGTATTGGATAACCCATTTAGAATAAATGAGGAAGAAAACAGGAACTTTGATAAAAGACATGAGGGAACCGTTCGCCAAAGGATTAGCGAAATAGGCGAGCAGCTCACCCCGCAGTATAGCGTTTATGGTACTCATCTCGCACATGAGGAGGGGAGGCCTTTCACCAATGAGGAATATGAGGCTGCCCTTAAGGGCTTTAAACAAAAAGCTCCAGGAATAACCGGTATCACAAAGAAATATCTAATAAACGCCCCTCGAAACATAAACTAGGCCCTATTGGATATATTTAATACCTGCCTTAATGTCAGTTATTTCACAACCCATTTCAAAAAGGCCAAAATAATATTCTTGCTTAAACCAGAAAAACCTAAAAAGGATATGGGCAGCTATAGGCCTATTTCGCTCTTGGAGTTCTTGGGAAAATTCCTGGAAAAACTCCTAAATAACAGACTGAGAAACTACATGGATGCCACAGATCTATATAATAATCAAAAACATGGGTTCAGAAGAAAACTTGAAAACGAAACAGCACTCTCATTAATTACTGAATGAATTTCTTTCGCCAAAGCCGAAGATCACAACGTAGACCTAGTGCTTTGCGACGTGTCCTCAGCGTTTGACAAGGTATGGCTTCCGGCACTTAAATTAAAAATAAAAAGATCTCGGAATGGAAAAAAATATAGAACGTATACTTTACGACTACCTGGATTGCCACCAGGCAATCTTAAAAATCAATGAAAATGAAGGAGAGCCATTTGACCTGAAAGCAAGGGTGCCATAAGGAGAATGCCTCAGTGCTACCCTGTATGCACTTTACACGGGCGACCTGCCCCACCCTAATCAAGAATCAGCACAATATATACAACTGGCAGACGACATAACACAGGTCGTCACCAGCAACTATCGCAACCAGGTATGTTGAACACTTTAAAGAAAAAAATAATGCGACTAAGTGGACGCTAGAATCACTGTCTCGTTTCCGAATGCTATCACCAAAAAACAAAAGGAAACTATATATGTTACTAGTGAGACCATTAATGCTGTTTCCCGCTATTCCTCTTCATGTCTCTAGCGAGACAATGATGAGGAAAGCTCAAGCAGTACAAAATAAGGCGGCAAGATTTATGACCAACGTTACGCATCAAGACCAGATCAAATCGACTATACTTTACGAAATTGTAGAAATCGAACCAATAAATATGACTGCACAAACGCGCAAAAGATATTTGCTAAAAGATTAATCGATACCTACCAGAAAAAGTGACCCGACAGATAAAACTCGAAGATGAAGAATTACCGAATCTACGTTTTATAGATAACAATAATAATAATAAAGAGGAAAAATAAAGAAAATAATATATAAAAAATATCATAAAAAAGATCCGTAGTGGACAATTAATTAATAAGTATAAAGTTAAAAATGATTATTGTAAAATGATTCGAACTGGACAAAAGATTAAAAATAAATAAAAAATATTCAGCGCAAGCTCATTGAATTCACCAAAGGTAATTTTCATCGAATAAAAATCTCTTTTAGAAATAACTTCGATAAAACGTTCGAATAAAAAAAAAATCAATGCTTACATTTTAATAGATTATCTGAACTTCATCATTTGTAATTCTTTTTTTTTTCAAAAATCCCCAAACATTCGATAATCATTTATTTTTTTCTGAACTTCATGAACTTCATTTAAAAATAAAAAAAAATAAAATAAATATACTCTTATCGATAAACTAATGTCAAAACCTTCCGCTATTAATTTATACACATCCCGAAATATTCTCTTTGTCTATTATTAGATATAAACTTCGTTTTTATTACGTTTATATATATATATATATATATATATATATATATATATATATATATATATATATATATATATATATATATATATATATATATACATATATATATATATATATATCTGGTGTTCGGGCTAAATTTGACGAACGACTAGCATGAAATAAAAAGAAAAGGAAAACGCAATATCTCGGCCAAAAAAGACAAAAATAAATGTATTTTATAAATTGAAAATAATACCAACTAGAGTATTGCTGTGTGATAACAACACTTTACTCAAAGTAGCCGCCTTCAGCTTCCACCACGAGCTCAAGATGGCTCTGGAACATGATGAATGCGCTCCTCACTGTGTTTCTGGGTTGATCTTCGAAGCTCTTTTCGATTTTGGCCACAAGCTATGTAGGCCTTGGTGGTGCAGGCCGAGCGGTTAGTATGTTTACCAGCCACACCCCACACAAAATTTTTAATCTTATTAAAATCGGTCAATTAGAAGGCGAGAAAATGGCGCTGATGAAAATGTTGAAATTATCTGACAACCACTTCTAACTCTTTCCGAAGTCATGGCCTTCCTGCAGCAACGCTTCCATCCTGGGTTTCAGCATATTCTCCAGTATCTCCACATAGATCTCGGAAGTAAGATTAAGGCACTGCTCAAAGATATGGGGCAACATGAAGTCATTTTTACTGGAGAAACCGAAAGCTTTCACAATTGGGGGCAGCTTGGTTTTCCTTATACATACATGGAACCCCGCATGGATTGCAGGCACGCTACCTGTTGCAATATGTGTGTTGTGCAAGTGGTCCTGAGAGAAGTTCTTTTTGTCTGAGAAAAACTAGATCGTCCCTTCCTCATCAGCATGCTTCAGCTTGTTCACGAGCTTCCTTACCTTTGTCAAGGGGATCCCCTAGCCCTTAGCTGTCAGTATTTGTCCATTACGCTTCTTGTACGAGTGGTAGCGAAGGTCCTTAATTATGGCCAGTTTCAAGGTGGAGACTACAAAACTCATCTTTCTCGCCGAAACCCGGATTTCCTTACTCGATTCTTCCATCACCTTATGCAGTTGTTGGGTGAATTCAGGCGTACGAACGCAGTCGTAACACCTCTTTTCTCCCTTTCTGTAGCATGGGATTTGTGGGTCCCTGATGCAGCTGTCCAAGTTCCGTCTTCAGCCTTTAGAGTGTTAGAAGAGTATTGAACAGCACTAATGATAGCGGCGTTTTTATACTCAGTGTAAATCTTCATGATGCAGTCTTCCATGTCAGTTAATCTTTTCCTGTATTCTCTGTAACGCAAATCACTGTTCACCGATATGTCAAATTGTTCCTAAAAAATTTCGCACCAAATATAGATATAAAAATATATGCAAAAATTGAAATTAGTTGGAAATGTTTTCCACATGGCTAAAATTATGCTATAAGATGTTAAAAGAGCTGATGCAAAATATTGACTAAATTGGTTAATATTTAGAGGTCGCTATGTGTCTCAATATTTTTAAATTTCAGTCAAAATATTGGAACATTTTAATAGTAAGCATTTATTGGTTGTTACTTATATACTATCATATATTTGTCATTGATAATTCATTCCTTATGAATTACAATAACTCGCAAAAAAATCAAGATATTATCTGAAAAGTGGAATGACATTCACATACTCGGCGTATGACGCAATAATAATTGTTGTTTCAGCTTGTTGATTTCTGAGCCCATTTGTAAAGTGACGACGAAATAACGACCCCTCGTTTAAAATGGTGAGGCAATCGCACCATTTCCTATATAAGTCTGTGAGGATTGATTAATTGTTCATATGTAGTTTGAAGTTTAACAGTGGACATAATACAAGTGAATACAAGTGCTGGTTTATGCAAGTATATATATAATTATTTAGGTAAGTAATATACTTTGTTTATTCAGTGCATAGATAATTTGCAGTTTTTTATCAATACCAGACTTACTTAAAGAATATTAGAATTATATGTTAACACACTTTATGTTCATATTTTAATTCACAATATATATATATATATATATATATATATATATATATATATATATATATATATATATATTTATATATATATATATATATATATATATATATATATATATATATATATATATATATATATATATATATATATATATATATATATATATATATATATATATATATATATATATATATATATATATATATATATATATATAATTATATATATATTTTAATTAGGCATGACTGCCGTAATTTTTTACAAACACAGGAAACTATATATTTATGTCAAATGAAAGCATATTCTTTTATGAATATTGAATATTTAGATAATTTAGAGTATAAAAAAATATCTTCTAAGTATAGCTAAATGGAGGGGAACCGTGACCTCACTCAGTTACAATAAATTTTTATTTCTGTTGTTACAGATTATTGCTTGAAGTACTCGTTCATCTGCGGCAGCCTGGCTTTTAGGACATCCTACTAGTGAGCTTTCATATAAAATACTACCAGCATGTGGTGATGTGCTTCGTCCACCATCAAATTGAGTCAATGACTTTGACACAAAGTTACAACCTCGCTTGCAAAAGAGTCATAAAAGTATGGGAAAGAGCCCGAATCCCCACACAGCGAATAGACTCTTGCGTTAGGAAACTCTTAAGGTTGTATGAAGAATATCTTTCTTTGAAGAAGAATCGCAAAACCGAACTGTACTCATGTAGAATGATGAGCATAGTTTTGAATCTACTCTTTCAAAACTTTTTGACATAGCCTCAAAAAATGCTTTAAATGTTGTAATAAATAAAGAAGACTGCCAATTTCTGTTGATGCAGAAAGAGAAAATTTTCTCCTGCAGTATGTCGTGCCGTGATAAGATTACTTCAGCTAAGGAATCTCGCAAAAGATATCGACATGAGAAGACTTTACAATACTTAGAAAAAGTATATACTTCTAACAATCAAACAGAGGCTGCTGCTCATGCAAATTTTGAGTCATCATCATCTAAAGGAGCAAGTTTAATTGCGGCAGACAAAGAGTTTTGTCCACCTTCCTTAACGAGAAAAGAGAATTCACAATGTAGTCCTTCAAGTTAAAAAAAAATCTTTACAACTTCAGGGCTGGCTGCTGTTCTTGATCTTGAAAATATTACGGATAGAAAAGCAACAATGGTAACTGGATCAATAGCACAAGCCTTGGGTCAGGATATTGCAGCTATAACCCTTTCCATGAGTTCTATACGACGTTCCAGAAATAAAGTAAGAGAGGGAACATACAATGAAGACAAAACTTCGTTGTCTGTTGAAGGACTGATCCTTCTTAACTGGGATGGAAAACGACTACCTGCTTTTGATGGGACAGAGGAAACAGTAAAACGAATTGCAATAATTGTTTCTGTAAATGGAATGGATAAACTTCTTGGCGTGCCAAAAATAACACGAGCAACAGGAGAAGAACAGGCTATGGCATGCATTTCATCTTTCAATGACTGGAATCTTTGTGACGAAGTTCGAGGCCTTGTATTTGACACAACTGAACCAAATACAGGCCTACAAAAAGGAGCCTGTACCATAATTGAGAAAGTATTAGGAAGGGAGCTTGTTTGGATTGCGTGCTGTCATCATATTTTCGAAAGTATGTTGTCATGTGCTTGCAATATTTTAATTCGGCCTACAAGTGGTCCAAAGAGGAGTCTCTTTGAACGTTTAAAGGAACAATGGTCGTCACTTAAAAAGGATTCTTTTTTAGAGGCGGATAACAGTTTATTCGTCAATCCAGTAATGAATAATCTTTGAGGAGGAATGGTTCCATATTTTCAGGAAGCTTTGAAATCTCGTCAGTTGCGTGACGATTATGAAGAATTGCTACGACTCAGTCTCATCTTTCTTGGGGGCATTCGTGAGAAAGAAGTTACATTCAGAGCCACAGGAGCGACTAATCATGCACGCTGGATGGCTAAGGCTATATATGTCCTGAAAATATATTTGTTTAAGCATCAACTGAAACTAACGGAACGTGAAAAGGCCAAGATTACAGAGTGCTCTCTTTTTATTCCTTTGGTCTACTCGCGTTTTTGGATTAAAGCCGATTTTGGAATTAATGATCCTTTAAATGACATTCTGCTTCTTAAATCTTTGCAAAGGTAGCCAAATCAGACAATATCTTAAAAAGCAATCACAGTTCTTTACAGAAGCCTTTGGTATCTTGGAGAACATCTTGTTGGTCTTGCATTTTTCGATCATAGAATTAATGCTGAGACCAAACAGAAGATGGTCTCCAATCTCCAACGTAATGAAAACACCAAAGTTGTTCGCTGATTCAATCTTACAAAAAACATTGAGAATTTTGACTTGCATGAACTGGTAACCAAAAAACTAAGCTAATCTTCAGTCTCCTAATGAAAGATGGATACAAGTTTGCAGAGGATACATTTCTGAAGACCAACCCAAGTTCTTAGGAAAAGAATACGTGCTTTCACGAATTTCAACGTCGAGTGATTAACTTAATGGTTGTTAAAGTCCAGCAGAAAGAGGTATTGCACTTACCAAATCGTATAATGCATCTCTAACAAAAGATGAAGAACAGAAACAGTTGCTTCTCAGACTTGTGGCAAAACATCACAAAATTTTCCCTCATGCTCAAAAGGATCAATGTTTAATCAGCAATTTTAGTTATAATTTGTGTGAAAAAGAAATCATTTGCCATTTATCTATTTTCTTTTCACCTTAATATAAATATTTAGAAAAAAATGTCTTTCAACACCAAGATCTGTTTCAAATAAACTAGTATTTGCAAGGACTGTTCATTTCTATCTCAAAAATGAATTTACTAGCAGACTAATAAGTTAAGATCCATATAGCGACCAGTAAATATTGTTCGATTTTAATGAAATTGAGTATGTGACCTACTGTTCAATGAGGTAATGCAATCAGGCATGTGGAGATAAAAACGAAAGAAATCCTTTGGGGGACCACCCTAATATATATATATATATATATATATATATATATATATATATATATATATATATATATATATATATATGCATGTACTGTTGAAGTCCACAGCTGTGGCAGCGTTATTATTTTTAACTTGTATTTTCTTAACGGGGTCTTCGAGGCGAGAAAAAGCACCTGCGAATGACATTATTTATTCCTAGACGTCTTTCGACCGCATTATGTCATCTTCAGGGAATAAACAGAAATGTAATTATTCACAAATTGCTACATTATATATAGTCTTTCTACGTGAACATAAATATTACAAAAATTGGCCAATCATAGTGAGAGAAATTTTAAGGGGAAACTAAGCGCTACAAGAAATATAAAGTTGGAAGGCTCAGATTGTCTTTTTACTTGCTCAATAACGGACTTTGAGCACCGCCTACATTTAAAAGAGCCTATTCTGGAAGTCTGTTGGTGAATTTCACTTCACCATTCAAAAAGAGTAAATACTATTTTTTATCGAGGATTCATAATTCAATGAGGGATTAAGCACCTCACTGCTCCCGTCCTTCATTCTGCGTGGGAACCTGCTCGGATGTCTGCTATTCATTGATATCGTCTTAACTATGTCGACCACCCGGACTGAAATAATTGAGGGCTTATGTGAAAACTGGTTTGAGGACTAGCCCACAGCTGAAGCATAAGTCAGAAATTATATAGAAACTGGGGCATAACTGCGAGTCCCAGACAGAGGAGAGATTCTCATCGCCCGGGAAGCGCGGCCAACATTATAGAGGGAAGTAACACCCGTCCCTCTGTAGTTGGATGCATTTATGGCGCAAGTACATGAGAGGAGATGGCAAAACTTCAGCGGCAGTTGATTTGACCGTTAATGCATCGAATCCACCATAATTCATCCCTCTTGAGGTTTCCATTCGAGATCCATCCCATCCATCCATCACCCATCATCCTGGCAGCAAACGGGCGGGGACCAACTGGAAAATGGACTGGGGCGTTTTCTCCATTTTTTGGACTCATTCACAAACTTACCTTTACTAACCACTACCTCTTTTAACACCTCTTAACTCCTTTTTTCACTCCAAACACCATAATTACACTTTGGTTTCAGAAACAAGACAACACAAGAGGACTTAGTAGAAGGACGTGGAAGACTATGGAGACCCTCACTAAGAGGGTCCCCCTAAGGACCATCCCTGGAATGAAGAACCCCCCCCAAAAGAAATCTCTGCGAAACCCTCTACCTCGAATTAAAGGTAGCACTGGTGACACTTATTGAAGTCTCATCTGGGTTCATCGCCTTATATGCTGAGACTAAGGAAGTTGACCAGCTCCTATCGGAAGACCCCTCCACAAGTGGCAGCCAACCAAAGCGTGATCTGCCGCAAAGTGGAAAGCTGGGTGGGTAAGCATACGCCCGAGGAGCTCAAGGAGGAGATTACCAAGAGCAATCCCTGGGCCCAAGTTCGTGAATCAATAAAATTTCGCGAACACACCCACATGTTTAAGATAACTTTTGCTACCACCGAAATGGCCAAAAAATCCACACAAAATGGAATACTGGTATTTAACATGAGATTACTAGGCGATAACATTTAACAAAGTAGAAGAACACACAACCACGATCCGCTCGGTCAAAAAACAAACTCTGCTACAGTGAATGCTCTACAGAAGGACATCGATTTGATAAGTGCGAGAGCACTAGAAGAAATGCCTCAACTCTAAAGGGGAACTCGGGACCTTGGCCTTGAACTGCCCAAAGTGCTTAGATATCATCAAAATGAAGGAAGAAGAAGAGAAGAAAGCTAAGGAGATGACCAACGCGAACGCTGCCACGAAGAATGGGGAATTAAAGGCTTCACCTGTACCTGCGGAGATGAATATCACGGGAGATCTGAGTGCAAAGATCCTGATCTGCATTACCCACGCAAATGTGGCTAATGCAGTGAAGCCTGGCTGTTACAACCAAGTACTCAATGCACTCTTAAAATAAAACAATCTCCCTTAAATAATCATGTCTGCAGACCCAGAATGCTTAAAGGTATTCAAGGAATCAGTCATAAGAAACAGCAATGTCAAATCCGGACTGGAGGAGATCGTCGAAGCTCCCTCATCGGAGGAATCCGAGAGGACGATGAAGAAGAAAAAGAAAAGGATGAAAATGAGGAGGGGTCTACCTCTTCTTACAAAGGCAGGTGCCCCTGCACCCGTACACGAGCTACAAACATCAGGTCCAAAACCCCAACTCCCCCTCCGAAGAAGGAAAACCCTGGGCACAGTAAAACCACCCAGCCTGCCCCCAACAACAAAAAGAAGAATAAGATGAAGCATAGGTAAAAGTAATTCACCATGTTACGGAATGCAAAGAAGATACGTGAAATTAATCCCAACGTCTAGACGACGTAAAGGACTCTTTACGGAAATGTATTCAGAGAAATTAATGCAGAGCTCATCTTAATTTCGGAACACGAAATCGACACGCGTAGCGCAGAAATAAAAGTCTGGAACTACGATGTGTTGATCACGAATTATTCGCAGGAGCGGTTCAACGGTGCGGCTATTGTAATAAAGAAAGGGATTAAATACAAGCAAATAAGAAATCTAGAAGAATCCTACCTCGCGATTGAGGTCGAACTCGACATAGGAAAGTTGGTCTTTGCTACCGGATATTAACCGCCAAGGAGAGACATGCTACCAATTCACACTCTCACTGGCCTATCTGGCAGAAGAGCCCACACTATATTAATGGGGGATCTGAACGACAGATGCCAAGAATATGGCTACAGGACCATCAACGGTATAGGAAGAAGCCTGGACATATTGCTGGACAGGAAAATTGCCCAGCAAATAGGCCCCGACTTCCCCACCTTTGTCAGAGCAGGAAGTGCCACAAAACCAGACATCTCTCTAGGAAATCGTAAGCTGCCGTTCAATTACTACATGGAACCAGTCCAGGTAACATGTAGTGACCATATAGAGATCATACTCATTATCAACAGGATCCCTATACAAGTTTCAGCTGTAGTCAGAAAGAACTACAAAAGAGCAGACTGGACATGGTACGCGCGCCTTCTCGAGTCCTACGATCAGCCCAACTTAGACGAGGCAATTCTCGAGGAGATCGACGAGGCACTTAATGACCTCAATAACCATCTCATCAAGGCAGATAGGGCTTGTATCCCTAAATCCGAGTATAGAACAATCTCTACCTACAGATGGACTGAATACATAAGGGATTTATACCGTCAGCTGAAATTATTGTATGAAATTAACATTAGGAATGCATCAGTTTACTCAATGCAACGAAGTAAATAAGTCAAAGAAGAACTCAACCATTTGATCCTCAAACAGCAATGAAGACGATGGGATGATGCAATCGATAGCGTCGATCACGATGCAACTCCCAAAGATTTTTGGAAAAAGATCAGAAATCTCAAAGGTTCGACTGAGTAGAAGAAGATCGAGCTACAAAAAGAAGATGGAAACATCGAAACGGAAGAAGGAAATATTGAAGAGCTATTCCAAAGTTATTGGGAAAATATCTTCAGTATAACTGAGGTGGAAAACGAAGACTATGACGTAGAGTTTGAAAGTAACATCATAGACGAGCTTAACGAACAAATACACAATTCGCACCCTCACACCAGGTGGATAGACAGCGCGACGGAGACGCCGAGATTACCGAAGAAGAAGTACTCGGCGTGCTCCGCTCATTCCGACTAAAAGCCCCAGGACAATTTGGGCTTAGATAGTTAAACTTAGAAAAGGCACCAGCCAATGTCACAGAACAGAGGAGAAGGATATATAACGCATGTCTGAACACGGGATACTTTCCAAATGTTTATTGTCGTATATACGGCCGAGTAAGTATGTACCTCTAATTCATACATGAATAAATCCGTTCCACTTTTCTCTAAGCGTGCTTTAACATATTTTGTTTCTTTAGCCAGGAAAGATTCGTATTACTACATGTCTATTGCCATTTTGCAGCGTTTCGAGGATCTAATTAAATAGCTCGGATCAAAAAATATTCTTTTAATTACATAAAAAATGAAATATTAAAACTTTACATATACTAATGCTATAATAAGAGGATATAATAAAAATTAATATTACCAATGAGTAATACACGATAGTTGACGCTAAAAATCACTTTCGCTCGGAATGGTAACTAATACAACATGAATAAGTTTTAGATTCCTTTTACCTTAAATTAAGAGGGAGTCGGGAGTCATGAGTCAGGTGATCTTGAACGGGTTGTAAGTGAGGGGATCTTGGATGAACGAAAGTTATTCCGATCTCTGTCTTATTAATTCGGGCTTCTCGATCATGAGACCTGACCAAGAGGTGAATCTTTTCTCGAGTGGAACTTCACATTGGTATTCCTCAATGGTGAGAGGTATCTCTGTTTTTATTCAGAAAACTGAGATAGGGGATTTCTCTGAACGAGAATAGTATGAGAGTGGGTCTCGATACCACTGGTCTATTCTTCTGAGCTACCAAAGGAAGGGCCTCGGGAAGAAAAATCCCGCTCGGTTCCACTGTCTTCTCGATTCCTGGTTTGACTCCGGAACTCGTCTTTTTCTCTCAATTGTTACGCGGATTTCTCTTTTTATTTCTCAAGATCGAACGATATATATACGTCGATTATCCTCTAGGGAGGAGGGGAGACGAGGGCCCACAGTTAAGCCTCTCTCCTAGGCTATAAATTTTGAACGTTATGGCAATTATCCCATTCTGGTTTACCCACCAAGAAAGTTAGATTTCGTCTATTTGGCAGAAATAGACATAAACAATCGGAAGAGACTGTGAGCTTGTTCATAGCTTTTTATTCTAAAGGTTCTCATACCCTCCTCTTTTTATATTAACGGACTAGGAAATCTGATCACTGAAGTCCTTCTGTGCCAGTGACACTCGAAGGGTCTTTGGGTCAGAAGGGAAAAGGATAGGGGTGGGGGGTAATGTCTTGGCCTCATGTGGCGCGTAACAGTTGACGCTGTATAAACAAACTAGCGTATGTTTGTCCTCGTGATATTTATTGCCCCACATTCATAAAACGGCTAAGATGATATTCTTGCCTAAGCACGGAGCAAGGTAGTCCAACCCCTACTCTCTCTACTATCTAAGCTAATGTATGAGCTGTCTTTTTTATAGTTCTTTGAAAAGGTCCTTGAGAATGAAGACGAAAGCGCTCGGAATTGTTTTTTCCCTTTTAAAGTTTGGGTGTTTCTTCATAAATTGACTCACGTGCATATTGCGAGATAGATAAATAAATAAATAAATATATATATATATATATATATATATATATAGATATATATATATATAAATATATATATATATATATATATATATATATATATATATATATATATATATATATATATATAAGGGTCTTTCAACAAGGACACTCGAGCTTTGTCAGGCGATAGTGGCCATGTTGTTAAAGTGACATCTGGCAACCTAACTGTAAACTGTTGAGTACTACTTGACAAGTAACAAAGGAAGGTTATAGCTTTGAACAACGTGTGCAAATCATAAAATCTTATTATCAAAATCAGTGCTCCGTTCAACAAACGTTCCGCGCATTACATGATTTCTATCCTTGCCACAAAGACGAGGCCCATTTTTGGATGAATGAATTTGTGAACAAACAAAATTGTCGGATTTGGGACGAAAACAATCCACATGAGATACACCAGAACCAATTGCATCCCAACAAAGTCACTGTTGTGGCGGATTTTCGTCTAACGGAATCATTGATCCGCATTTTTTTGAGAACGAAGATGGGATTGCCATAACCGTCAACGGCGAAACCTACAGATCGATGATAAGCAACTTATTGTGGCCTCAACTGGATTATATGCCTGATATGTATAATGATGACATGTGGTTCCAACAGGACGGCGCTACGTGCCACACTGCGCACGCCACGATAGACATTTTGTACCACCGATTTCAGGGCAGCTTTATCTCGCGCGGCGGCGACGTCAAATGGCCACCGAGATCATGCGATTTAACGCCATTAGACTACTTTCTATGGGGCTACTTTAAATCGCAGGTCTATGAGAATAATCCGCCTACAGTTGTCGTACTCAAAGTCAACATAACGAACACCATCCAGCAAATTCAACCAGATTTATGCGACAAAGTCATCGAAAATTGGGTCTCCCGAATAAGTTCCACCAAGCAAAGCCGCGGCCGACATTTGAAAGACGTCATATTCCAAACTTAATGCTATAAAATGTACTTTCAAATTTAAAATAAATTTAGTGCATATATCACACATAACTTGTTTTTTTTTCATTTAAACATCAAGCGACCTTATTGAAATACCTTATTTATATATGTAAACAAATTCCAAGAAAAATCCGCGCGGTTAATGTATTATCATTTTTAGACAACTGACTTTACTTCTGGTCCAGCGTGACAACCTTCCTCCTCGAACTGGACGACAAGACTTATGCTAGTCTCGTTTACCGTGGTAGAAACCTGCATATTTATTAAATATAACAGCGCTGCCTTAACTAAATACATGAGAAAGATGGGAAAATTTACAAGACAAATTGGTGCGGTTAATGTATATATATATATATATATATATATATATATATATATATATATTTATAGTAAATTTTGAGTTTATGCCCCCACCGTTGAATTTTGTCGGTGCGGTGTTATAAATATCTCTATTTTTCAAATATTCGCAATTGCTATATAGCTTCTTCACTACTTAATGTGGGAAAATTTCTAATTATGGTGTTATGATAAAAGATAGATTGGCCGCCATCATGGAAGACAGATTGTGAATTTTGAATCAAATTATAGTATATTATAGATCATTTTGAAGTGAATTTTTTTTAATTAAAATATGCTATGGACTTTACATATATATATATATATATATTTATATATATATATATATAAATATATATATAAGCTGTAAGGACACAAGCTCCTCATCCACACCAACAAAGTGACTGCATGAAACAGACCAATTTTATTACCCCTAAAAAGACTGTTTCAATTGGTCATTTTTAGTTTCGCTTTTGCCATTACAGACATAAATTCGTCTTCACCCATTCGTAGCACGGGATCGTTTTTACCTGTCTATTCTTTTCTTTCCATGAGAGCTCTTGAAATTGCTTAGTTTTTATCATATTTCATAATCACGCATGTGCATTTTTCGCCAATATGCGTGCAAATAAGTATGCCTGTGCACAATTCGAGGAGTCTTAAAGAAGGTTAAGAGGTAAAGTAGGTGATTAGTAAAACCACAAATTTCCACCAACACTCAAAAGTTTTCGTCGAAGACCAGCGGAGGAAGATTATAATTACTACAATTACCCAATAAGTTCTAAAAAGTGAAGTTTGGCTGGATATGACCTCAATTCACACACTTATAACCAGGTTTTGAGTATAGGCTCTTTCTTTTTAAGTTCCGTGAACGTTTCTCTTGGTAATTCGATGGAGATTTAGAAGAGAAGAAGCAATAAGAAGAGCGGAAAATCCGGATCAGAGACTCCTGAAATTGAGGCTTTAGACGAGGTCGCTCATGATTCTGTTGCTATTTGGAAAGGGTGGCTTGAGAACGAGGGGGTCCGTCGTGCTGAATATCATCTTCTCGACCCCAAATGCCTCTCATTATAGATTTGTATCAACTAAGCATATTTCTCAATTTTTAATAAAGTGGGTGTGGGTTAAATTGTAAATTACGTAAAATCAATAGTAATCAATAACGGTTTCTAAAAGAATGACCTCCAGATTTCAATACAATCTCATGTTACAGGAGCTGCCCTATTTATGAACGAAGCAGATCTTTGATCTCCCTCATGTTACAGGAGCTGCCCTATTTATGAACGAAGCAGATCTTTGATCTCCCTCATGTTACAGGAGCTGCCCTATTTATGAACGAAGCAGATCTTTGATCTCCCTCATGTTACAGGAGCTGCCCTATTTATAAATGATGGAAATCTTTGATCGCTCTCATGTTACGGAAGCGGCCCTATAACGCAGGAGATTCTTGACCACTCTCATGTTACAGAAGCCGCGCTATATATGAACGCAGGAGATCCTTGACCACTCTCATGTCACAGGAGCTGCCTTATTTATAATCGAAGGAGAATTATTATCTCTCTAATGTCACAGGAGCTGACGTATTTATGAACTAAGGAGATTTTTGGTCTCCCTCATGTTTCAAGAGTTGCCCTATTTATGAACGAGAGAAAGCGTGGATTTCTCTCATCTTAAAGGAGATGCCCTATTTATGAAAGAAAGAAATCTTTTATCTTTCTCATTTCAGAGGAGCTGTCCTATTTATGTACACTGGAAATCTTTGATCTCTCTCATGTTACACGAGCTGCCTATTTATAAACGAAGATCTTTTATCTCTCTAATGTTACAGGAGATGCCTATTTATGAACGAAGATCTTTTATCTCTCTTATGTAACGGAAGTTACCTCATATACGCTTTTGATTAGCCTTTTGCAGATTCCTTACTCTCTTATGTTGTTTTAAACGAAAGAAACTGAGGAGCAGAATGGTATCAAAATACTTCCTTTACTTAACATCCCCCCTGAGAAAACCCATACAGAAGACAGTTAACACTAGAGAAAGAAAGCATAAATCTTTTCCCAATCTTGGGCAGAAATATCTCAGGCTAACTTATCTCACTCAATCAATGTTAAAGTTGAGTTTGTTTTCTGGTAGCATCTTAACGGGTAAGTAAAAAAACAATTACGCGAAAGATTTATCGTTTCTTTAAGATTACTTAATAGTCATTTCACAAACACGTACTTAAATTTATAACTATTTTATATCCAATCTTGTTCTAAATAAGTAATATGACTAAATGAACGAAGCATAGAGAACACAAATCTAACTTCTCCATTGCAAAGGGTCATTAAAAATAGAAATTGTTAAAACAATAAAATGTTCAAGATATTCTCTCAAACCCACTAATACGATATCATGGGAACAAAAGCTTTGTATCAAGGAAGAGAAGCAGAGGTAAACTTCTCTCAACATCTAGAGAAGACAATCTATCATTCATCCTTTACTAGAGAACTGAAGAAAAAAATCTTCTGAACTTGCTAAGAAGTTGAATGACACTTAAAATTCAAATATATCATGGAAAATATTTAGAGGGAGACTTAAAGATCAAAGGCTAAGAGGGTGAAAGACGAGAAAGAAGCCATGGATATCCTAGGTTAACAGGGAAAAAAACCTCTTTATTGATCTAAAGATCACAAATATTGAACACTTAACAATGGTCTAACGTTCTCTGGTCAGATGAAAGTAATTATCAGATATGGAAGAAAGACTATTGTGTTCTTGTTTTACATGTAATTTATGTAATTAAATTTAATTATATGTTGGAAAGAAATCACTTGAATATTTTACTTTTATGTAACAATTTTGACTAAAAATTACAATCTGAGTGGAAAAGGAAATTTTTAACAATTTGGTGAAATCCATCCGACGACGAATTATGGCTGTAATTCTAGCAAAAAGGGGTACAACTAACTATTAAAATATTTAAAAATAAATAACTATATAATCTATATACAGAATTCATTTACCACAAATGTATAATTACATTTTACCGAATGATTCCATATGGTGCTTTTATTATTGGCCAAATGTGTATATTTAAAAAAGAATCATTTGGTATACCAATTTACCTGCCCTAAAAATGGACGGAAAGCCATTGAAACATCCTTCATTTGTTTTACAACAAATAGCCGCAGACTAGATACAAATAGGACCACAATAATAAAACAATAAGATCATATTTTTCTAAAAAAAAATCGCAAAACAGGAACACATAAAAAAATGCAAAAATTATATTTAAATTAAATAAGAAAGACGATTTAATGTTCTTTCAAGCATTAGGTATAGAGATAAAAATCATTCATTAACATGCAAAACGTTAGATTCAAGAAAACTTTAAAAATATTTTAAAATTTGAAAAATTTGAAATTTCATAAATCATTTCAGACCAACGTAACAAAAAACACTGAGAAATAATCAGTTATCACTTATGAATGATGGATGTAACTTCACCGAAATATTGCCAAAAATGAATCGTCATATAGATTTATGGCTATCTTTTAAAGTCCTTAATTTTTCTGATCAGAAAACCTGGAAAAATATATATATATATATATATATATATATATATATATATATATATATACCAAGCAATGGCTTCGCCATTCCCCCTCCCCCCCCCCAACGGGTGGAGCTTGCGCTTCGCTACTAAGATTACAATTTAAAATCTAAAAAAAGCAGCCATGGTTAAATTTTTATCAATTTTCTGAACTTCGCCAAATATAATAATTTTAAAAGGAAACTCTAAACTAAATTTACCACTTTTCAAAATATCACGTTGCTAAAGTATAATTATAGAAGATATATAAAAATTAATTTTCTGAACTTCACAAAATTTAGATACTTATATTCATTTCTGAACTTCCCTATTTTATTTTTTGATTTATAACAGAATTATTAGAAATAACTGATAAAAAAACATAAGTCATAACCAAACCAAGATAAAATTATTATTCAAATACTCAAAAAAAAACCCTTCTTTAATTATAGAGTTAGTGGCGATGATTATATTTAATTCTAAACCTCACCATTTTGTGATGATGATGATGAAGATATTGTAATGAGGCCATGTTTTATAAAGGTTTGGTTATTATAGTCTTGAGGAGAAATAGATTGTAAGAGATCATTTTAACTCATTATTCAATATCATTTTAACTCATTAATAACCACTTGTGGAAAATAAAAAGTTCTCAAGAAGATAAAGAATACATCTTATGCTGTTGAATATAACCAATCCTTTATAAAACATGGCCTCCTTACAAACTATGCTAATTCCTGACAGCAGACCGACAGCCAATAGTTAAAGGTCAAAGAACTTAACTCATATTTAAATTAAGAACTTAGAAGAAAATAAATTCAAAGAGGAACTGACATCTAAGGTGCGCCTTCTCCAAGAATAAAAACTACAAGAGGACTACTTCTCTTTACTAACATTGATTTACTGTTGGTGGCAGTACGTCACGCCACATAGGCGTGACATCGGCTAGTAATTCTGATAGAGAGGTGTTAATTTTGCAATTTTTCATGTTGTTTTTTGACAATATATAGTTTCAAATTATGTTAATTTAAAATCAAAATTATTCATTTTGATCGCTGATTTATTTTTATATTTTAATATTAAAAAATATATTCAGCGTTGCTCCTCTGTAGGTTTGTGTAGTATCTACAGATATTTTGTATTTATATAGATGAATTTCACCATACTTTTCATTTTAGTCCCAGAAGATGATAACCAGTTAGATCGAAAGGTGCCTCGGGCAAAAAAAAATAATGAGTTAAAATCATGTTTTACAATCTTTTTCTTCGCAAAGAATAACCACTTATGGAGAATAAAAACTTCTCATGAAAATAAATAATACCTATTATGCTGTTGAATATAACCAATCCTTTATAAAATCTGGTCTTCTTATAGACTATATATATATATATATATATATATATATATATATATATATATATATATATATATATATATATGTCGTGGTATGACATAACATTATATCAATACCATATTATATCTATGGGGGGAAGGACCGATAACTTCAAGGCGAACTGACAAAAAGGACGGAACGCCACGATTTTCGACGGGCTAAACAACTAGATAAGAGTGCAACGAGGTCAGGTATATTATGGGCAATGGCAAAGCTCAAGGTGTTTTAAAGAGGCATGTACAAAAATATAATTTTATTCACATAAAAATAATGAGAGAAATGATGGGCAAAAATTACATCAGAGAATAAAAGGGCAAAATTACATCAGATGAACGAAGGAGGGGGGGGGGGAGATTGTAGTTATGAATCAGACTATGAAGTTAAAACTTAAGGTGTTACGGGACGAGACTATTCAAATGGGAGGAATTAACGCAAATGGTTTGCTCGAGGGGAAGAGGGTTTGGCTTACAGAAGATTCCGGGTGAGACGTCAGGGTAAGGCTTCACGGAGGCGAGGCGAGGCCGCTCGAAGCTTCTGAGTGGGATGTTAAAGTGATGACGGTTCTCCAAATAAAAAAGGGGGAGTGGCGGTAGCGTTTGTTCTAGGGGAGAGTATTTTAGCCACCCGAAAACGAGGGGCAAGCGAGGAGGGCTTCAACAGGAGTTGACGAGAGAAGTCGAAAAAATCACTCAGTAGCGATCGTTAAATGGAATTACCTCACTGGTTGGGGTTAATTCCAATACACAAAAATAGTTCAACTGTCACTTTGTTTTGTTGTTAGCAACTGACTTGAAACTAGGGGAATTTTGCTGGGGTCCGAGCGAGACTTCTCAACTCTGCGTCTCCTCATGGGAGTCAAGCACTATTTATGTCCGAGGCTCTCCCCGCGGGGGAGGGGGAGCGGGAAAGCGGGAAACAGCTCTACTCTTGAATGGCCTTGAATCTTTTTGCATAGGTTATTCTAGCCCGTGTAAAGGTGAATTGTGGTGGACGCGGTTCGAGGCTACCGCTTGTGGAAGGGGCGGTGGTTAGGCTTACCAATTTAAGCCTAACAGAGCCTTTGACAGCGTATGGAAGTTCCGTTCTGAACAAGAGATTCCACCTGGAATTCCCTTACAATATATATATATATATATATATATATATATATATATATATATATATATATATGAGAAACTCAAAAGTAGCGCGTGAGTAGAGCAATAAATGCAAAAAATCCCAAAAGAAAGTGAAAGGCGGATTCCAAGTACCTTCGAATTTGTTTAGTTTATTCTCAAGGAATAACAAAATTTTTTACAAAGGTTGTATATATATGAGAAACAACAGAGTAATTCCCCCCCCCCCACCCCATGGACAACGAAAGGACACAAAATAAAATAAAGTATTACCAAAGGCGAATATGAAGTATAAAACCTAATAGATAAAGTCTACTTCTGGAAATTCCAACTGTGAAAAAAGAATGTAGACATTTAGTTCACTAAACTAAGTACATACACACCTAATTGTGAATACATAATACAAATAAACGAGAAAAACACACACATATATATATATATATATATATATATATATATATATATATATATATATATATATATATATATTATATATATATATATATATATATATATATATCACAACTGTTTGCGTGAGGCTCTTGGATTACATTCATCTTGGATAATTTTCAAATTTCATTAAAACCGGAAGAATAAAGTGAAATATAATGATGTACTGGCAGCAATATATAAACCCGGCCAAAATTTATGTTTTCTTTTTAAACATAACAATGACTTTGCTCTAAAGCCAGAAATTTATGGGTGAATCAAATATAAAAAAAAACAAGCAATGGCAAGGCCACTACCCCTTAGGAGGGGGGAGCTTGCGCTTCGCTACTGATTAAAATTTAAAATAAAAAAAAGCAGCTATGGTTAAATTTGTATAATTTTCTGAACTTCGCCAATTATAATAATTTTAAAAAGGAACTAAAAAACTAAATTTTATTTCTTTCAAAATATCACTTTGCTAAAATATAGAGTTATAGAAGATATATAAAAATAAATTTTCTGAACTTCACCACTTGTAATTATTTGGGTTTTAAAAAGTTTACAAAACTTTTACACTTATATTTATTTCTGAACTTCACCATTTTGTTTTTTGATATTATAAAAAAAATTATTAGAATTCTCTTTGATAAAAAACATAAGTCATAACCAAACTAAGATAAAATTATTATTCAAATACTCAAAAAATTCCCCTTCTTAAATTATAGAGTTAATGAAGTGATGATGACGATTGCAATTTTTTTGTATTCAGTTAAAAAACTAGATTGTGAAAACCAAAGAGAAAAACTCTGGGAATTTTTATAAAGGTCTCTAATTGTGATAAATTTGGGGAGTCTAGATTCACAGAAAATGCATAGTGGGAAGAACTTGAATCTGCCTATGTTCCCCAACGCCCCTCCCCCATCCCCTCAAAGAAGAAGTAATAATAGACTAAAAGAAGAGACGAATAAAGTTACCTGAAGCTAAGCACCCGAAAAAGACAAATGAAGATTCCAAGCTCTTTCATTCTTTTTACCAAAGACCTCTTCAAACTACACGACCGATAAGATCTTTATAAGTGCAGTTGATCTGGTAGCAGCTAAAATCTTCAGTAAAAAAAAGCAATATAAAACAAAACATTTTTATCTCCAGTACATATTCAATACTTCGCAACAAAACTAGAGTCCCCACTCCCACACACAGATACTAAATCCTCCCCTCTATTTGTAAAATTAAAGTGATTAACTCTGTACAGTTGAATTCTAGGAATGTTCTCTTTTACCTATTTATATTTAGCCTTGAAAGAAACTTGCTCTTTTTATCTTCCTTCTTATCGGATCTTATATTCTAGAAAACGTATATAGAAATATCTAAGCGAATAATCCTTCCCAATGGATCAGTTCAAATGAGATTGATAGATTTACAAATATCTAACCATTAGCACCGAGGAGTGGATGGATCCTTAGTTGGATAATTTATGAACTTGGGTGTTCATATAAACAAACTTGCCCCGATTTTCCGAAATATAACAGCTGAAATTCAATCGTATTAAACGCATAAAAGGCGATTGTCTGACCACCCCTCAGATCACGAGCCTAAAGATGAAGCCCCAAAGAAAAACATAAAAAATCACTCGTTATTAATGGATTATTTTCATTTGTGTCACTCACGGTGACAAGGGCAAACAGGACCTTGAGTAATGAAAAATTGTTTTCATCGAATGTTATCAGGACACAGTCAATCACAATTTATTGGAAATTTCATATTTAACCTCCAAAAGGGAAAAAGTGTAATTTATTACGGATTGATATTCACAACATTGTAAAGAAGATAAAATTTATCGCAAACATCATTAAAAAATAAAAAGATCAAGGTTTGGCTACAACTGGATTTGATCGATCAGAGATTTTCGGATGCCTAAAATGGCATCCGAAAGGCTCAGGTTTGCAAAGAGGCACATTTAATATGAGAAATCATTTTGAAATAAAGTATTATTTGAGGACGATGCAAGTTTAGAGATATTCAGCAATAATTACCGGTCATTTTTGGCAGACAGCTAGCAAAGAGCTTCTCGCTTTTGTAACCATATATCAAAAGGAAAGAAGCGTAATGCTTAAAAGAGTGGCTTATTGGTTTACTTTGAAGGAAAGCCTTCTACCATGAATAAAAAAGTATTAAGTTTGCTTGGCAACCTTACTTTCAACACAGCAACGATCCAAGAAATTCGTCCTTGGTAGGGTTTTTTATTTTAAACTTTGAAAGACCATCTGGCGACTGCCTACTAGGTCAAAAGTCGCCGTACTCACATCGCAGCCTAATTTTAGGGCTAGATTAAAACAAAAAATAATATATAAATAAGAAATAACAAGGTTAAAAAAGCACAAATTAACAAACAACAACAAATAAAAAACGAAAAGTAATCAAAAAGGCAGCAAGAAGGAAGCGCGCTCAGGCGTCAGAGGTAGGCTCGCATCCGCGGCGCAGGAAGATGCGAGGCCTCTTATTTATGCCAATTTATCTCCACTTACCTTAAGCCCATTAATCGCTTTATATTCGTAAAAATGTGAGGGATAAGATTTAGAGGGACTAATAAAGTTATAGGGGCGCATTGAATAGGAAAAATGGAATAGAAAAGGAACAAAAAAGAGTGAAAGGAATAAAGAGACGAGCTACCAAATGAATACAAAAAAGTATAAAGATGAAGAAGAGGCTTGTGAAATAAGAGGATAAAGGGAGATGAGGTAACAAAATTATGAGAAAAGCGGTAGATAAGCAAAAGGGTTTGAAGAATAAGAAGGAAAGTGGATTTAGAATTAACGAAATGAGTATAAAAAGGAAGGAATGGAATTAAAGAGGATGAAGCTCAAATTTCTTACCATCGCAAGTGAGTTTTTCATGTGATTTTCACTTCTCACACTCACAAGATTCCTCCTACGCACCAATTGCTACCACAGTCATTACCAGTAATTCCCATTTTTTCCATATTTCGCTTATAACGTTCTCTTAGTTGTAAAACGAAACAAAAAAATCATTCAAACTCAGGTAATGTGAGTGCCAAATAGCAGAAAATCACTACGGGAACGTCCTAATCCACTAACAAACAGGAGCGATATTGGCAGGATTTGCGTCAAAACGATGGCCAGGCTGCGAGAGCGACCCACGTCCAAGGAACTTTGCGAATAAACTGACACTTCGCGCCAGACTGAGGTCATCCCAGCGTTTATTTGGCACGCAGACTCTGGTATTTCTGTGATCCAAATATGCCACAAACTCAAATTTCTCCCTTATAATTTTAACTCTCCGGGATTGACTTGGAATTCCTTTCGAATTTATTCTTCAGTATCAATAAATTTATGGATAAATTAATTTGTAAAAAGCAATTGGTATAGAAGCCTTTGAACGTTTTATTTTACAACTATCATTATAATTTAGTAAAATTAAATGAGCGATTAAAACATAAGGCTTGAGACTTGGATATTCAATGATTACGAGATAATTGATAATATATATATATATATATATATATATATATATATATATATATATATATATATATATATATATATATATACATATATATATATATATATATATATATATATACATATATATATATATATATATATATATATATATATATATATATATATATATATATATATATATATATATATATATATATATATATATATATCCATGTATAAATCTTTTATGAACGCAAAAGAATGATGAAATGAATCCAGAAAACCGCAAGAAACAGAAAATCAGGATAATTTTTCTTCGGAAGTGTTATTTCCTACTTCGCAAAAATTCCGTACAGGGGTGGGATTCGAACCATGCACACTGAGGCACGAGCAACCACTTTGATTTCAATTAAACCGTCCCTTAGACCACTCGGCTACGCGAAGACAAAAAATCTTCGGAATAAAATCTTTTTTTTGTCTTCCGCGTAGTCGAGTGGTCTAAGGGACGGTTTAATTGAGATCAAAGTGGTTCCTCGCTGCCTCAGTGTGCATGGTTCGAATCCCACCCAGGTACTGTACGGATTTTCGAGAATTAGGAAATAACATTTCCGAAAAAAAATGATCCTGTTTTTTCTGTTATTGGGGTTTGCTGGATTCATTTCATCATTCTTTCGCGTTCATAAAAGATTTATAAATTTTATATTCGCCGCGTGTTTACCTCAACTCTCCTTTCTCCTTTGAAACACATATTAATTTCTCTCTCTTTCATAGTCCCGATCGAACAGGCGAAGCGTACCTTAAAAGATGTTTATTCGGAAGATTTTTTTGTCTTCTGCGTAGCCGAGTGGTCTAAGAGACGGTTTAATTTTTTTACTTTATGTATACACACACACATATATATATATATATATATATATATATATATATATATATATACATCTATATTTATTCTAACTTTTATACTTTCATGCAAATTTTAAAATATTTTTTCTAACCTTTATACTTTCATACAAATTCATACATACAAAATCTGTTTATTTTTAATTCCATATATACATTTACGTATACGTTTTATTTGCTTTATATAAACATATTTTACTTAATTATATAATTCTGAGGCGTTCAATCCTTTATATTCTAGTTGTCGCTGAATTAATACATTTTAAAGACCTATTGAAAAACTTTTTTCAACATAAGTGATTTAAGTAATTTAAGACGGATTTAGGTCATAAGTTGGAATTTTTAAGTACTTTTGTCATAATTACGATGTTTCTATATGAACTTTGGGTTAAACAATACATAAAAGGATAATTTATTTAAACCGTTCTCTAAATTCCTCAGCAGCAATTCGCCTGTCACTTGGGAAGTTAGTCCGTCGTGTGATTTTCCGTTTTAGTCTTGTCATGTCAATCTCTAAGTCCATGTTCAAACTTGGCAGTATTTCACTTTCTACTTAGTCCCATGGTTCTTTGCTTGGGATTGTACTAAAGTGTTGATTGGTTCTAGTCCAGCTCTTATGTGTAGTGTTCTCTGTGGTATGCATTCCTGGCTTCTTGTCTGGTTAATAATCAAGGCGGCTTTATTCTGTACTTTCTGCATAGATCTCAGCGTCTTGATGCCTGAAGTTTGGATGCTTATCGCTTGGTATATAAACTTTGGTCTAAGGTAGCAAAGGTAGAGTTTCCTCAAGGTACTCGTCCTCAGTCAACGGAAGCGGAACCGTTTCACCAATTCTACCAGTGCTGAGTTGATTTGGTTTACAACATGGTGCTTATATGCCCAAACGGTAAGTTTGAGCCCGAGTACTGTGCCCTCCAGAGAGTAGTGGTAGTTTTGATCGCCAACATAAATGTCGTCGTGTATCGTGCGGTTCATGGGAATAATGACGACCTTTAGGACGTTCGTCTTTATCTTCCATTTACGCTCGTACGAGTCTATGTTTTCGATCTTCGCCGCCGTCTCTGCAGTTTGCACTAGGTCGCTGTTGTAAGTGCTCGTTACAATCTGCATGATTTCATCTGCGTATTACAGATACATCGCGTCATTCTGAATTGATGATGGCAGATCTATCGTGAAGATGCTATACAGTAGAGGGCTGAGGCAGCTACCTTGTGGCAGACCAGCGTCGAGTCTAAATTTCGGTCCCTTGTGGCCCTCGATCTGTATCTGTGCTTTTCTTTCCATCACATAAACGCAGAGGATGTTTTCAATAACAGAGTTTCGCCAAAGGTTTACGATCTTGAATTGCAGATCCCTCAGCTAAACCTTGTCAAAAGCCTTTTGTACGTCTCTGAAGACTACGTCTACGTACTTTCCCTCCTCCCGAGATTTCGCTTGCTTTTCTGAGAGGAGTGCCAGCGCGGTGTCAGTTCCTCTTTATCTGTGGAATCAGTGCTGCTGGTAGTTAAGTGCATCGTTCTCTGCTAGCTGGTTCTGCAGTCTGTCGGGTATGATCTTTTCAAAGATCTTGTCTATGAATTCTAGGGGGGAGATTGGCCTATAGTTTAGGAGCTTGTCGAAAGGTCTGTTGCCCTTTGGGATGAATATAACCTTGGCAAGTTTAAATGCATCGGGGAAGTAGCCGGTGTTCATGGCTGCGTTCATTACATTCAACATTCCCTGATACACTTGCGGTAGAGCGTTGGTTATATGCCCTTTTGGTGGCTTCTGCGCGTAGTTGGTTTCTTTAGGTTGGAGCTAATTTTAATGATGGCTTGATCTTAAAGTTTCAACATGGATTGGAACAGGGATTCTAGTTCGACTTTTTTTGAAAATAGATGGAATTTGGCTTGTAGGTGGCAGTTCAAACCAAGATTAAGGGCTTCTATTTCACTATAGTCTTCAACAAAATTTGCATATTAATATATAAATATATATATATATAATATTAAATAATTTGTTTAAATAATTAATGGTTCTTTTCATTTTTATCCTTATATCAGACAGCTTCACTTTGCTTTCTTGCAGCAATTATGTTTCTTGGACATTTTAGTAATTATCTTTAGCTATAGTGACATGAGTGGATAATCTTTACTTGTGGCGAGATGGGAGGAATTAATTCTTACACAAAAAAACAGGATTAACTCATAAATTTTGACTATTTAATTTCTTTAACGTCGAAGAAATTTTGTTTTTTCTAACATCCTGATTTATTAACATCTGATTCTGTTGAAGGACAGCAGTCTACATAGTCACACATTAACCATTAAAGCGCTGCGCGGACCAAAAGGTCCCGAGAATACAACCGCCGCTCGGACAATTTGGACCTTTTATTGTTTTTGACCTATGGAAAATTACATTTAATTCCTAACAGTAGTTTTTCTCTGGCGATGACAGGGTCCTTCATTTTCTTAGCGTGGTACTTTAAGAGTTAAATCTCTCAAGCCATTTCCCAAAGCAACAGCATTGCACTGTGCGTTAGCATGATGTAATTCCATGCGGTAAAAATTCGGAGGAGGCACAAACTCGAAACCTGCCTTTCTCTTCTTTACCCTTTGTCTACACAACCTAATTCAAAGGCTCCCAAATGTCCAGACGTCTTGCTATGTAAGGACACTAAGTAATTCCTCGCAAATTGTCTCCCAAAATATCCAACGAGCAAGATCCTAGTCCCCCTCGCCCATTTCACACATAACTTTTAGTTGATACAGTCATTCCACTCTTCTCTCGCCCATCAAGAAGATTTAGATGATGCTGTCGAAATTGTTACTGAAGAGTTTGAATGCAATCTCCCCCCCTCCCTCACAGACTCCCAGAATTGACTAGGGGAACCATTATGTTGTGACTGTTCTTTTCATCATTGATTCTGTTCACTACGAAACCACATAATTACTCACAATTTGATGTTGTATCTCTTCTTTTGTATGTCCTTCTCCCGTGTTGAATTTACCATTCTGAAGAGTGAAATTGGGCGCCTAATAACCTTTAAAAAACATTCTTAACTAGACACCCCTCGCTCCATATACAATGACACCTTTCTTACAAAAGACAATTGAATACTCAACCCTCAAACAATGACAATTACACAGAGCTCTTTTTTTTTATTTACATTTCTTGCATCTCTTGGTCCATGCGTAACTTTCGAACAAAAGAATAGCTCCGTAAACAGTGTGTTTGGATAACCTAGGCCGAACTGGTCCTAGTCATCGAGCAGACTCTTCTCCACGCTTTACCTCCTTTGCCATCTATATTCATTTTTTTCTGAAAATTAAACAGAGATCTCTTTTTCATTTTCATTTTTTTCATATCTGTAACTTTCATACAAAATATCACTCTGTGAACTTCATTTAACCAAAAGTACTTTCGAACTTGCCTAGTTGTATCTAACCACAGAACAGTACAATTACTCATTAAACAACCGAACCAGACAATATTTTATTCTCCCTTGTGCAGACCCTCCTCTTTGTAAATGATTCACACCATGTGACAAACATTCTCGTAGTCCATGGCATGGACGTAAAATAACCCCGCAGTGAGGTTGAGTTCTATCATGTTAAAAGATCGAATTACACTCATTCATAATTCATAGCCAAACTTCATTTAGAAGAAGAAGGGAGGAAGTCGTTTCAGTAAACTTTGTGATAAGAATAGCTCTCCCAACGTTTGTTGGAATAAACTTGGCAGAATTTGTCCCGGTTATCGATCTGATTTTCCCTTAGCTTCACCGCCTTTACCATTTATATTTAGTTTTTCCTGAATTTAAGATAAGATCCTATTATTTATCTATTCATTTTCCTCATTCTTGATTGCTCATTAGAGCAATTCAAAGGGAACATTTATCGGCTATATTAAAAGAGAATATTTAGTAGACCAATTAAACCGTTCTAACACAAACACTCAATTTATTTTTTTAGGACTTTTAGATTGGAACATTAGACGACCTCATCGTTTTGAAGCAGATGAAAACCGTGTCCTATGCATACTCTAGGCAGGATCCCACGGTTTTCTATGTAGATGAGCGGTGTCCTGACAGCCTCTAGGGGTAGACCCGTAACTCTTGGTTCATTTTTAAAGTGATAGGGGTTTAGCGCTGGTTGGCGCAACGCTTCTTTGACATAGGAAGGGGAGCGTCAGCGGAGGGCTCCTTCTTGAGGGCTTCTTCTTTAATTGCGGTTACAGAAGGCAGTCAAGAGAAAGAAACTCTGCTTTTAATGAAGGGGTTTAGATCAATGAATAAGAAACAAATATGTGTGTTTTGCTCAAGTTTAATTCACACTTTAGCTGAACCTTTCTTGACAAATTTTGCAGCTTTCGAAATGTCTGATATCAAACTAGCAGGTGGTCAGCCTTTGGGAAATTCTGAGTTAAGCTCCTTAGTTATATATATATATATATATATATATATATATATATATATATATATATATATATATATATATAAATATTTACGATTTTTTATTCAGAGGGCGTGTCATTTTCTAATCTCACTTTAATTTTCATGCGCTAAAAGGGCTTTAGAATAAAAATCCCAATTAAATCATACCTGTGTGGTACATGGTCGTTTTTCTTTTTACCTGAGCCAATCGCTCTACGAAACTAAAATAAGATTTAGACAGTATTCGTTGATATGATTCTTAGGAACGGAAGGGAACCTTAGTAGAACGGAATCTTTTAGCGAACTTGGGCGACTGGAAGAAGGGGTTGGTTACACCATCACAAAGGAACCCGCTTTCAAAGAATGGAACTTCAAATCTAAGGGGAGCTTCTTATTCAGCGGGTAGTGTGGGCAGGATATGACTGCGAGAAAGGAGAATTGTTGGAGAGAGAGAAGAAATCAGCAAGTACGGCATGCTCCTGAATTTTACTGAATTTAAATTTAAATAAGGGTTTTAGGGGCTGAATTCTTGTCTTCTTAATAGGAGTGAAGTATGTATATATACCTATACACATATATATTATTATGCATATTTTATATTTCCTTAAGAACGACCAATTTAAATATACAGGTATAAGTATAACTTAAATGGACGTAATACAATGATAGAACCGGTTCTCGCATGAAATTAGTTACCTTTTTTTCTCTTAAATTAACTCTTGTTTTTCACTTGCTTTATTTCATTAATAGTAATTTCTCAAATTTTATTAATGCTTCCTATATCAATGGAGCACATTTACATCTATATAGAGAATAAATGAAAAATCTAATATAAAACCATACTCTACAAATAGCTAACTACCAAATAGCCAAATGGAAGATGTTTTCAGAACTATTAGATCGGTTCATTAGATAACGTCACTAGTTTAGTATATACTTGGAGCCTTGACGATAAAACTAGACCCAGGTTGACGCTAGTTAACGATCCCTATGTCAACCACATAACAGGAGAGTGTATAGTGTATTTGCCTGCGAATTCATAGGTTGCTTGAACATATTTCTAAAAGCAATGCATGAAAATATTGCTTCTAATTTTTTGAAAAGTTTATATATTTCTTCTTATTTTACATTACTGTAACATCTAAATTTAAACATGTGACCTAAACTAACCTTCAGATGGTCCGAAAGTCTTGTCAGACCATATATAAAAGAAACAGTTTATGTTTCCACCGTATCTTTGCAATGATTATTTAAAAATGATTGGAGTCGATTGTCAATCATGCTGTTTGAGAAACCATTGTTCAAGAGTGTTTGTTTTACTCGTGCTATCTGTTGGTGGAAAAGTTCGCACGGAGAGCACCATTTATGTGCTCGGCGGATGTATGAACTGATTACGCTTATTTTGTACCTTTCAGGGCATTCACTCTCCGCAATGAGGCAATCTTCTCATGTCCGTACCTTTTCTATGTACTTTAGTACATACAAATCTTGCCGAATCTTGCAGTAAAGCCATGTCGCACCTCATCCATGCTCTTGGCAAAATGCACACGATCATGTGCCCATACACTTGCAATCAGCCTTACAATACACTTAAAATCAGCCTCTCTACTAAACTGTAGGAAAAATTTCATTTATTGATTCCGATATGAAATCACTTTAACATATTGATTTCCACTACGATTTAAATGAAATAAGTTAAGGTGATTCAAATTCTAAAGGGGTCAATTTTTAGAATGTATGTCCAAATACTGCTCCGGGGAGAACTGTATATTTGCATATTTCTTTATGTAATATTAAAAATCTTATCAATTCACCCCTGAAGATATACGATAATAGGAGAAGTTTCAATTAAATAAATCCTTTTCAATGAAATTTAGCTCGATATTCCTTAATTTACCAATCCTAATGTGAAAGAAATGTGATAATTCAATTCTCATTATTTATAATTCAGCAGAGTGAAAAGGTTTAAGTGCAGATTTGTTTAATTGCCTTATGATTATTTATGTTTTACCCCTAAATTTCTCAAGTTTCCTCAACCAATAAGTAATTATTGGGCGTGGTCTAGTATTACCAATTTCTAGTTTTTCCAATAAATGAAATAATGGCGTAACTATGTAATTATTTCTTTCCTGATTAGATGCTTTGAAAACCTTTATTGAAACAAGTATTTCTATTATTTTTCTTCGCTCGGATGAAGTGTGCATAAAATTCCCATATGATCCAAATGTAGGCGGGTTATTTAACCATGCATTGAAATCCAAATACTCCACTCTCCTATTATCTGTTAATTAAGGGTTTAATTAGAATTGATTAATATCATTTGTAAAGTGCAATTTGCAGTGCGATTCGATAATTCAAATTCATTCATTTACATAAGTGTTTTTTTCCCAATGTTATTCTCTTCTTTAGGTCATTAATTTTAGACCCGAATTTTGATTTTCAATTATTTGTATTTAAATAAGAAAATATTTTTTCAGTGAAAGACTAATCACTGGTATAACCAATCAAATGCATTTTCATTTGAAGCTCATAGAAGTATGCGGTATGTTTTAGAATAAATACTTATGAGAGGATACTACTTGTAACGATAAAACCAGAAGTTTGTGCTGCTGGTGGGCGCAGGGAGGAGGGATTCTCTAGAATCTTCCCCCTTCAAATATGAAAGCCGCTCCCTTCCAAGTCGTTGTGGCTAAAAGTTTCTTGCTTAATTTTCCATACTGGAGCAGGTTAGGTGGACTCACCTACCATCCTCGTTCATAGAATAATGAATGTTTCATTCTTACTTTCTTCTTTACTTTCCCTAGCCGTACCATATTCTTGCTGAACATCTATTTAGAAATATTCGGGTACATTACCCCAGTTGTAATCATGCTTTAATTATTGAGATTATATAGAAATGGAAAAGAGAACAACGACCTCTTCGCTTCATGTTGGAAACGTGCCTCAAATACATCAAGCTTTAACTGCGAGATTTGACTACAAATCGGGTGTCATTTATTTGAACATATTGGTTTACCCTAATTGTTCTCTTTAGGGTCAATGGTTTGAAGTTATCTTCGTTGCCAAGTGGTCGAAAAGTGGATATCATAAAGGAAGTAAGGCTGCTAAATAACGTTAGCTGGTAGATAGTTGTCCGTCGATTTCGGTGATGACGTCACTTCATGCCTTAAAAAAAAATAAGTTGGGAACAGAGAGAAACTTGCACAAAAGATGCTTAGAGTGGGAAGGGGGTGGGTGGGTGCATTCTTCAGCTCACTATCTTGGCACTCCATAATTGGGCTGGTGGCAAGGTGGTCGAAAGCTGCATTAAAATAAAGGAGACTGCCTTAAATGCATGATGCCTACCGTTAATGAAGTGAGGCTGTGCTAAATATACAAAGACTGCCGTTAATGAAGTGAGGCTGTGCTAAATATACAAAGACTGCCGTTAATGGAGTGAGGCTGTAGTAAATTAACCATGACTGCCATGAATGAAGTGAGGCTTAACTAAATGAAACAAGACTACTCTAAATGATGAAAAGCTAACCTAAATGAATTGAGGCTCCGCTAAATAAGGAAGTTTGCTTTAAGGGAAGAAAGACTGGCCAAAATGAAGGAAGGTTGCCTAAAGGAAGTGAGGCTTCCCAAAATGAAGCAAGGCTGCCCTAAATGAGGTGAGGCTTCCCTAAATAAAGAAAGGCTATGGGGGAGGGGGGGTATTTTTAAAAGTTTTTTAAGGACTATTAATGGTGTAGTTTGTTCGGTTGGATCTTTGGTTTGGCGGATGGGGGAGACTGCTTTAGGTCTACCCGTCGAGTTTGCTCTGACTCCAAAGTTTTGACGGAGATTTTGCTTCTAGTCTGAGTTCCAGAAGGTTCCTTGGTAACCTTAAAGGTAAGGACTCTAAAGGCAAGCGACGATAAGTAGGCTTTTATTCTGGAATAGGGTCTACTTTATTGGAGGTAAGGACTCTAAAGGAAAGCGACGATAAGTAGGCTTTTATTCTGGAATAGGGTCTACTTTATTGGAGGTAAGCAAAATAAATCGACTCCTATGCGGCCGTATGTAGGTTTTCTTAATGTTGGGCGTGGCTGAGGCTAAAATGACAGGATTAAGAACGAGGAACGGACTCGTGATGCTAGTAATAATAATAGGACTAAGCAGATGCCTTTACGTGAGTCTATCCGACCGAATAACTTGACTAATTCCTCCTTTATAATGTTAGCGTTCGTTTATTCATAGCTCTTTTGCTTAAGGGGGCGTGACCTCCTTTTATTCCTTCTTAAGGCAAGGGGCGGAGCCAATGATCGGAAATGCACTTGTTAGTCACTTCAATGACCGTTGGGTGGAATTACCAGAGGTGTTGGCGTTCCTACAGTAGCTGTACACATTTTCAGACCGAGCTTGTAAATTATATCAAGATACGATAGTTTATTTTTCGTTTCATACTCTCACGAGAACTCAAACGGTCAAACCATTATATCACATCCTATTTGCTCGGCTTCTCTTTTTATCAAGCATTGGTATCTTTTCGTCTCGCAGCTGCTCCTTTATATGTATATGTTTGTGTGTGGCCGCGTGGGAAAGCATTTATTCGCTTGCCTCTTTTATGCTTTTCTTAATAAATGTACAGTTGTGATATAGGTATTTCTGTATTTTACATTGGTTTCCTACTTATCACATGGCATATTACCTAGTTAATTAATGTGTATGCTCAATTTCACGATTCCATAGATCCACCGAGCACCCATTTGTCGGGGTTTCTAACTGGGCCTACCTATCCTGCAATTAGAGTAGCACAGGTCTACTTTCCTTGCAATCTGAATGCCACAAGGCTGCCCTAAATAAAGTTAGCTTGCCCTAAATAAAGTTAGCTTGCCCTAAATGAAGGAAGGCTGCACTAAAAGAAGGGAGGCTCTCCTAAAAGAAGTGAGGCTGTCCTAAATGAAGAAAGGCTGCTCTAAAGTAAGTGAGACTGTCCTAAATGAAGTGAGACTACCGTAAATGAAGAACCCTGCCTAAAAGAAGTGAGGCTGCCGTAAATGAAGAAAAGCTGATTTAAAGGTAGAAAGACACTCTTTAATTTATTGACGCTGCCCTAAAGGATGTAAAGCTGGCCTGAATGAAGGAAGGCTGCCCTAAAGTAAGTTATATTACCTTAAATGAATGGAGCTTGTCCATATTGCAGTTATGCAGTCAAAAACGAGTCAAGGCTGCCATAAATGAAGTAAGGCTGCCTAAAAGGAAATAAGGGTCTCCTAAATAAAGTGAGACTTCCCTAAATAATGTAAGACTGATTAAAGGAAGTAAGCTATAAATAAAGTAGGCTCTCCTTAATGAATTAAAGCTTTCCTAAATAAAGTGAGGCTGCACCAAAGGATGTAAGCCTATCATAAATGAAGTGAGGCTGACCTAAAGGAAGGAAAGCTGCCCGCCGATTGAGCTAAGCTCTGCTCTTAACTTGGCGTTGTTTTGTTGGTTAATGAAAACTCCCTCACACACTGAAGATGTGTGGAGTGGCTTTATCGGTTGTTTTCTTGGTTAATGAAAACTCTTTCACACACTGAAGCTGGGAGGAGCGGAGTTATCGGTTGTTATGTTGGTTAATGAAAACTCCTTCACACACTGAAGCTCAGAGGAGTGGATATATCTATTGTTTTGTTAATTAATGAAAACTCCTTTCATACTGAAGCTGGGAGGAGTGAGTTATCATATTTTGAATTTATTGTCTGATTTTGGAGGTCGGCGATCCCCCCTTTTATTTAATACACTGCTAGTCTCTAGAAACCTTTCATGCTATGCTTGAATAATAGGTCATGTTGATGGCTCTCTCCCTTATTTTTTTCTGAAGTTTCCCGTGATTTGGGTGTTTGATTTGTTCTCTATAAACCAATACACGAACTCAGTCTTTTGCTAAAGAATGCTCATTTTCTTAAATTTAATTAGAAGTACTTATTTCAAAGGAATATCCAGAGATATTTTTAAGAATAATTAGAATTTGACAGAAGAAGCGAAATTTTTTCAGTTTTATCTCTAAATTCTACATTTCTCAAACTTAATTATCAAAGTATTTTACACCAATATCTGTTATATAATTTTTGAAAAATAGTTGGTTTAATTTATATTTATAATTATATATCGTTAATATCCTAAACAGGGAATGGTATATCAAATTCTTTTACCAAATTTAATTGTTTAGATTTTCCTTTTTTACAGTCGAGTTATCACAATTTTTGAAAATCTGTATGCTTCAGCGAACTTCAAAATCGTGATTATTATTGCTCCATATTGCCTAAACCCCATTTTTGAACGTCAAAGCTTCATAATTTTTCGCAAGGATGGAATTCCAATTAAAAAATATCCGAAAAACTTAAAATACCAGTCAATACATTAATGAATTTATCAAGATATTTGAAGAGACATGTATACAACAGGATGGACAAATATGATGACGGCCCAGAAAGAATTCAGTGAAAGAATAAACTCATCAGAGTGACATCTCTCCGAAATTTACGACTCACTACTCCAGAAATAGGACTGCAATTAAACAGCGCTGACAGAGCAAACGTCTCTGCCACAACCGTGAATAGGAAGCTTAGAGAAGCCGAAATTTTCGGTCAAGAAACCTCGGTTGAGACAATATAATAAAGAAATAGGTTAAGTTGGGTTAAAAATCATCATAATTGTGCGATCGATAAGTAAAACTGATTCTTTAGACCAATGAGTCCATGTTTACATTCTTTTCTTTGGAACATAGTTTTTGAAAGCGAAAGAATGGCTCATTATTCAATTTTGCCTATGATGAAGCATGACGGAGATAGTGTGATAGTTTTGAACTCTTTTCCTTGATTCAGTTGGAGGTCTTTATATAATATAAAATAAATTAGACCTGCATATCAATCAATTTTGTAGCGATATGCTATCTATCCCTTGTATGGACCTTGTCTCATCGGTTCACGTTAATATATATTTATGTATAAATACATGCTTTTGAGATAAAGTTTGTTTAGCTGTGTATTTTTCTATTTGTTCACTCTAAGCTGCCTCATTTCTGGATCAATTTTACTTATATTTAGCAATGAAGTACTTCTCTGTATGAAAAACATTATAATCTATGTAAGAGTATTTCATCCCACGTACACTGCCCCATCAGGGGACTGAAAACATGTCAGGGATCGGAAAACACATAGAAGGAGTAGGAATTCAAAGCTTCCTTATAATGTTCCAAGTTTTAAACCACCCTTGAAAATATGGCCACATACTAGGTCAAATCTCACCTTTGAGGTCATCCGGAGTCCCAAGAGCCAAAATAATGAACGAGTGAACAAGATTCAGCTCAAGAAAATTCAGATTTCTACATTTCAAATTTAAATTTTCAACCCGGCAAAGCCAAGCAAATCAGATATATATACAAACCAGAGCATTCCAAGAATAGGTCATATTTCTCGTCGAATCATTCGCTTTCCTCGCAAGATTTTTTCGTCGTTTTTTTCTCGCCATCTTCCATTATTTAAAAGTTTCTCTAATCTCCACATTGAAACTCGTACACCATCACTAAATAAAGCGGACTCACAACCCATTTGGAGTGCTCTCCACTTTCTCTTTCATCCAAGGACACTTTACCCATCCTATATTTTTTTCCTTGTTAGAAAGGCATCTGCTAGAGTTTACAGAATATTTAACTCTTTTACTTCTCTCTCTTTGAGACACTTACCTTCTTCCATTATTCAGTTTTATTCATCATTCCAGACTACTTGTTAGGCATTTTAAAATTTTTGTTGTCTTTTTTGACAGCTTTTAATAGGCAACGTTATTTTATTCATTGTTTTATATTATCTTTTTATATATTGCACTGAAGATGTTCTTAGTAGAGAACGAAACGTTTGACAATAAATAATTTCTCGTCTCCTCAAACTTAAGCTTTCCCCAGCCAGTACAACTACACTTGGAGAGGAAAGGCAAGGAGTTTGGGCATGGCAGGTAGACTCTGGAGCGAAGAATGCCAAGAATCTTCGAGTTAGGATCTGTCTGCCAATGGTTGACGATCATATATAAGTCTATCATTTAGACAATCTCAAAGAGTACTAAGCTCCAGGAAAGGAAATTCAGAATACAAATTAGAACACCTAGCGCCTCACAGAACTAAGAAGGAAATGAGGAGTAACTAAACAATTGAAAATCAGTCACAAACTGAAATAGGTGCAAATTACTTATATAATAGGTAAGATTTCTCATACACCAAGATATACCACCATTCACAGCATGAATTAAAGAAATATCCGATATATTGATCAAACTAATAATTGAAATATCAAACAGATGTTTCTTTTCAGTAATCTACAATCCTAGAGTATTACCCTCATAGGAAGAAGTTGAGAAGTGCCTTGCAACATGGATGAATTCGCCCACATAAAGAAAATACCAGTTCAGGATAATTATAGGCGAATTAAATGCATCTGACTTTAAAGACGCTCCACTCCGTCACATACTGAAGAAACCCAAACTGTTCCTCAACGCGCTTGCATTCTAACACTGGTGTAATCCTAGAATCTAGATCAGTGGTTTTCAACAGGGGTGCCACAAGAGCCAATTAAGGGTGTCGTGGAAGCGACCAAGAAATCATTTTTAAAATGACGAAATTGCAAAAAAAATATGTATTTCTAACATTTCTAAAAAAGAACTGACGAAACTAGGAAGTATTTTAAAACTAGCTTCTTGCATGGTGCAACATAAAAACCCCCAAAAGAAAAAGATTGCAGACAGTGAATGAAGAAATGAGAGTCGCCGTGACAACATAAATAAAGGAACAGAGAAAGATTGCAAACAGCGAAAGAAGAAATGAAAGAATACAGACAGTGAATGACGAAATTAGAGTTGCCTAGTCAACAAAAAACAAGGAAAGGAGAAAGATTACAGATAGTGAATGGAGAAATGAGGGTTGCCTTATTAACTATACGTCCCAATATTAAAAAATCAAGAAATACTCATCAAACATTAAACATTTAAAGGTAATATTTTTATCTTTTCAAATTTTAATGTCTTATATCAAATAAATTAGGTTAAATGTCACTGGTGGTTAATTATAAAGTGGTTTCAACGTAATTAAGTATTTATACGTAAATGATATTATATCTGGGTGCCACGGCTGCTTATAGATCGCAATTAGGGTGCTACTATCATAAACAGGTTGAAAACCACTGGTGTAGAACAACTGTATCCTTTAATTTGCTTTTAAAGATGGACACCACTGATTCATTTCTCCCTCGTGAGCAAATCCTCTTCGACGTATGTCCGTCACTGGTCAGCCTTCCATTCGGACACCCTCTGTACCTCTCTCCTGCAGTAGTGACCACACTGCTCTTCTTCACAACTTTCGTGAATTCCTGTGTCTTTGAAACTGCTCTTAACTGGTTAGGTTCGTACGTTTAATTCTCTTATTCAATCTCTCCATATCATTAGGTTAGGTAAGGTTCGTACGTTTAATTCTCTTATTCAATCTCTCCATATCATTAGGTTAAGAAAGGTTCGTACGTTTAATTATCTTATTCAATCTCTCCATATAATTAATGATGGTTCTCAGTCGACGGAGAAGAGGCAGATTACAGCCTTAGACGTTACAGTGCAAAGATCGGTCCTTGATCTGATTGTGTTCTGCATCTATGTTCTTTCTCTTGGTATTATTATGGATTGTGTTGGTATGTTATTTCGTTTCTATGCCCATGGCACTCAAATTTATTTCTCCTTTTCTCTAGTCTCTTTTCTGATACTCTAGGAAACTGACTCTCCGCTCAGAATCACTGAATGGCTCTCGGACAACTTTCTGAAACTGAACCATGAAAAAAGTAAGGTACTAATATTAGGCACTCCTGCGGTTGTCGCTCATTAAAAAAACCTTTAGTCCCTATCCCAACCATGTTGCCCCTCATGCTCCATTTTTGATACAGTTAAAACTCTAGAGGTTATCTCTAATATTTCTTTACCTCTCTTCATGATGCCATCGTTAGTGAATTCCCTCTTTTTCTGCTTTTCTCTGTGATCCCCGCTGCATCCGTTCCCACTTTGACCTAGACAGGTGTAGGAGTGCTAAGTTATGCCATTGCTATCCTCACCCCTCCACCCCTCCACACCTCCTTTCCTACTGCAAATCCCTTCTCACTGAATCACAGCCTTGGACGTTACGTGATTGTTCCTCGTGGTTGACTTTACTGTTTGGGTGATCCTAGTTTTTTTTGTATTTGCTCCGAGACTGAAATGTTCTGCTCTTTAGATACACTCATACCTACCCACTTTACCATGGTGTCATAAAGCGAGCTTTTAATACACCTTTTTTCTCTATCTTCTCTTTATTCGTTAGACCGGTGCTCTGTGAAGGACACTGGCCTTGAGAAGCAACATACAACAGTAATTATTATTATTTAGATAGCAGAACGAGAACGTGAAACTCGAGATTTAGTAAATTTCCAGAGCCAAAAGAAATTGGACATGGAAACTATTTTTTAACCGCCATCTGGCGACTGCCTACAGGGGGAGAAACAACTTAGTATTATATGTCGATAAAGCACTATGAACTCTTCCTTCCCGAAGAGCCAGAGCAAAGGATCGACATGGATGGGGCCAAATATAGCAAAATGGAGATCACTTACATAATTTTTAACAGGTAGATCTATTAATAATATCTGTTATCAGTTCATTCAACACTAGTAGTGAGCAAAGAGTCCCCAAAAGGAAGAATAGAATAAACTTAGCAGCCAAATTACACCAAGCAAGTTTAATGAATTTAATGACCATGTGCGGCAGATGTCTCAGTAAAAAAACAACAACAAATATAACAGAAACTATTTTACTTTTGCAATTTTGGCGAATAATAATGAGACCAGTTTATGTCACATAAAATTTAGTGATGCTTGTAAAAGGTTTTTTAACGAGAGGTACAAAATGACGAAAGATGAAGCAATTAGAGAAAGGATAATAAATACTAAACACATATAACTTAAGCGAACTAACTCAGGGGATAACATTGAATAAATATTTTAAGTGTATAAAAAACTAATAAAAACACCAAATCAATATAACACGAAACAACGCATGATATTTGAGAGACAGCAAATGAAAACGTCAAAAGATAATGAGTAATAATATAATCATTAAAAGAGATGAGTAATTCTATCAGGAATTATATAAAAACAATGGTCAACATAAACTAGATGAAATCTTCTAATCCGTAAAACACGATTCAGTCTTAAGAGCATTACAGATAAAAGGAATTAATAAAACTCACTTTGCCATACCCTCCAAAGGAAGAAAAACCCATAGAAAGTGAAAGGAAGAAATTTGCTCTATCAAAGGAATAACGTAACAGAGAGATGCTCTGGAATGTGATCGATGAAAGAGTCAAAAGAATCATAGAAGCCTTTTTCCAGCATTGAGATGAAATTCGCTGTTCTCATTTATATATATATATATATATATATATATATATATGCAGATACACCCACAAAGGAAAAGTGACAAACGATTCCAAGCGCTTTCGTCTTTATTCTTAAAGACCTTTTTAAGAAATGAACAGGAGGCTGGACATACATCACCTTAAAAAGGGGAAGAGGGGATTAGACTACCCACCTCTGAACCTTAATTAGGAGGTACAAAATCCTGAAACAACTTATTTGAGATTATGTATGTAAGTTGTTTCAGGATTTTGTACCTCCTAATTAATGTTAAGAAGTAGGTAGTCTAATCCCCCCTTCCACTATTTAAGTCAATGTATGTCCAGCCTCCTGTTCATTCCTTAAAAAGGTCTAATAATAAAGACGAAAGCGCTCGGAATCGTTTTTCACTTTTCCTTTGTGGTTGTATCTGCATAACTTTGACTCACGTGCACTTTGTGAGCTTTTTTCATATATATATATATATATATATATATATATATATATATATATAAAGAGAGAGAGAGGGAGAGAGTGGTGAGTTTGGTACACGTTGTGTACCAAACGAATCAATATATTCTCGTAAGAATTTACATACAAATAGAACGATATATATAGTTGCGAAATCATTTGAAATGGCCACCATCTATGTGCCTTCCGACGCTTCTCCAGCAGCCCTTCCTGGTTGCATGCTCTGTATGGTAGTCCAAAAAACGGGGGTAAAACTCAAAGTGCACTTATGTTTTTATCGTGTTGCAATACATTGATATTTAGAGGTCGCCCCACTATTAATCCGGCACCCTCAAGGACCAACCCCTTTAAGTAAAAGTGAAAAATGGGGTGATCCCTAAATAATGAGATAGAGAAACTAAATTTTATGTGTAATTCCTTTTTGTGAAGTGGAATAAAATTAGCCCTGTGGAGAGAAAAAAATATCATTTTCAGTTTTTTGGACTACCATAATACCCTGGTTAGGTATTTGTTATCAATGGATGACATTACCTACACATTGGTTGCCTTCAGACACCCCAAAATATTTTGAGCAGTACTTTGATATCCTTCTCAACATGGTCCCACACGAAATAATCAAGTGGGTTCCAGTGGGAGAGTTTTGTGGCTACAAGTCTGGTGACCGGTGGTGCGGGACGTTGTTAATTCACTATGCCTGTGACTTTCTTGCCTTCAGTGCGGGAGCACAGTCCTGCTGGAAAATGTAAGGCCATCCCGCGGCAATTTGATCCTTTTAAGGCTTGATTACGCTATCCAGGATCTCAATATAAACGTCTGTATTGATCATTAAGCCCTAGGGGAAGATGTGAGGAGGCTGCTGACTACGCCCAGAACCATTAAAGAAGTGAAAAATTATTGTGCATGACCATAGGAACTTCCTCCTTATTTTTAGCCCCGTCAGACCGCCGTTTAACTTTGTAAACGAAGTTCCTCGTGTAGTGAAACAAATTCACAATCTCCTTTTCGCTTCTCCCGGCCCGAAGGGCAGCGAGTATGATTTACAATTTTTCGATTTCAGCTGCCATTTTCAGAAGAAACCGTGTATAACATTACCAACATGAAAGGCAACACTTACTAAGCGTCTCTAAGTTCTAGTTCCCTAAATGGGTGCGGTTATTAGCCTTTACGCAAACTTTCAACTTTGTATTGACTTACCTGAAACTCACTGTAAAGACAGTGGAAGAGTGGCCACTGCAGTCACCTGACCTCAATCCCTCCGACTACAGCGCGTGGGCACATGTCGATTTTGAAGGTTTACAAGGTTCGCCACAGCAACGTCTAGGAGCTGAAGACATCCGTAAAAACTGTGTGGGCGTTGCTTTCAGCTCTCACCAGGAGCACATTGAATAAAATCACAATTTAAACATATTTATATGTTTAAACAATAAAAACGTGTTTAACTGCATGAAAATGTAACCTGGCTTTTAAAATACCCGATATATATATATATATATATATATATATATATATACTCGTTTATATAATCTTAACAATTACCTATTTTTTTAACCTTGTACGCTCCAATTTTTTTGTTGCATATGCTTCCTCGTTTATGTGCTTTGAATAACATGCTAACCTGAGGCATTTCTCTATTTTAATTAGGAGAAAAACCATCAACATAAGTGTGTGATGCCAAATAAATGAAGAGTGTTCCGATAAACGGGAGTGTTTACACAAATATATAGCCATAAAACAATTGTGCGGTTGCTGTCAAAAGAAAGGGGTCAAAACAGAGTCAAGTTACATTCCTAAATCTTTGTTAACCAACAAATAAGGACTCACCTAAGGTAGTTCTGTATTTTAATTGGATGATCAATCACTAACATAAGAAAGTGAAACCAAAAATATGGAGGAATCATAAAAACGGGGGGGAATCCGAATCTAAAGTCAAAGGTTACAAAAGTGCCTCTGTTGATTACGTAGCACTGATTCCGTGGCTTCGAAGCGCCCTCGAGTGACGAAAGGCTTCAAATAATGTTCACCGATTTCATTTTCACTTTCCGGAACTTAATAATAACATAGTTATTCATTTTGCGAAAATACCTTATCATTTTGCTAAATTTAAAATTTCCACACCATTAATCATATTTCCTTGAACTTTTGGCCTGACTAGTTAGTCAATAACATGCTATGTTATATCATATTACTAAGGCCGATGAGTCTGGAACTGTTGTGATTATGGATAAAAATTCATATATTACTAAAATGAACGATTTCTAAAGTGATCAAGCTACTTACCTACCAGTATTGAAAGATCCTACTCTACAAGTTAATAGTGATTTCCATAAAAATGTACGCCTATTACTTAAAAGCTTCCCTGAATTAGTTTCAAAATTTAAGTCTAGTATAGACTTGTAAAAACGCACAAGCCAAACTTCCCTTTACGTCTTTCTATAAGTTGTATTGGTCTGTTTTTTATGCTCTGTTTAAATATCTTACTTCTTTTCTTACACCTCTAGTTGCGGCCATTTCTCATTCATATGTTACCAATAGCTACGACCTTATTTCTACCTCAATGCCATTCAGTATTCGAATAATTTTACCCTTGTTAGTTTCGATGTCTGCTCATTATTTACCAAGGTTCCAGTTAAAGATTTTTTCAATTTCCTTAATGATAAATTGCAAAATATTGTTCTTCCCGTACCTGCTACTATTTTTATGAAACTCATTTCACTTTGTACCTAAAATTGTAAGTTTTCGTTCGATGGCAATTATTTTCTTCAAACGTTTGGATTAGCTATGGGTAATTAATTGCCTTTGACCTGTTCTCTCTTACTTATATATGGAGTTCTTTAAAACAAGCCTCCTCCGTACCATCTTTGACTTTCCTATTGTTTGGTACAGGTATATTGATGATTTCATTTGCCTGTGGCCTAATTCTAAAGATGTTAATAGCTTTCTTACCGAACTTAATTCACTTGTCCCTTTCATTAAATTTACCCATGAGGTTGAAAATAATAGAACCCTTTCCTTTCTTGATCTTCTTATTCATAGAATGTAAGAGCAGCTCAACCTAGCCGCACGATTCATCATATTTTTCGACCTGTTCCGCTCGCGCACCCACCTCGAGGCCATAATCTGCGAGCAACCTACGACTGACTCATCTTGAAAATGTGTCAGTTCTCGCGAAAAGTACGCGTACGGGCGACGAAAAACCTACTTGGCTACTCTCTGAAAGCAGTGTATCTAGCTCCCGACTGCGTGACCAACGTGACGTACGCTCCTCTGGTGAACTCGTATGAATAGAGGGACCTTTCTCTACTCGCGAGAGAACCGTTTTGAAAATCGTTAAGCGAGGACCTTCTGCCATTATACCTTGCCAGCTTTGACGCTGATTCCTTTTGCTGCTGCAACGATTTTTGCTCTCTCCAGACTCGTACTGCATTCGTTCTCCGTTGGGAAGCCGATTACCGTGGGCTAGTTAAGGGTATGCTCGTCATTCTACCACCTCCACTCTTTGATACTTGGCCATCGAGTCTTCAGTCACCCATGGATCAGTCGTCCTCTAGAACTCATTGATCCTCTAGATCGCGCCGTCCGTGGGTCCTGCGTTATCTCGATCATCGACTCCATCCGTTGGTCCCTGGTCATCTCAATCGTCACCACCCGTGTGTTCTTCGTCCCTTGGATTTCCGTCACCTGGGTGTCACTCCGTTGCTTTCGTATTGGTATTTGGAATATTTCTTTCGTCTTACGCCCTTTAATTTCTTAAGTGGTCGTGTTGAGACTCATTGTTTTTGTGTGAAGTACAAGGGACGGGAGGGGTTATTCTTTTATACCTCTTACCTAAGTAGTGTAGTTAGTTATTTTTAACGACGCGTGTCGTTTCGGCGTAAAGTGCTTATTTTTATAATATCCCTTATTATACGCGGATTTTATTTAATAACGACGTGTTGTCGTTAAGTGGTTTCGAAGTTTGTAACTTTTTATTATTTTTGGTCCCCTTTTTTACTCCATCGACAGGTTATTTTTCCTTTTTGTAAATAATACGGTTGAACTTTCTTGTGTATATATTTTACCCTTGCAAATATTTGAGCACCGTCCTGGTAACCTTTTTGGTAACCTTTCTGTAGTGTGTATTTTGGGTCCGAGATAACCGAGTTCCTCGTTTGCCCTAATATAGAACACCGACTGGTTTTAAATACTCCATCTATCGCAAACCTACTAATTTAAACTCCTATATTCATTTTTACTCTGCACATAGTCACGAAGTCAAACGTTCTGTTTTATCCTTTATGTTTTTACGGGCTTTACAAGTTATTAGTCCTAAATATATGGATTCTGAATTCTCCAATATCTTTGAAAGTGGCCATCAACTATGTTACCATTATCTCTTTCTTCTAAACTGTCTTTCATCTGCTCCTGCTATCCCATTTAATGTTAAAAACATTTTGGTTTTACTCTTCTCTGTTTATTTCATTGACCTTTTCCCGTCTTTTAAAAAACTTTAACATTTCAATTGCTTTAAAATACGAGTCAACTATAAAAAAAAACATTCTAGTTCACAATATTTGTAATAATATTGCGGGAGTTTATTTGGTCGAATGTTCTGTTTGTCCAAGTAAATAATTTGGATAGACAGTAAAGCAATTATCTCTCCGTATTAATCAACATGAATACAATGTTAGGAGAGCTGTAAATAATAGTGCGTTTTTTGTGCGTATATCCAAAAATAACCACTTAATTAATTGGAATTAGCAAAATTTATTTTCCACTCAAATGAGCCAATTAAAAGAAATTTTGTTGAATGTTCATGCATAAGCCAATTTAATAACTTTAACATTACCTCTGGCCTTTTTAAAATTGATGCTGTTATGAAAAACTCATTCTTTAAGAAATTAGCTTTGACTTATGTTCCTAATTTTTTGGCAATTTTCTTTTTATGGGAACCCGATTTGTCAATTTAATTATTGCATTTATTTCGTATTAACATTATTTTCTTTCTCTTCCTCTCTCCTTGTCCCTCTCCCCTTCGTATCAATTTACTTATCGCGTCTCTCCTAATCTCCCTCTTTAGACTATCGCTGTATCCGTTAATCGTTTGAACTCTTTGGCTCTGTTCTTGACTCTTTCTTGACTCTCAGTTTGACCTTGCTACCTGTTGATGCGAATTTACCCATTCCTCTCCTACTTCCTTATTGGTGATTTCTCGTCTTAGAGGCGGTCCTTTATCTTTTACTAGCTTATATATACCCTTATTATATTATTTTCTCGTGTAGTTATCCTTGAGAATGAACGGAATAAAGTTCGAAAGTACTTGGAAGCACCTTTAAATTTTTCCTGCGGGACATTGCAATCACATATATATATATATATATATATATATATATATATATGATGAAAATTAATGCAATATCGCAAGAAAAGATGAGGAATTAAACTACCATGCAACGATTGCCATAAAGTTTATATAGGGGAAACGGGGAGAAATCTAGACAAGAGATTGTACGAACACAAAAGAGATATTAGAGTGGGCAGCGAAAGCAGTGGAATATTTTTCCATGTTAGAGACAAGAATCATAAGATCGATTTCAATGGAAGTAAAATGTTATTTAAATCGGCTAACTATGTTAAGAGAAGAATCGTAGAATCGAGCTTGATATCGTCAGTTCCTAATTTAAATCTATCTGAGGGTCAATTTTCTTTTAATCCTGTAATAAGAAAGCAAATTTACAAAATAGTAAAATGTCAGCCCTTCAATATGTTTAGGCCACACCCCCCCACCCCCCAGATTAGCCACAAGTAGGGGATTGGGGGAAAAAAGAGGGGATCTTGTGTTATGCTTATATGCACTTCTCTTATAGTTTCTACCCAGTGTAAGTTGAAAAAGGGTGTGAGATACACCGAAACTGTTCTGAATTGAATTGTCTTCGGAGAATGTGGTTTAATTCCTCATATATATATATATATATATATATATATATATGGTTGAGTCATAAGTAATTTCCGTTTTATGGAAGCAAAACGCAACGACGCATTTCAAACTTCTCGTGTTCTAATCTTTACCCAAAACTACCTGTTTAGAAACATTCTTACATCAGCAGTGAATATTCGTACATGTGTGCATTATAATTTAAACTACAATTTTATACCCTAAAATGGAGGTTCTGAAAATGCATATTCAACAGGTTATGTTGTGGCAGCTTAAGAATAACAAAAACCACATCAGAAATAGCAAAGAAAATTTGTAGTTGTATGGCAAAGGTGTCATTACTGATCGCCATTAAGTAATTTGTTTTCAAAGTTTCGTTCTGGGGATCATTCCTTGACACATGAACCCAAACCATGATGATCATCAGACTTTAATGTAAATGCTTTAAGAGATCTGGTGGAATCCAATCCCGGCAACCGCACTCGTACACGAAATACCCTTATACTGTCAACAACTGCACCGTTTGCATGAAAATCTGTTAAGAAAGGCCCGCACTTGTCTAAAGAAAACACACTGCTTCTTCATGATAACGTAAGACCGCATTCAGCAAGCATAAACCAGAAAAAATCTTGCACTTAGGCTGGTCTGTCCTACCACACTCAACATATTCACCAGACCTTGTACCAAGTGATTTTCATCTTTTTTGTTACCTGCAAAATGCTTTGAATATTAAAAAAAAAGGTATATAATGTTTGCGGACAATTTCTTTAATTCCAAACCAGATAAATTTTACTTAAGGGGAATTAATAAGCTACCTGCTAATTGACAAGAGGTGATTATAAAAAAAATGGGGATTATACAATTGATTAAAATTATTTAATTTTTCAGTTATACATAAAGAAATATATCACAACCCTCACTATCCGGAAATGACCTATGACTCAACCCAATATATATGCTAGATAAATATTAAATATGATTAGCTCAACTAGATGAATCGGTCTTTCCTTTTATGATGCAATAAAATAGTTTAAAGAGAAACTATGCTAGAAAGGAGTAATAGAAGTCTGAAGAATAAATTAATTAATTGTTACCGTCATTGTGAAAAATGAGCGTCCGTGTATGTGTGGGTAAGACAATTCATGCAAGTACAACACTAATTGGCACAAGACGGCCGGGTAGGCGACAATTCCAACTATATCTGGTCCTAATCTAAGATAAAAGTAGAGAAACAGCCGAGTAGGAACCATGAGAAGTGCATAATTCTCATTAACCTCTTTTCCTTGACAACTAAAACTGAAGAACTTTAGGAATAATAGTGGAATAGAGATAACCAACTCATTAGAACAAAAAGAATGAATTTCCATATCACAAATTTCCTCCGCCAAAAATACACATCCAACTTTCCTCTTCTTTGAAGGAAATTTTAAACCATCTCTAATTAATGTTCAACGACGCATAACATCTCTCATCACATTTTCGGGATAAATGTAAGCTAACTTTTACTCACTATGTCTTACACGCACACATGCTTATGCGTGCAGGATATATATATACACGCAATTTATCCGTAATTTTAAGCCTTGCATGAGTAGATCAGTTGAGAGAGAAATTTGGGGGAAGAAACTAGTTACTCGAACGGAGCAAAATTGCACTAATGAACAAAGGGCACACAAGACTTGGGGAGAGAAGTGATATGGTAATGAAGGCAAAGAACATCCAAAGTTGGTAATGAAGCATTTAAGGGTGATAATGAAGGAAGAGAACATCTAAAGTTGGATGAGAGAATATTATTAAAAGGAAGCTACAAGTAACATAAGTGCCTGGCAGATCACTTTGGAGGGAGTGGTTAATTAAACACGTTCATAATTTATCTCTATTAAGAAGAACTAGATAAAGAATTATTTTTGATTGCCTCAAGTCAAGAGGCCTCCAGCTCTCGTGGGTGGAGAGAATTCTTGGAGGTTTGTGTTAAGGCTGGCACTTGGCGTGAAGCAAAAGAGTGTGTGATTGACAAATATCTGTCTCTCTAGAGTGCCAGAATAAGTAGACCACAAATAACGTTAGGTTACCATGTGTCACCATCATGGGATGGTAGCGGTAGCTAGCTGCCACCTTACAGCCAGTCGGATCAGGGTTGGAGGATGATATATATATATATATATATATATATATATATATATATATATATATATATATATATATATAGGGTCTTTCAATAAGGTCGCTCAATGTTTAAATGTAAATTAAAAAAGTTGTGTGTGATATATGCACTAAATTTATTTTAAATTTGAAAGTACATTTTATGGCATTAAGGGATGAATATGAGGTCATTCAAATGTCCGCCGCGGCTTTGCTTGGTGGAACTTATTGGGGAGGCCCAATTTTCGATGACTTTGTTGCATAAATCTGGCTGAATTTGCTGGATGGTGTTCGTTATGTTGACTTTGAGGACATCAACTGTTTGCGGATTATTCGCATAGACCTGCGATTTAAGGTAACCCCAAAGAAAGTAGTCTAATGGCGTTAAATCGCATGATCTCGATGGCCAGTTGACGTCGCCGCCGCGCGACATGACCCTGCCCTAAAATCGCTGGTGCAAAATGTCTATCGTGGCATGCGTAGTGTGGCACGTACCGCTGTCCTGTTGGAACCACATTTCGTCAATATCCATATCAGGTATATAATCCAGTGGAGACCACAAGAAATTGCTTATCATTGATCTGTAGGCCTCGCCGTTGACGGTTATGGCAATTTCATCTTCGTTCTCAAAAAAATACGGAGCGATGATTCCGTTAGACGAAAATCCGCACCAAACAGTGACTTTGTTGGGATGCAATTAGTGCTGTTGTATCTCATGTGGATTGTTTTCGTGCCAAATCCGACAATTTTGCTTTTTCACAAAGCCATTCATCCAAAAATGGGCCTGTTCGCTGAAGATGATTTTGGGGGAGAAATTTGGGGAAACTTCCAACTGCTTTAGAGCCCAATCAGCGAACACACGGCGTTTTCTATCGTTGTTTACCTTAAGACCCTGGGTAATATGGATTTTGTACAGGGGTAGACCCAAGTCCCTACGTATAATTCGCCAAACTGAAGTCGCAGAAACGCCAAGTTCTTGTGAACGACGAGAAATTAACTGCCTCGGATTTTCCCGTACACTCTCATTTACGGCAGCGATGTTTTAAACAGACCTTGCATTTCGGCGAATACGGGTGTTGGCTGATTTTTTAGCGACCTTTTAGCTTCGAATTTGGCCACCAAGCGTCCAAAAGTGGACTCGGCCGGACGTTTGTGGCGAGGATAGAAATCACGTAATGCGCGGAACGTTTGTCGAGCGGAGCACTGATTTTGATAATAACATTTAGAAATTTGCACACGCTGTTAAAAGCAATAACCTTCCATCGTGACTTGCCAAGTATTACTGAACATTTCACAGTGAGGTTGCCAGATGTCGCTTTAACAACCTGGCCAGTATTCCCTGACAAAGCTCGAGCGTCCTTGTTGAAAGACCCTTTATATATATATATATATATATATATATATATATATATATATATCCACGAGCAAGTAACAGCTGCCCAGACATATGCTATTTCTCCAATACTTCAAGGTTCTATCACGATTAGGAAGGAGGGAATTTTTGAGCTAGGCTGCTCTGTAGGAAAGTCTATTAGTGTCATGAAAGAAGGGTCGTTTATGAGAAAATTGATGTGGTATTTGTTCAAAAATAGCGCCTGCGGGCACGACTCAGAATGCTCTTTGTGTTTATTTTGCATCTGAAGTGATCCATGCCGCCTAGAGATTGCGGTCAGTGGTCAGCAGACAGAGCGGCTATTATTGAATGTTTGTCTTTTTATTTATTTATTTATTTATTTTATTCTAATCCAATGTACAGTATAAACATATTACATTTTACATCTTAATGACAAGTTAAAATAAGTATATACATACAAAGATTAGTTATGGGCCCAAAATAAGTCAGTGATTTTTAGGGCAGAAACTTAAGACTAAGCATAAAATTATCAGGAATAAAAATCCCTTCATGTTTATACAAATATAAACAACTTAATATACATTTGAGAACCTAGCCATTGTAAAGATTGCAAGTAACGAATAATTATATTATTTAAATTTAGAGATAAATTAAAAAACTATTTTATTTCCAGTGATTATTTAAAAAGATCTGTAGTTAACATAGTCAACAGTCTTATATAAATAATAACATATTTATAATGTATAAATCAAAGTAATAGTACACAGTATAATAGTGTACGGTAACATATAAATACACAATAACAAAAGCTGAATAGAAATTTAGTCAGCCGAAACTTTTCAAGAAGCGTGTAACGACTAAATAGGTAAGTGGGTCTGTAGTTAGCAGTATATATCCGACCGTTTGAAAGGCCGTCAGGAAAATTGAAGTTACAGTTACGAGATGAATCTGTATGAGCGCTGTCGTAGAATAGGGTCGATTTCAACCCTTTTTGTGTTTCTCAGCTAAGAGAGATGAAGGCTGTGTGCGTGGGAGATTTATAATACCGACCAATATTCAGCTATCTTGTAGGTACGGGACAATAAAAAAACGGGTACCAAAATAACTTTACTAATATGCAAATTAATATTCGTTTACAAAGGTTAAGAAGGGGTTTTGAATCAAGCTATATAAACACATTAGACGTACACGAGTCTCAGCATGCTAAAGTGGTGGGTGGGGATTTGGTGAGGACGATCGCCGTATACACAAAGGAACAATAACTGACCGAAGGGTGGCTTGAATAACATTGAGGATACACGAAGCTGACTAAGGGGGCTTACACGGGGATGGGAAGGGGGCGGGGAGTAGAGAGAGCACTTGCCCAGGAGAGTTGTGCGTTGCTGTTACCTCGAAGATTTGGTCCAAGGGAGTAATCCTTGCCTTGGCGCAAAGTTAATATAATAGTCTTTTGAAAATGATTACTAACGGGATGAACTTAGATATTGCCTTCGAGTTTAGAATAAGAATCGCGACTTGGATCGTTGCGTTCGAGGAGCGGGTAACAACGCGAATTAAACGAGAATACCCGGAACTTGAGGTGTTCTGCGAGGAATTGTGCAGAGTCCAACTTTACGTGAATAACGGGGACGAACGGAGAAGTCCATACGGCAGGTACTAACTGGGGCGGGCAGACAGTGGATACTAATAGTGTGGACAGGCAGTTAATACCCCTTCCATCTCTGGCGCTGGATGATTTACAATGGGATCGAATGGGGAATTTCCCTATCCGCATAAAGGGGAAGCTTTGAGGGTCCAACGCATCGGCAGGCGGGGGTAGTCTTCCCCTAATAGCACGGTCGCGGGAAAGTTCCTATCCAGCGAGAGGAAACTTTTCCGACTCCCATTGAGACCTTCAAGTTTCTCTCAGATTTTCACGATGACGGGCTTTCAGTCCACCAGGGCGTCTTGTGATTTCGCACTTTTATTAGCGCGGACAAAAGGGGTCGACCAGGTGTATGCTCTCTCTCTTTTCTCCCTCCCTCTCTCTCTCTTCTTCTCTCTCTCTCTTTCTCTCTCTCTCTCTTTCTCTCTCTCTCCCTCCCTCTCTCTCTTCTTCTCTCTCTCTCTCTCTCTCTTTCTCTCTCTCTCCCTCCCTCCCTCTTTCTCTCTCTTTCTCTCTCTCTCTCCCTTCCTCTCTCTCTCTCTCTTTATCTCTCTCTCTCTCTGGCACTCCTCCATCCCCAAAAGGAACTTCAGCAGAAGAAGTGACATTAGAAAATGATTAATAGGTGATTGTAACTTAAAGTCACATGATAATAGCGAATAAAGTTGAGAATACCTAGGACAAATTTTCAAAAATGGGTCCAAAATACAAAATAGTTAAGCTAGTGATGGGCAGGGTAGAGATTTTGCAACATAAATATAGACAAGGTTATATAATGCTACGGCATCGTTACCGAAGGATATATTTTTTTCCATGATACCATTAAATGAGGCGCACTGTCCCAAGGGTGAATTTATCTGATGATTATGCGAAACTAAAAAATATTAAAAGATATAAAAGGAATTCATTTTACACAAATAAGCAAAAATAAAAACGATACGCGTTTCTTTATTATATGGTTGAATATACAAATTTAATTTTTGAACAAAAATTAATACACGGATCAAAGAAAAAAGGAAATGGCTCGGAATTAGTTGGAAAAGGAACTTACAGGTTTCTAATTAAACTATCAGCTATACAGTTATCGGTGTCATTTATATACAAAATACGGAATTGGAATTCTTGGAGGTGTATAGGCAGAGGGTATGGTTTGGAAAGGATGGGTTCAAGGGTAGTTAGTTGGATATTGTGCTCAAAAGGGGTAGCACAACAGGGGATCTCGGTGATGACATCATCAAAACGACTCAGGAACGTTTGCAGTTGATCCTTATCAAGAGATGATAGCTGGTCGTATATCTTAATTTTCACAGACGGAGAATTATTAAAGTCGGGCAAGGCATGCAACGGGTATTCCTTGTCTTGCTCCACGAATGCGACTTGAATTACGCAAAAGGGGTTCAGGAGGTAGCTAGATTTTATGTGAGATTTTTCGTCTATTGCAACTATCTGGTTGATGCTCGCGCTCCGGTGGTACCAAATGAGCATGTTAACCTGAAAAAGCTTTCTTCCTGAGAGAGTTTTAATAAAGTAATCGACAGGGTCATGCTTCTTGACTATGTGGTAGGGACCCTTCCACTGGCTCAACAATTTGTTGTTGTTCGTGGGTAGGAGAAGGAAAACTTCTTCTCCGGGGGTAAATTTCCTCTCTTTGGACTTGCAATCTAATTATGTCTTATACTTGTCAAAATTGATGTAGGCATTCTAAGACGCAATTCCGGTGCACTTTTCCAGCCTCCTTCTTAAATCCAGTAGATACGGGTAAGAAGTCTGGATGTTGTGATCCGATTTCTGATTGGAATAAAGTTCCTTTAGGATACTCGGTGGGCCTCTGACGTTTCTATCATATGAAAATTCATAGGGGGCGAATCCTAATGTACCATGGAGGATTTCACGGTAGGAAAAGAGGGCTACCGGAAGGAAGCAGTGCTATTCACTGGGATGATCTGCACACATATTCCTGAGAATGGTCTTGAGGTTTCCATTTAGCTTCTCGCACATTTCATTCCCACTCTGGTGAAAAGAAGTGGTAAGGAGGGGCTTGATCATCAATAATTTACCGACGCCCTCCATTAATTCGGAGGTGAATTGACGACCACAATCCGAGAGATTTCTTTGGGTAGGCCCACACGGGAAAATATAAAAATAAGGACTTCGGCGCGGAAGATGCTGTAGATTTTCTTGATGGGCATAGCTTCGGTGAATTAGGTGGCAGAATCGACTAGCATTAAAACGTAACTATGGCCTTCGCTCGCAGGGGTGGATCGGTCCAATCAGGTCAATAGCTACTCGGGAGAACAAGTCAGAGATTAGTGATCCATTTTGCAAATGTGGCACAAATGACAATATCGCAGAATTTCGTCAGTCTCGCCATGCCAATAAAAAATATTTGAAGATCCTTTGAGCGGTTTTTGTGTGGCTGAAGTGACCAGCAAATAGGCTATCGTGAGCTGTTTCCAGGATTGGAGGGACGTAGGAATGGGGTACACATAGTGTGCAGGACTCGGTGTCGTTTTCCTCGGTTAACACGCGATATAGGTGGTCATCCTTGATGAGGAAAGAAATCACCTTATTCCCTCATGCTTTCGCGCGTTTTGTTCTGAGCTTTTGACCACAATGGACGAAGAGACTCACATTCCCTCTCGCTTTTGGCAAAATCATGGCTAATCGCACTCTGGAATTCGGGGGCACACAGGGGTTCCAGAGGTGTAGGGACTTGCAGTTCCTTCTTCGCGCGGGAACGGGTAGTAACGAGTTTGAGCCAAGGGGACGCTGACCAATTAGGACAGCGCAAAATTTGATGTTGGCTGCAGCGACTTCAACCCAACCAGTAAAATATGCGCACTCAATGTGGTAGTCAACAATGGGGAATTTATTGGCGCGCCCCAAGTAATCATGCACTATGGCAAACTCATCGTGGTCCGGAGCCACTGGGGGAGTAGTTCATCGGATACAACCTTGCACGTGCACCCTGTATCAGAGACGAAGGTATAGATCCTGGACCCATTCACTGTTCCGGTTTCGAATTGGAGGGACCCATGGGTACTTGTATTGAACAAAAAGTTTACCTAGTGGCCAGCAATCAATTGTTGCCTTTGATGGGAGGGAGATAAAAATATTTCTGAGTTAAGGGCTCAGCAGGGGCAATAATTGTACTACGCCGTCTATCTTGATGTCGCAGTGGTTTACCTCGAAGATCTTTTCGAAGTGGGTAAGATAAGGCCCGAAGTCATGCCCACTTTAAAGACGGGGGGGTTTATGGTCGCAGACAGCGCTGCATCTAGTTTAGGACCTGAGAACTTTATGGAGAGCGTCTCATTCCTAGCTCTGCTCATCTCCAAGCCGTGAGAGCGAATTTTCTCTCTTTCTTCTCGTTTCTTTTCTTCTTTGTCTCTTCTTTAGGCTCTTTCTCTCTCTTTCTTCTCGTTTCTTTTTTTCTTTGTCTCTTCTTTCGGCTCTTTCTCTTCTCTCTTCTTCCTGGATGTAGGCTATCAGATCTTTGTCACTGAGTCCGAGTGACTCACAATAGATCTTGAAAAATTCAAACGATGAAATGATGCTGATTCTATGCGACGGACACAACAAGGAGAATTAAATTAACACATGACAAAGTATATGGCGGAATTATGAACTTTTTATGCAGGAACGGTAGTGCGAAAAGTTTTGCTAAACAAAACGACAACACGAACAACAAAGGGGGTGGGGGAGGAACACTTGTTAGAGAGCTTTTGGGATCGAGATTTTGCCTAGATCCCTCACTGTGATTAATACGAGAGTTACAACACTTCAGCACAGCAATACGAATAATAATACTAGTTTTACTAAACCTTCAACATAGGGAACGAGATGAGGCCTTGAAGGACAACAATTCAATTCCGTGGGTGAATAAAATTAATAGGTAAACACGGTCACTCTACAAACAATTTACCAAAACAATAATAAATGGGAATGGGAACAAATAAACTTCGCAAGTAGGTACGCAATGGTTATTTCGCACCTTTTAAACTCCAAAATAGGAACCAAGATTAGCCAAAAATTAAAAATTTAACAATGGTTAACCCATAGTTTGATCAAATTTTAATCAATTGATTGACCAAGATTAACCGCAATAAACCTCACGCTAGTTTAATATATAATATGTATTACTATATATGTCGTAAAAATAGGGTCGAGTTCAACTCTTCCTGCGTTTCTCAGCCGAGAGAGCTGACGCTCTCGGCTGAGAAACGCAGTCAGAGATTTATGTTAGAGACAGAGTGCAATAGTCAGATTTCTTGTAAGTTCTGGGAAAATAGGAAAATGCGTACAAAATAACTTTACTAATATGCAAATTAATATTCTTTTACATGGGTCAAAATGGTGTTTGAGAGATACACGAGTCTCAGCGTCTTAAACAAGGGGAGGGGGTCTTGGTGGGGATGATCTCCGCCTACACAAATGAACAATACTGACCAAAAAGTCTCTTTAATGACCATGAACGTACACGAAGCTGACGACAAAGGCTTGCACTAGGGAGGGCACTTGCACAGTGGAGTTGCGCGTTGCTGTTAGCTCGAAGATTCAGTCCGAAGGAGTAATCCTTACCTTAGCAATGACTACTAATGGGACGAACTTAGATCTTGCCTTCGAATTTAGAATATGAATCGAGACTGGGCGCCTTGCGTTCTAGGAGCGGGTAATAACGAGTACGGAAAAGACTCACTCAAATTAAATGATAATACCAGGAGCTTAAGGGGTTCTACGAGGAATTATGTAGAGTCCGGCGTTACGCGAATAGCTGGTATGGACGGGAAAGTGAGGACGGCAGGTACTGATGGGGGCGGGCAGACAGCGGATACTGACGTGGCGTGCAGGCGGCGGATACTGCCTTCCAACTCTGGCGCCGGATGGTTTATAATGGGGTTGAATAGGGTTTTCCCCCCTCCGCACGAAGGGGAGTCTTCCAGAGTCTGACGCATCGGCCGGCGAGGGTAGTCTCACCATATTTGCACGATCGCGGAAAGGTTCCTAAGCCTTCAAGGCGAAACTTTTTCTGACTCCCAGTGATACCTTTAAGTTTTTCACAGCTTTCCTCAATGACGGGTTTTCAGTTCATCAAGGCGTCACGTGATTTCGTACCTTCATTAGCGCAGACAAAAATTGCTAACCAGGTGTCTTCTCTCTCTTTCTCTCTCTCTCTCTCTCTGATCTCTGACAAGCGGGCTCTGGTCAAAAGTGCCCGGTTGGTGAGATTAGACCTGGGAAGGATGCAAAATATGCAATGTATTCATATATTTTTGTATGGACGATTAAATAGATCCCTGCTTAACTTGTCAAGTCCTTGAACAGGCGCAGTATGAGTGAGCCACGGGACGCTGAGGGAGTGCCGTGAATAACTGTTCCGGACACTCGGTACATGAGAGCACGCTCTCTTATCTAAAACAAGCGAGAAGTGTTGCAGAAAGTTGGTACGTAAGATGCGGTGACAGACGTTATTAATATAGCCAAGAGAAAGACCATCATGAAAGATAGGGATGGAAAGGGATTTCTATGAAAGGACCGGGATAGGCTAAGCTGAAATGTTTTTTACCACGCAAATCATAGTAGATGGACGTTATTCCTTATGCGAAGCCGGAATAATAGGAACGGTCGACCGTTTTCAGCGAGGAAGATGAGTCTCCTGATGAGACAGGGGTTTGAGCCTTGTATCGCTCCAACATTGAGTGCGGTGATAGGCTGATGGAATCCTTCCATAGGAACAGTCGCGGCACAATGGCACGCAACCTTAAGTTTCATTCAGCAGTCTCCAATCTTCTTTCCTAAGCACTTCCGATCGCTGCCTTAATTTCTGCTATATAATCGCTGTTTGGCAAAGTCTAACGAGGGTCTGGTCGTGGAGTCCTCACAGATACTGTGGCCCCCTTATTGGCGTGTTCATTCCCCGCAATTCTAATATGTCCAGGAACCGCACAGAAGATAATCTTAACATCTACCCTGCTTGTAGCAACCATGGTGTCACGGATGCCGTGATCCAGGGTGCGTGGATATTCTAATGCCCCAGAGCACTCATTGCGCTATTTGAGTAGCTATAGATCACAATCCGGTCTCAGACTCGGGCACGGCGCGTTACCTCCCGTACCCAGTGGTGTACATATTGCAACTAGCTCGGCCGTGAAGACAGACGCAGCGCCTTTTAGAGCCCCACTTAGGCGCTGCCGGCCGGGCAGCTACACTTAGTTATTTAATGAGTTTCCTACCTTTGATCCCAAAGGGATTAGAGTACGACTGGTGTCTCTCGGCGATATAGACAGATAAAATGAGAGCTGTTGGCGATTGAGGGAGGTGCCAGGCTTACGCGTAATGCAATTTGCAAGTTGCAGATCAAATGGCATCTACACAGTATTGACAGGTAGGCTTTCGCCTGGGAACGTCAGAAATGCACCAGTCGCCAGGTGAAGGCCAGTGTGGTGGATTGAGCCTACCTTTTGCAATACACGCCCGGCTGTAGATGCATAAAACTCGCATCCATAGTCAAAGTTAATCGAACAAAGCAGCAGTAGAAAAAGCAAGGCAATAGCCCTATCAGCACCCCATGGCGTGGGTACAAAAGACCTTAAGGCTGCGATTATGAGCCTCCTAAGTGTTTCATCGGACGAAAACAAGACCAAAGAAACGGTACGAATCCTCCACTTCCAGACGAATACCGCATAGGAACAAGTCCTGGTCAGGGTGGTGTCGTAGAAGGTGGTAGAAGTACATCACGTTAGTCTTGTCCAAAACGCCTCGAAACCTGTGCGCCTCGGCATAGCGAGATATGTGGTTCAATTCTTGTTGGAGTCGACTCTGCACAGTTGGCTTCATGGCCACACAAAATAGATTAAAAGGTTTTTCCCGTAGAGCGTAGTGAGAACATCTTCCGGCAACACCCAATTTATACCGTTGATGCTCAAGGCAAAGAGTGTGACACTGAGAATGCTTCCATTGCCGGACAGTCTCTTCCTGCTCCATTGAGCCGGAAAGGGCTCTACCCACCCTTAAATAGAATCGAAGAGCTCGCAAAAAAATCAGAAATAAAAATTCAGAGGCTTCCTCTCGCCTCTATCTTGTGGAAACTTTTTATGATACACGCAACTCCTTCAATGTAAACCTGGCATCAAGGGGTTCTCCTCCTCTGGAGGTAAAGTCCATTTCGCGGCCATCAGAGACATCACGACGTGCATGAATGCTGGCGGAGTAACATCTTGGCTAGAGAATTTGGAAAAAGCGATCGCCAATGACTCCTCGATGGAGCCGGGTTCTGAGATTGCAGTCCCATATTTTTGCAGAACGGGAAAGAGACCTGTGAGAACTTGCCACTTATCATTTTGACTCGATTCCGCACCTCTGCCAAAGGGGTCTTTCCCTTAATTAAGTTCAGGCTACGTTAATTCATTCAACTATTGAAATTAGATTGAAATATAAATCACTTATTGCGTTCTGAAAATGTGCAATGAATAAAAACGAACCACCTCTTTTAGTATCACTTTTGTCTTAAACTTGTATATTAATTCTCTGTATAAGTTTGTAAGTGTGACAGTAAAAATTAAAATGCTACTCTAAAATATTTTATCATTGGCTCATCTTAAGTGGTTTATTCGAATTCTCTGCAAATAATCGCAGAGGAAAACATCACAATAATAATATTGATGCGCATTCATAAAGCTCTCAAACAGCCCATTAAACTCAAACATCTCAGTTAATGTCTACATTAGTATATCAACACTTTTCCTCTAAATTTTTCCTTTTCCTTTTCCTTTCATTATCTTCCCCTAGTCACTAATTCTCTCTTTCATTTCCCCTATCCACACATTGGTATGTTAACCTTATCAGATGATGCCAGCGGGTCTAATGCGTGCCACTTTTATGACAAGAAAGGTTCATTTCTCCCGAGCGCATGTTTTTAGCAGCTTCAGGCCTGCTAAATGACGTCTGCGAATTATTTATCACCTACTCTAAAGCTTAATTTAAGAGGGAAGTTTTATAGACAGACGAAAGAATTGAAGGAAATATGTCAAATTTCGTGAATAATTTTATCTTCAGTCGCATCTGTGAAATGTGAATAGAAGGGTGTCGCTTACGATTCACCGCTGACAAGTGGAATGCTCTATATAGACCATCCGGAGCGAGTGAAATGTAAAATTGCGCAAAGTGTGGTGGATGCTAAACAGCAATTTAGTAGTGAGGAGGGTAAGTGAGTACATTGAGAGGTGGATATTTAATGAAAGAGTAAAGATTTAAAAGCTATTCAAGGTTTGGATTCCCTTTGGGAAGTTGTACAACTCTTTCGGACGTGTCAGCACAAAAACGCTTAATTAACTACTCCGGGAGTACCCCACCCTGCCCCCCGATCCAAATTATAACCCGAGCTGTTTAGGCAATTTTACCGAAGGTGGCGGGCGGCTTCCTACTTTCTTTAAAATCCTCTACTCAGCTATTTTCTTGGCAAGTGAATAATTATTCCTCCCTGGTCGGGCTGGAGGAGAGTGGCTAGTTCACACCTCTCTCTTAGTTCCGAGTGGGACGGTGTGTTTTTTTAAGGATGTCTGCATTCTTCCCGCCATTTTCTTTTACTACTACCTCAATGCCCCAAGAGAAACTAGTGCCCTCTCTCGGGGCATCTTCCGCACCTGTTTTAAATCTCTCTCTCTCTCTCTCTCTCTCTCTCTCTCTCTCTCTCTCTCTCTCTCTCTCTCTCTCTCTTCTATCTCTCTCTCTTTTATATCTTTCTCCCTTTTCCTGTTTCTTTTTCTCTATCTCTTCTATTTCTCTCTTCTATCTCTATCTATCTCTCTCTTTCTCTTACTCACTCCCGTGTCTGCATGGACCCAACAGAGGGGGGAAGAAGGTGTTAATCGTTCTTTAAAAAACACAACCGGTTATCACGTGCAAATGCGCAACCCAGCTGCAGCTAACATCTGGAAGATTATATGCCCTCCAGGCCCAAGCACATGCATAAATTTCCCTCCTGGGTCTAATAGCTGCAAGAAGACCCGCGTAAAATATACAGTACTGTCCAAAACTAGAGAACAAGATACCAAAATTCAATTTTTTAAAAGAATTTTCATAAAAATTCAAAGAATTTTCTTTTGCAATTTCCCCTGATAGTGTCCTAGTTCTATTTTATAGAATAACGAATAAAAAGAAGGCTAGGTAGAAAGTAATATGTATTGGAAGAAATGATGTCCAAAACTCGAGAACGATCAGTATAATTGCATCCCTAACCACAAAACTATATAATTATCTCAATTAAGATTGAACAAAATATTGATAAGAAGCATGTAAGTTTTAATGAATGTTTCGTACATTTTGGCTACGACTTCAATTTTTCACATTATTCGAGTAGGATTTTATTCCATTCTTCTTCTCAGCTTTGTAAAAGATCTTCAACATTCGTCCGTTTGCAAGAAATAACCTTATCCTCGAGTATCTTCCATAGCTATTTTATGGAGTTTAAATCAAGGCTGTGGGCCGTGTAGTTAATCAGTTCAATAGCATCCACTAATTAGTTCATCGTCTTTGCTGTATAGAACGGAACATTATCTCACATGTAAACAAGTTCACGTACTCCCGAAATACGAAGAGAGAGGGTCCCTTGAATCTGTACCACGCCTTACATCAGTGTTTCCCAAACTTTATTTTTGTCGAGACATAACACAAATTTATTTTTGCCTGGCAACACTCAAGGATGAAATATTATTTCAGTATTATTTTAGTTTTATTCAATTGAAAAAGTTTACTAAATTTTACTATGTTACTAATTAATAAATATAATACAATAATGATTGGAGATAATTGGAAGCCAACCTTCATACTCAAGCTGAGATAAACAAACTTTTGACTACCAACTATAATACTGTTTCATGAATGAGCCCTTCTGACTATTCAACTGTAGGGGTGTGAAGATGTATCAGAGAAAAATTCCTTCCAACGCGAGAATATAAATAGCCCATTAAATTACCAACTCAGAATGGACTCGCCGTAGCGTGACGGCAAGAGTGCTGACATTTGGATTCAAAGACCCGCGATCGAAACTCCCATAGTCCACAATTTTTACGAAGAAAATTTCACGAAGAAAACGGAACTCAAGAAGACTCGAAATAAAATGGATCGCCTCAAGAAAGAAAAACGAAAGAAAACGACTTCAAGGGCTAGCACATCTCTAACTCATCAAATCAACAAGAAATCATCACGTCATCAAGAATTAAGAAGAAATCATCACGTTAAGTAATTAGGAGATGCATCAAGAAAGGAAGGATACAAAGATCAAGAATAAACCCAGCCAACAAGAATAATGGAGTCAAGATAAATGAAAGACAATGTTTGAAGGGGCAACTTCAGTCAAGAAGAAATAAATAGATTCGAATATAGAAAATATCAAGATTAAGGATGATATTGATAAATAAATAAAAATATAATACATGCCCCTTCCCCCATACAACTACTATTGCCTGCTGATAAATAAAATAATTTCTTCATTGTTTCTACATTTAGTTTTATCCAATTCATTTTCCGGACATTCACTGTTATTTAATAAACAATATAATTTGATATTTCTATGTTAATTGAAGAATATTAGAGGCACATTTTCATATTAAGATAATTTATTCTAACAAAAAGCAAGCAAAGAATAGAAACTTTTGGCTTGCAGCTTTTTCTGGTTCTTCAAGTAGACTTTATTGAAAAATGAAAAAAAAGTATTTTAGTGAGTAACGTGATGTTCCTTCATATAATGGACAAGTTTCTTCAGATTTGGCTTGATGTTGATGGATAGAGAAGAGCAAAGATCATGGTGAGGATGCAGACGGTTCTTTGCTATGGTCTTGATAATCAAAAATGCTGAAAAATCTTTTTACAGAGGTATGTGGTGGGAGATGGAATAAGAGCTTTTTCAGCCTCATGGATCAGAATAGGCTATCTTTTAGTTGAGCCCAGAATTCAGAGCATGAGAGACTTTAAAAACGTTGCTTTTGCACCTGATTTTCATAGAGATCTAAAAGTTCTTCTTGAAATCCTGGGATGACTTCTCCAACATCATTGACCTTCACATATAATACATTCCTGACCCATTTATGTTGACGTAAATCAACATTTTCTAGCTAATATTTGTTAATTTCCACCTGAAACTTCTAAAGATAATTTTAGATAAACAATTTAATGTGATCAAGCTCTATTTCTGATGAATCTTTCAGCACCGCATTCAGCTCTGGAAAAGCAATTGTTTTTTTTCTGGTGGCTAATTTTTCTCTCCAAATTGCAAGTTTCTTTTTGAATAATATAATTTTTTTACTGATATCTGCCATAGTTTTATTCCGACCTTGCATATCTGAGTTAAATTCATTCAAGGGCTTGAACATGTCACCTAAAATTGCTAGCTTTGCCATCCAAGAAGCATTTTTGAAACAGTCGGCCAACTTACGTTTCTTAACTTTGAAAAAAACTTTTAAGTTTTAAGTTCGAAAACCCGTCCAAGGATGCGGTATCGAAGTAACTAACGGATATCAGAGAGGAAAAGTAAGTCCTGGTGATGTGATATAAAGCTCTGATCTTTATCAAAGTCACAATTTGGATAACATCATTCAGCACAGCATGGAATTCTGGCTGGAGGCGTTGAGAGGCCAAGTTTTCCCGATGGAAAAAACAGTGAATTATTATGACATCAGGATTTTTTCCTTTAATCCGAGTGACAAAACTTAATCGACTTTCAGTACATACAGCCAAACAGACAGTTCAACCAGTCTGCATATATATATATATATATATATATATATATATATATATATCCAAAGAAGTACATTAACGTACATGTAAATTCAGGAAAGAAACCACAGGGATAGGATTAAAAATTTATTCACGAAACTAGGTTTCGACGGAAGCTTCCTTCATCGTTAATCGCTGGATTACTAATGAAATACAAAAAGAGATAAAAAACTTCTGGACACAAAAATTTACAATTGGGGAAATCTGATTAGGGGGGTGTGGCGGTATGGGGAAGTAGCGACATTTTTTACTAAACGAAGTATACATTTCTTACTTATCAAGGGATTAGTGTTGAATTGGCCAATATTGCCTCATCAAAGTCTTGGTCAGAAATAGGGCGTTGTTTAAATGTAAACCCACCGTGATCTTTAATAAAATCAGCTCTGATTTAGAAGAGGCAGAAGTCATTGCCTTTGATGTATTTCAAACTAAGATAGATACGGTCAAGTTACACTTTGCTTCCGCGAATGATTTAGATAGCCAGATTCTTGAGGTTTGTGAATCCCTCTGTGCAGAGAGAGGGGACGATTCAATGGTAGACAGGGAGCTCTCTGCTCAGATCAAATACGATCTTAATTTTAAATCTAAATTAAATCAGTTTTAGATGAATAAGATATCCTTCCCCCGCCTCAGGCCTCCTCAGAGTCTAACCTGGGCAAACCTGTAGTACGAGAAGTCCCCCGCCTGTATTATCGTGTATTGCCTTTCACGGTACGACAGATAAACTTAATTATCACTCCCTTATATTACAATTTAAAAATCTTATAGGTTCAAGGAGTAACCTTCCTTTTGTCACAAAACTTATGTATTTAAAAGGGTATCTTAAAGATTACGCGTACTCCATAGTCAAGCATCTGGAAAGTACAGATGCCAATTGTGCGGTTGTTTTAGAGTTACCTGAAAGGGAATTTCTCGAAAAAAACGCGGTTAACGATTCTTATTTGTCTAGGATCTTAAACTCCAAGACTATTTCCGACTCGAATCTTCACAAACTATCAGTGTTCCTCAATGAAATACGGGCTATCTTGTACGAATTGGAAGGATTTGGGATTGATTTTTTCAAGGAAGCTCCTTTAAAAAGGAGCTAAGGTTGACTACCAAGACTGACTATCCTTTCCTGGCACAAATCTTAGACAACTATAGCAGTATAATAAGAGGGCTCTAAAATTTGAGGGGCTTTTCAGGCCCCGGCAAGGAGTGTTACCTCCGAGGAAGTGCTAAGCATAACTCTTCTCGACTAACTGCGTTCAAAACTGTTTATAACTCTCAGTACCCCTTCTCTAAGACTTCACTATCTGTCAAAACTTTTAAAACTAATATCTCGACCCCTTTCGGTGAAGAGGCGTCACTTTCAAAGAGCAAGAGTAAACCTAATCATAATTTCAAAACTCAAACTTCGAACTGACATCTCCCTTCAAAGTTAAACTCAGACTCCCTCTTTTATCAGTGCAAATTATGCGCCGGAACTCACAACATGGTGAATTGTTGCATATACGAAACCTCCGATATTAGGATTCAATGTTGCTTAGAACTAAGCCTGTGCTTCCGTTGTTCTTCCACGTGACATACCCCAGAATATTGCCCCGCGCTCAAACGCTTCCTTTCCTACTCGTGTAAGTTCTGCCAGGAGAAAACGAACATATCTGCTCTTAGCCCCATTCCTGTCAAACGCGATGTAAATTTGTGACTAAATCCAGGACAGCCTATGACTCTAGAATCGGATGTGGAGGTAGCCAAAGGTTCCCTTAATTTCAAACTCTATTCAGACTTGCTTCTTCCGACTCTGATCGTGTATCTTGGATTGAGGAGTAAATTTAGGCCTGTGCGCTGCCTAGTCGATCAAGCGAGCCAAAGATCGTACAGCTCTGAATCCGTAGCTTCCAAAATGCGTGCCAATCTGTACGAATTACCCTCGTATTCTTGTATGATCAAAACATTTATCGGGTCAAAGATCACACACATAGGGGAATTAGAGGCGGTCTTTCGCTTCGGATCTATCTAAATGTCGATTAAATACCCCCCCCCACAACACTTAAATAACTTGTATACGAATAATGGTAATTTCTTTCTAAATGGTAATCCAGAGGGGCGCTGGCTCCTCTAATTCCGAGAGCGAGGTAGAGAAAGAAGTGGGAAATGAGGGTAATTTGCCCCAAGTGCCTAATTTGGAACCGGAGGCTGAAGAAATTTTCGAACATGTAGTCAACTGTTCCCTTAGTCTCTCGACAAATCTAAAATTGAACAGTTCAAAGGTTCTATAGAGCTTAGGGATGGGAGGTATTTCGTTGATTTGCTCTGGTTCCACGATGTACTTTCACAAGTTCCAAACAATTTCAAAATTACCTTGGAAACGGTGAAGTGCGTTAAAGAGAGTTTAGATAAATAGGGACTAGATTAAGCATATTGCCAAGTGTTTTAAATCCAATTAGAGGCTGGAATTCGGGAAGAAAGACTATCACTTCTATAATTGGGTCCCCCATCGCCCTGTCATAAAACTGCTCTTCAGACTACCAAGAAAATACGACCTGTGTTTAATTGCTCTCTGAAATGTGGTCAGGCGCCTTCTCTAAACGAGGCTTCCTTCGGAGTAATAAATTTACTTGCTTCTCTGTTTCTCCTTCTTTGTAAAAATCGCTCTAACAAATTCTTCCTTCAAATTCGATTGAAGTCAGAGAGTGACAAGAATCGTTTCTGCTTTTTCTGGTTCAAACAAGGCAGACTCGTTTCTTATAGAAACAAGTTGCTCGTCTTTTGTATAAAATGCTCCCTCTTTGGGTTAAATTTCATTTTCAAACATCATTTCGAGAGTTCCCTAATGACTGTCATACTAAAGTTTTAAATCATTCATTTTATGTCGATAATTTTGTGTATACTAACTTGGATGCTGACTTCCTCAAAGAAATGTACTCTCACGCCAATGAAAAGTAGGCTCAAGGGGGGTTCGTTTTCAAAGCAGAGAAAACGCCTGAAAACCATAACTGCGGAGCTGAAATGCCCTTAGAATGCAATTACAAAGTAAACAGTGATCTACTGGGTTAAATTGAACCTAACCCGATGAAATCGTTAAAACTAAGCGTAAAGTCCTATTAATGATTTCTAAATTGTTTGATTTCCCTTGGATTATATCAACCGGTTCTTATTCGTGGTAGACTGGTGATGAGAAAGCTGTGGTTTCAGAGATTGAATTGGGATAGTTCAATTTCTGGCCCTGTTGTCGTGTATTGTGAAAAAGTTTGCACTGATCTGGTGAAGTTAGTTGAAGTGAAAATTCCACGCTATGCCTTAGCGGATGATGGTGGGGCAGAGCTTAAAATAATTTGCCACTGCGAGCACGTCTCGCTAGAGATTTTCAATCTATTTTTTTCAAAGATTTATCTAATTTAATCATTAAAAACTTCATTTGAAATGCAAACATCTTATAATCGACTTCACGCTCATCTGCCTCAACCCGCAAAACTGTTAATAAAGTTCATAGCTATTATTCCATTTGCAAAAGGTTCAATTCCTTAGCTTTTAAGCACCATAAGAGCACCAATTCCCCGAAGGATCAAACATCATTCAAAACTTCATCAAACCAAGGATCACGTCCAATACTTGATCGTTTCAAAACTTTTTCAATTTCATGATCCACCCTGACACTTGATTACCTCAAACGTTCCAAACTTCAAACTTATCAAAACATCATTTCGAAACTTCATTCATGCTAAAGACCGACACTTACTCCCCTCAAAACTGACCAAACTTCATTCAAAACTTTATCAAACAGATGATCAATCTAATACTTAATCGTCTCAAAACTTCATCAAATTCATGATCAAGTCTAGTACTTGATCGTCTCAAACTTGTCAAAATCTTTTCAAAACTTCAATAAATATTTCAAATCCATGATCAACTAAAATATGTGAACATTCTTATCACTTCATTAAAATTCTTAAATTTAAATGTTTCAACATTCTAATGACTTCCTCTCAAATGTTTACCCCTCAAATACCACCCTTGAGTTGTTATTTAATTAGTTCCTTCAAATGTCTCATCACAAATACTCTGTTCTCTTATTTAAGTTTCCCCCTAACAAAATTTCAGGAGTCCTTGCTTAAGCTCCTCTGGCCGGGAGGTTGTTAAGATTACAGCTAATTGCACCATTTTACCCATGTAGCTGTGTGAGCGTGCATGAACGCATGTATGTCAAAAAAGGGTAGCTTGTGTGGCTCCTCCCTTAGTAGGTGCCCCCACCCACTCCCTCTCTCTCTCTTCGAGGACTGACCATGTGTTTTATGGTTATATAATGAGGAAGGGCAGTTGCTAGCTTAGGGGCATAATGGGCCTCATGATGAGACGCCCCCCCTTACCTCCACCCCCCTCCTCCTCTGCGATCGGTGCACGGTAGACCCGGTGGTTGGTAGTTTATGATGGGGAGAAGGTGTTCCGCGTTTCGGGTCTCGCACTCCTGCCTTCCTCTTGTCCTTCCTCCTAATCTTCTCCCAACTCCTCCCCTCTCGGTTCCTTGAAAACCCTCTTGCAGGAGAGACAAGCGGCCACTCTAGCTCAGACGCTGGATTAAGAAGCAACTATCTGAAACTCCTTGCAATCCTTTGGACTCTGGGCGGAACCATACTGAAGCTGGGAGAAAGAATCAAACTCAAATCTCTCAAAACTCCCCTCAAACTCTTAGACTCGGCCGAACAGAACTTCAGAAGTGTGCGGCACACTGAAAGACTCCAACTCGCAAGTAGGTCCTCGCTCGGCTTCTCCGACTAAGATAAGCTTTTATACTCTATTTCTCGCATTGGTTCTGTGAATTCCCTCGAATTCCAATCAAACTCTCTCTCTCTCTCTCTCTCTCTCTCTCTCTCTCTTGGCTCCCTCTCTCACCTAAATTCATTTAACCTTCAGTCCTTCAAACTTTTCACCTTCTATCGATTTTTGAATCATCAAACATCTCCCAAACTCTCTTCAAACACTCAAACTACCCTTAAACTAAACTCGAACTAACGAGGGCACTCGGAACTAGACATCGTTTCGATTAAGTTCTCTGGAGAGACCACTATAACTTTCTAAATCAATTGGAGACGAACGTCTCTCACTTAAGCGCTAACTACCTTGCTTAGCCCTGCCCTGCTGCCAAGTAATAATTCTAACAGGTGAAAAGGTTGGAAACCTCCAGTATCGCTAATATGCAAATAATGTGAATGTAGGTAAACCTTAGTTCGTAAATTGGGGGTGATATTCTCTGCACGAACTCGTTATTAAACATTTATTATAAGTTCTCCCAGTACTAACTCTCTTTGCTTTTCTTATTTATATATTTTGTACTCCATTTTTGCCCCATCCCCCTCCTAGTGAGTGAAATTATCTGGTATTCATCAGTTTCTTCCCATAGTACAAAAATTTGGAGAGGCGGTCAAATTGGGAAAAGATCTTGACTCGGCTTCCAGATTTAGGTATAAAAATTAATATTTTATTTTTAATTTAATTTTAAATTTATTAAAATCAGCAGTATTTTTTGGCAGCTGACATCTGGAAGATTACTTGACCTGCATGAAAATCTGAGATTCTATTTCTTTCTTACGTTTTTTCTTTCTCTCTACAAAATTTCTCCAGAAAATACCCTCTTTACTTATTTAATTATGTTTGTTTTCGTAGCTGCTTCAATTGTTTACATTTACTAATTGACACTTAACTGGTTATAGTTGTACTTTATCACGCAATTACCTCTGTGTGCCCGATTTTGAACAAAAATGTGCCCATGCCTGGGTATTAAACATTTAGGCACTATTGGCACTAAGCCGTATGCCACTAGGAACTCTTTCCTTTTTCCTTTGATTATCCTTGTCGCAGGATGCCCGTTTTTCTGATCACTCCACTCTTTGACACCACTTTTATGTCGTGTTATTCCTTGTGGTAGTGATATACTTCTTTGATGAAGTAGGCTTTGATCTAAGAGTGCTAATTCGGTAGTTTTGTTCTTAAGGAAGAGCTATTTCAACAGCTAAGGATAAGAGAAAACACAGGATTTATACCAAAATAAACATATATTTTAAATGTAACACTTAACTATGACAAACAAACCGTTAACACATTTCTATCTTTGTCTCAATGCTAAACTCGATTATTCCTGTTGGCATCTAGGCCTATCGCACGGATGCGATGACAAAAATAAACAAATAGACTACACGTAAACACACCAATTGCCGATTAGTATTTTTATCGCGACTCTATTTGATTAGCGTTAAACATTAAATTAACGTACGCTCGTCTACAAGCAAATATGACCGAGGTTCACGAACAATGGTTTCTACTCCCCTTAAAACGTGAGACGTACTAAACTTCTACTATCGCAATATGAATATAAATGTTCTTTCTTACTTACATGACAGGAAGTATAAGGGATTGCCGGATGTCGCTGGAGGGCTTATCTCTCGCTTTGGCGTGTTGTCTTGACCGATCCTTGAATTTCATCGAGGTGGTACGTCGAGAGAGGGAGGCAGCGATGTCTCTTCCTATTGCACACTTTCCTCTGGTCAAATTAAGAAGATGGCGAGAGTTACGGGGCTCTTTGCTTCAAGAGTCGTCTTGGGAATGACCTTGACGTCTCTTGGTGTCTGATTCTTCAACGCAATTAAATCGCGAGAGCTCGTGGGTGCTGGGTTCTTCTCCTCTCACTCTTACGGAGCTTGAAATGTAAGTCACTCGAGTGTGAGCGGGTTTACTTTTCTTCAGTCAGACTTTTCTCCAGTCTGTAAAGGATTCTTCAGTATGGCACCGTTATTAAGATTGACTATTTATGTTAATTCGGCCCGGGAAGGGGGGATCGATTTCCTCAATCTGATCTAATCGTTTCTCACGGAAATAGTCCTGTATGGCGGAAGGATCGATCTTCACGAACTGAACCTTCTTCTCTCTTATCGAATTCTAAACTTCTTGTCTGGCTGAAGGATCGATCTTCCTGAACTGATCCTTCTACTTTCGTATCGACTTCTAATCTTCGTGTCTGGCTGAAAGATCGATCTTCACGAACTGATCCTTTTACTTTCGTATCGACTTCTAATCCTTTCTCTTTCTTTTCGGGGCTTATTTATAGGCGGATCATCGCCCCATCTAAAGGGGGAAGTTACCAGGCCACAGAGAGGAAGGAGGCGCGAATGGTGAGAGCGAGAAGTGCAGTGGTTGGCACTGGGGTGCCCAAGTCGGCTCGCTAATTAGAGAGACTCTCAACCGCACCGCTACTTGGCGTGCCTTTTGACTAGCACCGCTTATTTTACATAACCATGGGTTTATGGGTCTTGTAGGTAATTGGATCGTTAGAGCGTCGTTTAAGGGCCTTATGTGGTTGCCTTAAAACAGATGGTAGCTCCAACTGCCCAAAGCGGCGGGCAGATCAAGCAGGATAGGCAGTTACGGTTATTCGCCGGCTACCGTTCCCACGCTTCTCCTCATAGGGGGGCATTAATGTACCTATACTCTTCCGGGATGCTTAATGTAGCCATTTTTCTACATTTATCTCCCTCCTAAAAAATTAACGGGGGGGGGGGGTGTATTCCAATCCGACGCTTACAATAATTTACATAGGTAACTTACTGAACATTATATTATACAATAAATTCTAGTTCACTCGGGAATGCCTGGATAACATTTCACCTGACCTTACATTATTTCCTATATTACTGTGCTAACTTAGGAGTTTATTACCTACCACTAGGGGGTTACTCACCCCTACTTAATTACAATTCTACTGATTTACACTTAACTTTACACTTACTATAATACAATAGTTGGGCTGCTCCTTAATCGTCGACAGGATTCCGACTTAACGAGTCGGCCATACAATTGTTGGACCCTTTTATATAGGTAATATTAAAATGGTGCGCTAATACCAATACATTACCGCGCAAGAGTTGGGCGTTCGGGTCATTTAGTCTATCTAAGTATGTTACTAAATGGTAGTGGTATTTCAACCTACGCGAATTACCCTTCTTATGGTACTTGACTAACTTTAAGCTGAACCTTATGGCTAGCGCGGCCTGTCGCAGCGGGGCATAATTGATTTAAGCGTTAGCCCCATAGTTCTCCTTTAAATAGGTACACTGGAAGATCGTGTTTGGATTTGATCTCCGGGGATCCCCCCAAAAATTCTTGCGGGGTCGTCAACGGGCGTGGCGCTCACTACGACTTGGAGTATTAGCGGTTACTCCGTGGACGTTCTTTTCGGGGAGGAGACTACTAGGGGTAGAGGATACTCATCCGCGTCTACCATCTGACTAGTTTTACCTGGATGTATCGCATTAACACTTATTTACTCCTTCCTTATCAACTCATTTGACTCAGTTCTCTTCGTAGGTAGTTCCTCAGGTACACCTGCTCGTACCTCTACCCTACTTTCTTCTTCGTCCATCATTACCCCATTCGACTGGGTTCTTCTCGTAAATTTATCCTTAGGTACTCCTGCTGGTATCTCATCCTTACTGTCTACTTCTTCCCTGATAACCCCATTTGGCTGGGTTTTCCTCGTAGGTTCTGCCTTAGGTACTCCTGCTGGTACCTCATCCCTACTTTCTACTTCTTGCATCATAAACCCATTTGGCTAGGTTTCCCTCGATGGTCCTTTCTTAGGTCCAGGCCGAGCTAAAACTTCCTCGGCCTCTATATGATTCTCGATAGGTGCTCTTTCGATTGCGAGCAATTTTTCCCTTTCTTCTCTCTCTTCTCTTTCAGCTTCAGCAAGTTCTTTTTCCCTCTGTATTCTTCTTTCATCTATTTCTTTTCATCTTTATTCTCCACTCTTTTGACTCTTTTTTCCTCTTCATTCTCCTTTCAGCGGCTTCTTTTTCTGCTTTCGCTATTTCGTTTTCCCGTCGGGTTCTTTTTTTTCACGGAAATAGTCCTGTATGGCTGAAGGATCGATTTTCACGAACTGAACCTTCTTCTCTCTTATCGAATTCTAAACTTCTTGTCTGGCTGAAGGATCGATCTTCACGAACTGATCCTTCTACTTTCGTATCGACTTCTAATCTTCGTGTCTGGCTGAAAGATCGATCTTCACGAACTGATCCTTTTACTTTCGTATCGACTTCTAATTCTTTCTCTTTCTTTTAGGGGCTTAGTTATAGGCGGATCATCGCCCCATCTGAAGGGGAAAGTGACCAGGTCACAGGGAGGGGAACGTAGTGGTGAGAGCGAGAAGTGCAGTGGCTGGCACTGGCGTGCCCAAGTCGGCTCGCTAATTAGAGAAACTCTCAACCACACCGCTACTTGGCGTGCCTTTTGACTAGCACCGCTGTTTTTTTTACATAACCACGGGTTTATGGGTCTCGTAGGTAATTGGATCGTTAGAGCATCGTTTAAGGGCCATATGTGGTCGCCTTAAAACAAATGTTAGCTCCAACTGCCCAAAGTGGCGGGCAGATCAAGCAGGGTAGGCAGTTACGGTTATTCGCCGGCTACCGTTCCCACACTTCTCCTCATGGGGGGCTTTAATGTACCTTTACTCCTCCGGGATTCTTAATGTAGCCATTTCTTTACAATCCTCCTTCTCGAAGTGAATTTGGAGGAAGTTTAGGAAATCTTGAAGAAATCATGGGATTTTAATGATCCCATCTACGGGACTAGTACCCCAAAATATTAGATAATTGACTAGCTAATAAGATCAAACACAAGGTTTTAGGTTAAATACTTTAGACTAAAGTTCAGAGATGGAAGAGAATAATTAATTTTTCATACCTTCACTTTAAATAAAAATTCATTCAAAATTAGTTATTGATCCTAGCACCTTAACTTTTATATCACTAAGAATAGGAGAGTAGAACCCGTCTTTTTTATTAAAAAAAAAATTATGGTTAGGTAATATACTAGTGAGTTTGGTAAATTTCTCTTTTCTACTGGTAATATCACTGCAGCAACTGAATTCAGCAAACCGAAAGGTCCCCCTACTTACACAAATTAATTTTTATGCCGTCCTTAGGAACGTTCGGATGTAAATGAAAACCCAGGCATAGTTCCTACAAACTCTAACAATTCTAGGACAAACGTTTTAACCAATAGAAACACCATCGGCAAGCACAGTTCCCACAAACCCCAATAATTTTCTGTCAAACGTCTCAGCAAAGAGAAACCTACCCTCACCTCAAGCAGAAGTTAGGCTTCCTGTAGTAACAAAAGTGTAGTTACATAAGTTTCACAACTCAGGGTCTCACTGCTGGTATAATTCTGTTTTACAAGTAACCTTTCACTGTTTAAAATTAAAGTGGAATCCCATGAGTTTGGCGAATGTGCAACCTCATGATCCACGCATATCAACTTTGCTGTTTAATAACTTTACAAAATTTGAAAAACCTACAACATGGGATGTGGGTCATCTGGTTTACACATCTAGAGTCAAATGTTAACAGAAAGATGCCTTTAACTCACCTCGTGCTAAGAGTAATGGGAATAACATCACACATTGAACTGGAACGATACCACGATGTAACCCAATGCATGTCGTGTCTTCTCCAAATTATTCCATCATTATCATTTTTGTGGCATCAAATTGTGGAGCAATTCTCTTGTGCAGGCTGTTAAGGGGAATCCACTACCACCACCCCAATATCTATTGCTCCAATTCAAATCACAAACAGAAAAATAGAGATGAGATGATTCAAAATTCAATGCAAAAAATGCTATACAAAAATATTTCATTTATATTGAAAATGGCATTGATAGAAATTGTGATGCCTGCCAAGCCACATTATGCTCCAAACTCACACCTTTACTCGGTTCCACAAATTTCCTCATCATTCAGTTTAAAAGGTTTGAATTCCAGAATTTAAGAGCAAGAATGGTTTCCACAAAGATTGGTGCAGATTCAACAACTCCATTTCTGACCAACTGGGTTGAGTGCGATGACTTAAGACCACTAACTTAGAGGAGAGTGGGTCAAGACCCTAACGGACATTTTATACCATGGTGTTGAAAAAGGTTGATAAATGACTTCATTACATTCTCAAACTGACCTTGGAGGACGCAGTTTGGGAAATTCCAAATATCTTGAATATCTCAAAGTAAAGGAAGTAAGGCTCCCAAAAGCGAACTCTTCCAAGTGTTGTACCATTAGTTGTTTTTTTTTAAAATTCAGTTATTCCTTTTAAGTATTTTGGGTACATGGAGACTAAGCCTTTTGAGAGCATTAAGACTTTGCCGTTTAGTTTTTTTTGGTAAGGAAATCCTAAAGTATTTTAATTCAATTCCAAATTTTGTTATATCATTGCGGTGCTGAAAGACTTTGTTTAAAGTTTAAAATCTTTCTAATTCTGAATCTTAATGACTTTCTTAATGAAGCTAACACAAATTTTGTGAACTCGTCTTTTAATCTGCAACCAAACAATTAAGATTACATTTTACATCGTGCAATTCATTCTTGTACATTCATTCATTTGATATCTAGAATGATCAGAAAAGCTGAGAACTAAAGTTAGTTAATTAGATAGTAAATAAAGAGATAGGTCAATGTGGATTCCAGGTCTTCAAGAATAAGAAAGAGGGAGAGAGAGGGGTTGACAGGCAGAGACAAAGAGAGGGGAAGAATGAACAAAAAACAAAGCGTCAATCTTTTATGCCAATTTTTTCACGGCGGCAGCAACTTTATTGGTACAATTTTACTCTAGAATGTTGAAAAGAGAGTGGATTTTGTGTTTTATTACAGAAAATAATTAATTTAATTATATTTTTTAATATGTGATATATTTTAGTTACATAAAAAAGACGGACTTCACTTCAGTGAGAATTGCTACTGATAATTAAATCGCCTTTATTGCCAAGAACTTAATAGGTTCAGTTTACAGTATGTTAAATGTTGTGAATGCACAGAGTGAATTAAATGGTCTTTAAGTTCAGTAAAATTAATGGAAACGCGAGGACAAAATTGCTGTGCAACGAAGATGTAAAGTGGATTTGGAGTCGAATCGATGATGAGAAATTTAGTGATTAGCTGCGACTTTGAAATGCAGTAAGGAGGTAATTAGAAGAGGACCGTTACCATGGTTACCAACGAGAGAGGAGAGAGTTCTTAATTTGCAGGCGACTCTTCAACTAGCGGAGATATTGGATGGTTTGACCCGCCTGGACTGATCTCGCGTGTTTCATCTCAAAATTTGTGGGGTCTTGTATTTTTCCTATTTTGAGAAGGGTTCCTTCCCAGGCAAATTTGCTTATAGCGTAAAGAGAACAATATGTGAGGGATCTTACGTGACCAAGTGAGAAGACAGTTCATTTCGCTCTCTTTCTCGCTACAGAAGCAATAGGAAACTCAGCCGGAAGTTCCCTCACGGAGATGCTCATGGACGTTGAAGCAAGTCTTTGGGGGAAGTGCCCTAGATGGCTGACATCCCCACAAGTGCATTTCTTATGCAGTTCGTTTTTTTTATATATTGTGTGATAATCTCTTTTCCATGAATAAATTTTAGCATTCTTCTTAATAAGAAAATTTCCAATTATCTCATTTTTCATACATGTTTTATTATTTCATTCATCAACTTCTACAGTTACAGTTGAAAATGTAAAAGTAACTTACTCCTCTTGTTATAGACAAGTAGTAAGAAGGAACTCTTCTATGATCGCATAAGACAGAGAACAGTCGACATTGTGTGTAATATCCTTTTCTTAGGGGAGAGGACACTTTGGTGTTTGAGAAGAGACTAGTACTAAATTAATCAGGCGATAAATAAAGTTTTATTCCAAGTGTGTTATCGCGTTTAGAAAAGTTAACAGTAAATGATCGAGACTGAATTTGAGAATTGGTAAGGTGAGGGCCTCTTGACGTGAAGAAATTCCGGGGTTTATCTCATATCTTCGCATTTTATTCATCCAAATTGGTTAACGCGCAAAGGCAAGCGATTTTCGGTGCCGCGACTTCATTTAACGAGCCACTTTGAGATGCAATGAGGATGCTAGATAATTAGAATGCTAAGTTAAAAAAGTACCTACCTTAGGCTAAATTTGAGAAAATAGAATAAGTACCTACACAAGTTTTGAGCTACGTTATTAACTACACAGTTTGCGACGTATTTTACCCAAAGCTTGTGCATCCGAATTGATAAGACGCAGGTTTTTGGTAAACCATCCAACTATAATTATGCTGAAGGTTTAAGAACAAAAATCATACGAGAGGATCTTCCTCAATGACGATGTGTTTATAATTGAGGTTACTCTATCAATCATCCTTTTAGTCTAACAAGTAGAATGAAATATAATCTTAATTTTGATGGGTTTGAGATATCTCTTACAGTTCTTTCTACTATAGCTGCATCAGTGTACTTTGCAGAATTTGATCGCCTTTTCTCCTCAGGAAAAGCTTAATCAGAATGATGTATTTATTAAAAATTCCGTTATTTTATTATAGTAAGCTAATTAATTTAAACTTATAGGTATTAAACACAGAAAGAATAATTAAAAACGCTTATACTTCATTGAGTATTTCTAAAACTTTGGGATGGGGGAGCATCACTATCAACACAGTATCTTTATCTTGGCAAGATGCAGGGCAGAAACATAATTTTAATATTTCGTTATTAAATTTTATACACTAAATTTTGGCCTTTTATATGTAATAGGTTAAAAAACACAGTTCTCGCACAACTTTTATTGACAATGACTTACAACAAGACAATTCAGCAAAAGAAACGTATCAATGAAAAATATAATCATCATTATTTTTAAGCTCTTGCTTCCAAAGACGGGAGAGATCATGGATAACTTTGTGGTAAAATTTAACTGGTTTGCTATTAAACAAGTCTCCAACTGCAGTTTTCCGTTCGTCCTCAATTGAAAACTTTTTACCATTAAAGAAGTTCTGCAGTGCCCGAAATAGATAGTAGTGAATTGGCTCCAGGTCTAGCGAGTAAGTTAGGTGAAGAAGAACTTCACACCTCAGCTCCAGGAGTTTTTCATAGATATGATTTGCAACTTGAGTCAAATATGGTCGTGTCTGCGCAATTCCATCTGACTCAAATTGCATTTCCTTACTTTATAATTAAGTCTCGATAGATTGATTGCGTTCCAACATTTCCCAGTAAATCACTCTATTCAAATTCAACCAGACACAAACCATAGGCTCCTTAGATGTCCATTCGCCTTAGCCCGAAGTTTTGCAGGTGTACCTTTTTATCTGTCCAGCTTCTTTTGCATGCCAAATTGGAGTGTAGACACCATTTCTTATTGTAATAACAACTTTGTTCAGTCAATCAAAACGACGTTTCTTAGATAGTAGTGTCATACAGGCATCTATGCGGAACTGAAGGTAGACTTTGTGTAAAATGCTGCACATCGCATACGGTTCTTTATTATGCTGACATCATGAACATTTAGTGCACTTATCACAAGTGATGTAGCAAATTTTGCTATCCGCCATCGCACCTAAATTTTTGCAGAATGGTAAGACAAAATGGCTCTCAGAAAAACGTCTTTAGGGAATCATATTTTAATAAGTTTTTAAACATTTCTGATTAACTTTCTCTTGCTATATTGTATCAGTATTTACCAAGTTATATTCAAATTTCATACCATTCATGTAGTAGAAGGACGGGATTCTTAATAGGTTCTGTGAGTCCAATAATTTTGTGTGTCATTATATGTCTAGGAAATTTGTCTTCTCCACTTTATAGCCTTTGCTTCCATTTTATAACCATTGTTGTAATTTATACACCTTGGCTTCTAAGTTATGTATAAAGATTTGATTCTAACTTATAAACTTTATCTTCTCTATTTTATAAATTTGGCTTCGAATTAATACAAATTTGCTTCTAAATTATAAATTTTCACTCTTAATTTATGAAATTTGGCTTCTCTATTTTATTATAAATTTGGTTTCCAATTTATTAATTTGTTTTATTTACTTTATAATTTCGCTGCTAATTTATAAAGTTTAGCTTATAATTTATATTGCTTTGCTTGTTATTTTTAAAATTTGGCTTCTGTAATTTATAACTTTCGCTTCTAATTTATAAACTTTGTCTTCTTTAATTTCTAAATTTGGCTTCTAATTTATAAACTTTGTCTTCTCTAATTTCTAAATTTGGCTTCTAATTTATAAAATTTGGCTTATATTCATGAACATTTTGCTAAATTGAGACGACAATGGCTCCGTCATTTCCAGAATTTTAGAGCCTTCTAATCAATAAAAAATAGACAAGAAATGTTATTCAGCTCAGCAAATTACAGAAAAATACCCGTTTTAGGTGCAATTATGATAAAATATGTATATCGATACTTTGTTACTTTTTCTAAGTTAGGACAAAGAAATAGATAGGTCGCCATCTTGGGAGCCAGTCACCACATCAGTAATTGGGATTGCATCATATATTATATATCATTTTGAAGGTAATTTTTTTCTGAATTAAAATATCATATGGAAATTCCATATCAAGCAGTTTTAAAGAAGATATGATTGATTCAAATAACATTCGGAGGCGAGGCTTATATGTCTGAAGTCAAGAAACACGGTATCAAAACTAGAGGCCTAGCGACATCTGGCAATCGCCTTTGAATTCGAATCTAATACTTGGGCTTTCCAATTAGGAATACAATGAGTTTATTTTTTTAAATCCTGGAGATGTATCCCCACACAAATAAAGTCCCCCATTTCTAAATAATAATGATAAATTTATAAAATTTAGATTCTAATTTATCAATTTTGGTTTCTAATTTATAAACTTTGGCTTCTAATTTAGATGTTTCAGGTTGCATTTAATAAGCTTTTTCTGGTTTCCGAAAGGACAATTAGAGCAATTGCTTTTATGGCTAGAAATAATAATGAGACTGTTCTAACCTCATTAGGGCTTTTTCCTTCAATGGAAAACGCTTGGAAGTCGAAGGCATTTGAACGAAATGGACACATGAAATAATCAAAGCTAAAAGGTGGTTCATTATTGAACCATCTCATCACCAGAGTCGAAGCTGTGTATCATACCGAAAGAACCTCTATACAAGTGCGTAAAAGTAAACATGGGCACTTGTTAACACCTGGAAGACTGTGTCCTGAAGAAGTGCGTGTCTTTATAGGCCCCCAAGTAGTCCCCTCTTTAGACCCTTAACCAATTTCAAACAAGATTTCATTTCTAAATTCATCACCATTTACGAACCTCTCCTCTCTCACTTTTTTATTGAGATTCCCTCAATGGTTTCCCATTGATAAAAAGTCTAGCTACCCTTTACACACCTAGCCTCCCTAGTTGTCCATTTGAGCTACTCTCACTTAAGATCTTTCCATTTCACTCAGATGTTTAATGCAAATGGATTCTTACATCCAAATTTTGGACTCCTTTAAAGGAATACTGAGATATTAAATGATCTTTTCAATGAACAACCAAAATACCAGAAACAGAATCCTCGAAAAATAATTTCATCATCTAAATCCTTAATTAAATCACTCCAGAATTTACACGTCAAATAATAACATTCCTCCATACATAAAAAAACATTTTTGTCTTCATTGCCATCAAAACCTCACTTTCCAGGGCTTGTGTGGTGGCTGATAATCCAAAGAGGAGAAGGCAGTTTTCAGGAGAGTTGTTGACCCTTCCAGTACCTACATGACAGCGTCTTCTTAACCAACTCACAGAATCAGTCTCTCACTATCTAATCCTGCTGCTGAAACTCCCCATCTCCCAAATTAAGAATTATAACATCACAAAATCTTCAGAAGGCAAATATCACTAAATAATTCTCAGCCCCCAAATAAATAGAAATCATACTAAAAGTTCCCCATATATCTCGTTCGTAAAAATGAACTGTACGAGCCAGAATAATAAATAGGCCAAGTTAAGTAGCCAAAGGGAGTTCTAAAATACCGATTTATCTAAATAAACTCCTCGTAACTCAGGCAACTAAAAGGCATTTCGAAGACCGAAGCAAAGGGACGAGAGAGCTAGGTAGTCTACGAGACATTTTATTTCAGCTTGGAGAAATATGAAAGGCTTTGGCACTCGTCGAACCATGAACAGAGGTTTGCAGACATAAAAAAAATAATAGAAAGGCAAATTGTGCCAAGATCAATAGTCAAATTTTTAAACATACAATACAGGGTGCGGAAGATCGGATTTACAGCTTTTAGAAACAATTCTTATGAAGAGATCGATAGAAGAACACGGTTTTGGGCCGTTTAGCTGATTAGTCCCACAACTAGGAGTGGTCTTTAATAGCGAAAAAATATTAATAAAGCTAATTTATTAGTAATAACGTAATTAAGATAGCAATAAATTTTCAACAAAAGATAAATATATCAAAGGCAAAGAATCGTGCAGGAAAATCGACAAAGACAAGATTTAGTACAAAAATCTCATCAACACAAAGTCTTGGGTGCAACAAAGGCTTCTACGAACAAATTCCATGAAAAGTTTTGCCCTCAAGAGTGCGAACAACACCAGCCAATGATAGAATATGGACGAAAGAAGAAGCTAACGATTCAGATTTAGACCCACTGGCAAAAAGTCCGAAGACATGAGCACGCAAAACCAAACAAAGAGTCTAAGGATGTGTATATATGTGAGTCCACGGGTCTCTAACTAAGAACAGTTCCAAGACATTTTGGAGATACGTGCTTATTAATATTACTTTTTATCTCTAGGAACGAACAGACCTTGCCAATTTAAGGAATACGCTATCTTAAAGCCGACCTCGTGTTTTTTAGATACGAACTCACTGGCGATTTTGAGAACGCTCTCAAGAAGTTGATCTCAGGCCTCTAGATACGATCAGTCAAGGGTTATTTAAGAAATATGTACTCCTTAACTTTACTTATTGTTTTTCCGTACGAACATTCCTTGGAAATGCGTCATCCTTAAGCTCAATTTACAAACCGTCGTTGGGCATTTTGGAAATACGCGGACCTTACAGTAACCTTGTATCTCTAAGTACGCACTTTCCCTGATCATTTTGGAAACATGTGAGCAGGTAACTCTCGGGACAATCTCCTCCTAGCAATCTTGGAACTTGCTCTCCTTCTGTTCTTTTCCCTACCGCCCCCCCCTCCCTACAGTAGGTCCCTTGTGTTCTTTTATTACAAACTTGTTCCATGTGGATTTAAATCTCCTCCCAATGACCCACCATTCATGATTGAAAAAGGATGGATAAGATAAAGATCTACTTTTCTCATTTATTTTCTTCCAAGCTTCTTTTCTATTTATTTTTTATTCTTTTTTTCATTAATTTTATCGAATAAATAGAACGCGGGAGAGGCATAGATGGCGCTAAACCTCTCGTTCTTTCCCTTTAAGGACCTATACCCATGTTGGGATGTGTCGTTTTCCTCCTTTCCAAAAGGTCCAGGGGTATGAGGGAAATCCCCACATGGATGTTCCAATCGTAATGTGGGATCTTTTCCACTCTTACCAACTCTTTGATGGATCCTTATTATATACTTCATCCAAATGAATTTCAAGTAGATGACGCTTAACATTCAAGCCTTTGTTATATTTATCCCTTTTCATAATACTTATCCTTTCTACGTTTTATTTTATACCTGTTCTTCCATTCATTCTTTTATTGGTTATAAATCCTTCGATGGCTACACTTGTTTTACTAATTTTCCCAATTTACGAGGATTTAGAGAATAAAGGCATAGGGAAAAAAATGAAAACCGATAATAAGGAAGCATTGTAAACGATAAAAGTAGAAAGGATAAAAAAACCACTGATAATTAAGAAGCATTTTGAAAGTGAGCAGTAGAAAGGAAACAAAGGCAAACTAAAAATTAAAAAACATGGTGAAAGAGAAAAATAATAAGGAAACACGAGCAAAACTTGTAATGCGGAAGCAGTGTGAAAGAGAAAAGTCGAGAAAGGGAAATTTGATAATGAATAAGTATTGTGCGAAAGAAAAGACGAAAAAAATGAAAACCCATGAGAAGGCATTGTGAAAGATGAAAGTAGAAAGGAAACAAAAGGAAAACTTAGAAATAGGAAGCATCCTATAAGAAAGAAGTAGAAAGCAAACTTAATAATGAGTAAGCATTGTTAAAGAGAAAAGTTAAAAAGAAAAGGACAACTGATAAAGAGAAAGCATTGTGAAAGAAAAATTTAGAAAAAAACTTATTGAGGAAACGTGAAAGAAAAAAGTAAACCTGGTATGAGGAAGCATTTTAAAGGAGAAGAGTAGAAAGAAAACCTGTTAATGATGAAGAGTCATAAAAGAGAAAAGTAAAAAAAAAAAGAAAACGGATAATGAGGAAGCCTTCGATTTCAAGTTATCACTCTAATGGCGTTATTTATGCGACCACCTCGGAGGCAAATTTCCTACTCTAACACCGGATTACTTGCCTCAAATTATGATTCCTGATTTTTTTTATTAAGGATCCCCGATTATGATTCTTTCTGTTTCCTCCTCAGTTGGGGTTACCAAAGCGAATAGGTTTGAGCAGTCAACTTCAAAATGATCCATTGGTCGAGCCTTGTTTCCGACCCGCCTAAATTGTGATTCCAGGTGTCCATATGAACCCAAAATACCCGTTTGTTCATTAATTACCTCACGACTGGCATTTTTCTCTATTCGGGCCGATCTCCATCTTTGAACGCGATTTTCTTTCCTGCGCAGTTCATCAACGGGTGCCCGAAAACCGTTTGCCAGCTCGTCCATCTAATGGTTTGCTCGCGTGTGCATGTTTCACCTCGAATACCTGGTATAATAGGCAAAGCCTACTTGTATTAATGGTATCACGGCCAAGGGGTATTTAGATTTCAATATTAAACGAAGCCCCATAATGAGAACGACCAAATTGCAGGACAGGCAGGGTAGGAAGAGATTTTAAAATGTCACCGACGAATTTGGAGATTACATCACGACAGAAACCATCGACCTCGGATTGTAATTATATCTATTTCACTTTTGTACCCTACAAGAGCTTTGGGTAGGGTACAAATAAGAGGTAGTGGTACCCTAATTGAATTAAGGAAAACACAAGTTCAATATTTGTTGGGAGCACAGAAATGTCATTATGCAAGAGAAAGGTAGAAAGGATAGAAAAGGAAACTGATAAAGTGTAAGCCTTGCGAAAGGAAAAGTATAAAGGAAGAAAATCAAGACTGAAAATAAGGAAGGATTGTGAAAGAGAAAAGTAGAAAAGAAACAAAAGTAAAACTGATAATAAGGAAGCAATGTGAAATAGAAAAGTAGAAAGAAAACAAAAGAAAAACTGATAATGAGGAAGCATTTTGACAGCCAAATTTAGAAAGGAAACGTAACATCTATGAAGCATTGAGAAAGAAAAGAGTAGAAAGGTAAAGAAGAAAGAGAAAAATGGCAAGGAAACAAAAGGAAACTGATAATGACGAGACACTGCGAACTAGAAAAGTAAAAAGTAAACCTGAGAATAACGAAGAATTGTGGAAAATAAAAGTAGAAAAGAAAAGGGGAAAGCTGATAATGAAAAAACATTGTGGAAGAAAGAAGTAAAAAGGAAACCTGAGACTGAGAAACATTGCGAAAAATAAAAGTTGAAAGGAAAAACGAAATCTGATAACGAGAAAGCCATATAAAGGAGAAAACGCGAAAGGGAATATAATAATGAGGAGGCATTGTGAAAAAGAAAAGTATAAAAGAAACAAAAGGAAACGGCAATGAGGAATCATTTTAAAACCTAAAAGTGGAAATAAAAGAGAAACTGATAATGAGTATGCATTATGAAAGAGAAAGGTAGAAAATAAACAAAGGTTAAACTGATAATGAGGAGTTATTGTGGAAGAGAAAGTTAGAAAGGAAACCTGATAATGAGGAAACATTGTGAGGAATAAATTTAGAAAATAAAACTGATAGTAATGAAGAAGTGTAAAACAGAAAAGTTTAAAGAAAAATAGGAGAACTGTTAATTAGGAAGCATTGTGGATGTGAATATTAGAAAGGAAAGCTGATAATGAGGAAGCATTGTGGAGGAGAAAATTAGAAAGGAAAGCTGAAAATGAGGAAGAATTGTGAAGGAAAAAATTAGAAAGGAAAGCTGATAATGAGGAAGCATTGTGGAGGAGAAAATTAGAAAGGAAAGCTGAAAATGAAGAAGCATTGTGGAGGAGAAAATTAGAAAGGAAAGCTGATAATGAGGAAGCATTGTGAAGGAGAAAATTAGAAAGAAAAGCTGAAAATGAGGAAGCATTGTGGACGAGAAAATAAGAAAGGAAAGCTGATAATGAGGAAGCATTATGAAAGAGAAAAGCAGAAAGGAAGTAACAGGAAAATGCGTCGAGTCCTTTCACATGATGCAGAAATTTTTCATTCATGACCTGGGAAATTGATCCATGCCACAGGGGACGACAATTCCCCTGAATATTACCAATAGCGAGCACACCCATACCTTATTGGCTCCAACTTCTCGTACATATCACTTTATATCCAATTCTTTGCTTCTATTTCGACCATAACATCCATCTATCCTGCATTTCGGAACGTGACACTAACATAATTTGGCTTGCATGACGTCATCTCGGTTCTCGATTCTATTTTGCAACAAATTGTAAAAATTGGCAATTGTCGTTGTCCTGAACGTCTTTAAGTGTCACGTACTATATAGAATGTGGAACTCTTCCTCCCTTTCTCCCTCCCTTATCTCATTTTATACGAGTATGTGCAGGTGTTATGTTGCCTTGTATAGCACACGAAGAGAAAAGAGCCTGACATAAAGTATGGAAATAACCAGCCGCTGTTCTCTTCCTTAACAGGAAGAGCTTGGTTACACAGGCACGCCTGCGGGGGTGTGGCTTACGGCCTTATTTGCTAATCTTAACCGCGATCAACTCCCCTATACCTTTTTTGCCCCACCAACAATCGTATTCAACATAAAATTTTTATACTATAGATTAATGATTAATTGTTTTGTCAGGAGGAAAAATTATTTGGCATAAGCTGCGTTATCTCGTGACACAGGGGTATCCGACTGTGTTTGCTCGATTCAATCTTCCTTCGCAGTCTGTTATTCCTGTGAGTGTGATTTCACAAAGGAAACATAGAGAGCAAGATTCCGAGTTATTCTCCTGCTCGTAGTTTAAAAAGAGTTATTGATTGGTAAACGAAATTAATGATAATATCGAGGTAGAAAGGAGTAAAATCTCAGTCGTTATTCACACGTGGCTTCGAAATGTCTAAGATAGCGAGTTCCATCATTTTAACGGATAGGCGGCCAATCAGTAATAGAGAGAAGACTTCTCCCTGCATCCACTCCATCTACAAACACTAAAAATATCATATAGAGTGATAAAGGATATATAAAAGCTATTAAATTATATGGCTGGGAAAAGACAAAGATACTGGTGAATCTCATTATAGTGCAGGCTAAAGAAAACAATATGTTCGTAACCTTGAAGGAACGCGAAATGGATCAGAACTACACTCAAAATCTTATGGCAAGTAATGTCTGGTTTCCTGGGTTTAAGTGGGGCATAAATTTGAGAATGCGAAGGTAAGTAGGGATGCGGCAAGTGATTATGAAGAAGGTGCAACTGCTTTGAATGAAGAACTGCATGAAATAATTTTGAGAGAAATATTTGGCTAAGAAATCTTTGATATAGATGAAACTAGCCTATTTGGAAAGCCTTTGCTTGCATGTTCATATACTCACAAAGAGTTGAAAAGTATGTCAGTTTTCGATGCATTTAAAGATCAAGCAGCTCTTGACTAATGGTGGGAAAAGTTGCAGAGTTCAAAGTGAAGCAATTTCTCGTATATCCCTGCGAATATTTGCAATTAATGAGCTGCTCGTTTTTTATGGGCAAAATAGAAAGCATGGGTGACGAAGCAATTATTTGAGGATTGCTTTCTTAGCTATTTTATTCACCAGATGAAGAAAAATTGTAGCAAAAAAGTAGCATTAATTATTAATACGATGTTCCTAGTCATCCATAACATTTCGGTGTCTTGAATCACATAGATGAGAAGATAAATTGAACAGTATGTAGTAAATTATACCTAATTATTTTTGTTTTAAAAAATTCTAAAGTTAAACTATACCTTATCGATAAACTAATTCCATACACCGAAATTTGTAATACCTCAAACTAAGAATTAAAGTTGTCAAGAAAATTGAAAATGGCCTTCCTAAATTATAGTATTTTATATATATATATATATATATATATATATATATATATATATATATATTAGTGTCGTGGAATAGCCAGACACACACACTCTCTCTCTCTCTCTCCCTCTCTCTCTCTCTCTCTCTCCCTCTCTCTCTCTCTCTCTCTCTCTCTCTCTCTCTCTCTATATATATATATATATATATATATATATATATATATATATATATATATATATATATATATATATTATATATGTATGCACCTTTTGGAGTTTTGTTTGGGGTCGAAGTTGGCTTAAGGTTCGATCTGGCCGCTTCGTGACGGCAAATAGTTATGAATTCAGTGGGGATGGTGTACTTTAAATTTGTGAGGACCTTTTAAAACAAATAATTCAGAGTGCGAGTTGGCCAAAGATTAACAGGTAGCTGGTACACGTTTAATGGTGCAAAAGAAAGACAATAACGAAAATATACCTTTAATAAAAACAAAAGAAATAGAATTTGAATATACACAGATATAGATAGGGTTTAAAGGAAATGATCGCACAGGCGAAATTAAATGTCAGCACGAGATAAAGGAGAAATAATTATAGGATTAGGGGTTGGGTTCAGGTTGGTGGTTAAAAGGGGATTTTAAACCGGCTCTTGCACACAGAGGATGGAACGATTCGGGGAGGTAAGATTGTAGAATAATCTGCACGCTTCAACGGTTGAAACTGTCCACGTGTTCGTTGATAGGAGGGGCCAGTCGGAATACCATCACTGCAATGGGGAAGTTTTGTTACGTCGCGGGGTGGGTGAGGCAGCACACGTAGTTTGGCCTTCGGAGGTGGAAGTCCTCGTCAGGTACTTGCCGATTGAAAATGGCAGAGTTAACGGATGTCAATTTAGCCTTCGTTGTCGAATCGAAATTGTCGTTGTCTCCGATCGCGACGGGCGATCGTTTACTTCGCTCGTACTCGGTATTAGGCAGAAAGTCTTGAAGTACTAGACGCTAAACCGAGTCGGGGAATTATATAGACGGTCTGAGGGGTGACTTTAATGGCTTGGTGGGGGCTTCCACAACTTGTGCGATCTTGGAGTAAAGGCAGTGAATCCTTCGGCAGAATCGAGATGAAGTTGGCGTAGAATGTTCGAAGAACTTCGATCTATGCCGGACGGCAGGACGCCTAGCTGGAAGGCCATGTGAGACGACGAAAATGTGTCCCTAAGAAAATAGTTACAGAAGGGAACTTGAAAATTTCCAGTCTAGTTGTAAATAACTATTCAACATTTCATCCTGTAAATGCAAAGAAAATATTTTAACATGTTTAAAAGAACACCAAGATGCCCACAAAAGAAAAACAATTTCTTAATGATCAGAGGAGTGCAAGAAAAATGGTAATTACAGGAATCGATGTCACTAGAATGAAAATAATATCAAAACAATGATGAAAAAAGAGATAATATCTAGTAAAAATAAAATTTAATCAGCAAGAGATAATGCTGAACACTGTGAACAGCAAACGCCCTGCAGTTATGTGCCACCTGATGTAAGTTCAGCATCTTAAACAGAATGCTATGAATATGAGACTAAATTAATTGCTATAAAAGAAAACGACAAGAGAAAACTGCTCCTTTTCCATCGGTAGCTGAATTATGCAACAGAACTGGCATTTCCGACCGAACGGCAACAAGTATTGCCGGTGCAACTTTGAAAGATTTGGGAATAATAAGTGAACGTGATTCAAGTCAAGCAAGCGAAGCAAAATCAGAAATAAAATTAATAATAAAAGAATCGACCAAAGATTCAATCATTAGTATTTTCTTTAACGAAAGGAAGGATAAAGCTTTGTCGCAGTGATCAAAAGGAAGCAAAAAATACGGGGCAGTAACGATTGAAATTGTAGAAAGATTGATTAAGCTAGTAACCGAAGCCAAAGAGAAAGTATGTGAACAAGTTATAAGAGATGAATACATTAAAGTTACACTTGACTCACGGCAAAGGATGCCTAGTTATGACATCAAAAAGAAGTTTAGTTAAGTAAAATCCAGTTAAGGTAGAGACGTTGAGCTGGAGTAGGGTGGAACTTGACATGCTGTTTTAAAAAATTCACAAAATTTTGATACTTATATTTATTTCTGAACTTCACCATTTTGTGTTTTGATATTATAAAAGAATTATTAGAAATAACTTTGATAAAAAAACATAAGTCATAACCAAACTAAGATGAAATTATTATTCAAATACTCAAAAAATCCTGTTCTTAAATTATCGAGTTAGTGATGATGATGACATTATTATTATGAGTACTACCCGTGGGTAATATTCTCGCATATAAATATTTAGGCTATTATCTATATTTTGGCTCTTTCGGATGCATTTTTCTATTTCTTAAACTCGATGTGCAGGCTAGACGTATGGTCGTGCAGCAAAACGTTTTTAACAAATGTTTTCTCACTAAATGGCACCTTTTTCGCTCTCTCCATCAGAGATTCGAAAAAAGGGAAAATCACACACCCTAATATATATATATATATATATATATATATATATATATATATATATATATATATATAGGGCTAGGATTAGGATGTGAGTAGCTTCTCTACTATACATGTTTTGGTTAAGACCAGGTTATATCTCGACTTTACCAATTTATTTTAGATCGTTCTATCTGTCGAATGCAGTTTTTTATAAGCCTGACGATTAAACATCAACTGAGGAAGATTAATTTTATTTGGTCATATTAAAAATATTAGATGTTTTTACAAATTATGGCTGTAAATATTTGCTTTTCATCAGACATCTTCAGACGGACGGCTTGGTTATTGTTGAGGCGGCGTTGATGGTAAGTTGTTATTCTCGTTGCCTCCTTTTGCGTCGAGGTGATTGTTTGGTAAACAGCAAAGAATGAATTTAGTATTCGTTCTATGATGCATTTATAGGTCAGAATCAGATTACGGTTCACTGTTTTTTTTACCAGAAAAGGTGCAAGCCTCATTCAAACAACCACTATATAGGTATGACCACCACTAGCCTCAGCCGATGCTTAAAAATGAAACTTACGAGTATATTCAATCAATTAAAAAAATCCTGTAAATATCTATTCAATCAATTTTATTTTCTGTTCTACTTGTCCCTTTCCACGTTCATCCTGTTTTTGCCCTTTAGGAAGAAGTCCTTTATAATATAAATTTTCGTGTGTCTTGCATATTATATTAATCTATCCCCCGTTCATTTTTCAGATCCATTATCGTTTCTTTGAACTAAAATTATGCATTAAATTCAAATATAAACATTCTTAAATTACTGTGAGAAATTTTGCTTCAAACGCGTGACAATGAAAAATATAAAATTTTCAAAACATGCATTTTATATAAATCTTCCTTATTATGGTTCCGTAGCATAATTTTAAAGCCTAAAGAAATTGTAAAACTCATAGTAAAGTTTAGCCACAAATTAAAGTTATATGCAATTTCACCTTAAGTAGGTACGGATCCATCTTTAGAATAAAGGACTGAATTCCTGAAATGCTGTGTTTATTCTTGTGGTGAATCTATAACATTCTAATATATATATATATATATATATATATATATATATATATATATATATATATATATTGTGTTTATTCACCAGATAAAACTTTGTATACAATCCTAGCTATATATTTTCTCATCTAAGAAATAAAGAGAGAGTGTGTTTGTAGTATGTATTTTCCTATAATAAGTTTTTGATTAAAACCCTTTCTTTACAAAGCGCTTCAGTTCGTTTTAATAATCTTATAATCCATATTTTTACTGGAAAATCCCCTGCAACATCTTAATCAAACACTGCACCGTGCAGCTCCAATAATTCCAAGAAAGAGATTTTTGCATGCTATCACTTTGCAATTCGATTAAAATCAATTTTTCAGCTCCAGTAATCATCTCCATAAGAATCCATCCCTTCCTGATAGTTTGATCTCCAGTGTTTCAAGTCTAAAAGAAGTCTTGTTTAATTTCGTGCTTCTCTCAAAATACATTCGCACCGTTGTTAATTTTCAAACGTAGCTCTTAGTTAAAATAACGCCCGACGTTAATTAAATAATCTTTAATTTCAATGGTTTTTAATGGTTAATAACTGACAAGAATGGTTTCCGGTCTCTTATTCCTGCTTACGAATGTCTGTGTTCTTTGAACGCATTGTTAAATAGGATGATAATTTTAGCGGACTTGAACAAATGTCGGAATTTGACGGGGACATATTTTAAAGTATTCTTAACTTAGTAAAATTAGTTATCATTTACCTTCAATATATATATATATATATATATATATATATATGGATATGAGTAACTCACAAAGTAGCGGGTAAGAAGAGCAGTAAATGCAAAATAATCCCACAGGAAAATCAAAGGCGGATTCCAAGTATTTTCGAAATTGTTCAGTTCATTCTCAAGGAATAAACTGAACAAGGTCGAAAGTACTTGCAAACTGCCTTTCATTTTCCTGTGGGACTTTTGCATATATATTTATATATGTGACATTTGTTTGGCATATGGTTATGACGACCGATTGACACTAGCTAATTCGTCCAATTGAGCCACACGGGTTTTGGTGTTATGGGAGAAAGGATGGAAAAGAATGGCCGAAGACTCAAGGGAAAGTTCTTACACGATGTTAGGAAGAATCTGAAAAGGGATCATAGAGAGCTAAAGGCAGGGTTAGGAATAACTCAAGTATTTTTCAGGAGGGGACTCGTTGAGTGTTGCAGAAGGGTTATGAGAGGGCTGAAAGGATATTACTGGAAAAATCAACCGGTGTTATTAGAGGTCTTAATAGGTATTACGAGAGGGATCAACTTGTTTCAAGGTTGAACAAATGGGTATCAATGGATTAAGAGGGTATTAACTAGTTTTTATACGATAACTTAATGGAAGTTAGAAAAAGGTGTGTATTTTTGTGTTCATTCAAGGGATCCAATAATACCTTATCATCTCAACGCTAGACAAAGTTCTCTTCATTCACTCTAATCCTTCTTATCAGGATAAATACGTTAAACACTTTGCCTGAGTCTCTCTACTTCAATTGCATAACCAGGGCCGTCAAGTCTCCATTGAATTATTTTTGCTCGCTTATTTCGCCCCACTAACATATATGTAATAAACATGACAGAAATAACTGAAAATTCGTCTTATTTATTGTTGTTATTCAGAAAGGCAGAAAGAAAAAAGACTGGGGTTTGCGCGTGATTGAATTTCGCTTTTCAATAATATATATATATATATATATATATATATATATATATATATATATATATATATATATATATTTAATTGAAAACGAAATTCTACACTTAAACCTCGGTCTTATTTCGTTCTGGAACTCTGAATAAACAACAACAAATAAGATGAATTTTCTGTTATTTCTGTCATTTTTATTTATCACTCTTTCTCTCTCTAGATATAAATATATATATATATATATATATATATATATATATATATATATATATATATATATATATATATATATATATGGAGAAAGAGAAAAAGATAGAAAGTATAAGCAAGAAAGAGAAAGAGTGTGACTCAGACCTGGGCGAGAAAGAACATTAAACATTCATATCAAAATTAATGGTGGGGAAAATTGTCAGATCAGAGAATATAAATATATTTTATTTATCCTTAAAAAAATAACTTTTCATATTATTTTATTTAAAAGTTAGAAAATCATCGGAAAAATTCATAAACAAATGTCGAAGTTAATTAGTACCACATTAAATGTGGTATAAAGAATAACAACCTTATAAATTTTTTGTCTTTATCAAACTGTATTTTTGTGCTTCTATAGTAAAACAAAGATAAATAGTACTCACCAGACACTGGTAGTCCGAATAACAGGCAGGGAATGGAGATGGGAGGAATTTCCACAAATGCTATTAAAATGCAACGATCACAAGCAAACCAATTGAAACAAACATATATTTAATATATAAAACATTAATATTATAATGATAGTAATATTATAAGCAATAATAAAATAGTAATAATACTGATTACTGTTAACGAAAGAGTCTATGACGATTTAACACGTTATTTTTAGCTTAGATACAAAAATCAATTTAAGCCAATAACACTTCTAAATAGGAAGAAAATAAAGATTTGGAGCTAAAACACCCATTGTAACGAGTCTAATGAGACCTTAATATGAAGGAGAAAGCCTAGTAAATTTTACTAGGGTTTAACTAAACGCTTTGGTACACTTTCTGTTTTTATAGTAAACAGAACCTCAACAAAGTCAACAGACCCAGGTCGCGTGCTCTCAATTATAACTATATGACCTTACGATCTTCAAGACATTTAATAAATCACAGATTAACCTTGGGAGAATCTTGTCAACTATATCATTTGAAGGAGAATTTAACAACATAAGGGTTTCAAATTTCGTTAGGATTAACCTAATAGTTACGATATTATGGTCAACTCACGGACTTACGTTGCAGGACCTTGGCAATTATAGTTTTCAAAGGAGGATTTAAAACAACATAAGGGTTTCAAATTTCGTTAGAATCGACCGAATAGTTAGGATGTTATTGGTTGCGTGCACGCGACTAAAATGTTAAAGAAAGTTTCCTCTCGATGTCATTGAAAGAGGTCCATTACGGGTCATCAGAACAATTATTGTAGTAAACGTATTCGCCAATGTTTGTGTCCGTATCAAATTACTTCTCAGAGTGTTCCTGAAAATACTTGTTGACCCCTTATTTATCAATAGCGAAAAATGGCAATTTAGAATACTAATATGGTACACGAGATTGAAAATAATGAAGAGAGTGAGAAGCTAATGAATGATTTAGAAAGATGGTAGTCATGAATAGGTATTATGAGAATAATGTGTAAACATAAAAATCTGCTTAATTTTCTGAAAGAGATTATGCTTATCCTCTACACGCTGAGTACATGAACCCCCATAATGGAATCCAAACCAATACTCGTAAGTACCTGTAGTTTGGGAACGAATTTGTCTCAGCAAACTTTAAAACCCTCCTTCTTGCTCTATCATTAAGCTTTGATTTTCTTCTTAATTTGAGAGTTTTCAAACTTATTTTTCTTTATTGTTCTTTGTTATTTTTAGTTACGTACGAGTCTAGTCGTGGGTGACTTTATATCTCACTATGTCGGTGGGTCGGTCACTAGGTTAGTCCCTGTTTTGCTTTTATTTGTTTTAATAATAGTAGTGAGACTATTCGGCCAATTATAAGAAAATTTAAATCCTTATGTTGTTTTACACTCTCTCTCGAATGATATATTTGCCCAAGGTCCTCCCAAGCTTAGGCCATGAATTGTTTGTTTTAGCTATAACATCATAACTATTCGGCTGATTCTAATGAAATTTAAAACCCTGATGTTATTTTAGATTCTCTTTCGAGAGATATAATTGCCAAAGTCCTCCCAAGGTTAGCCGGGAATTATTTGTCAATATATTCATAACTATTCAGCAGATCTTAACAAAATTTGAAAACCTTATGCTGTTTTACATTTACTTACTAACTATATAATTGCCCAGGTCCTCCCAAGGTTAAGCCGGTAGTTATTGAAAGCTTTGAAGGATGTAAGGTCATAAATCAAAATAAGTGAGAGCACGTGACTTTTGTTCACTAGACCTTTTTTACTTTAAGTCAACATTCCTTTTCCTGCGTGTGCGCCCTTGTGGGCTTCGATCAGTTTCCTTCGAGTTAATTAACTAATTATAGTAATTCAAGGTGCATGGAAACATTCAAATCAAGGCACTAAGTAAGGTTTTCCAATAGGGCGATTGCAGAACTATTAAAATTATGTGATACGATTGAGATCAATAAGGAATACTGATTAATGAGATAGTAACACTATTCTTTACCAATGAGTTAATAATTCAAAAGAAAACATTCAATAGACTTCATTTTAAACGAAAGCAGCGATTACGAAAATATGTTTCAACTAACAACTCTGAGCAAAACTGCGAGGGCCAAATTGTGATAACAATTTTGCGACTAAATCTTACTGGGCAAAATTTTTTTACTTGAAATTTCAGTGATCATTTTAGTAACACTTTGAAATATGAATTTAACGAGTAAAAATTTGTTAGGATAAATCAGAGATATAAAATATGATAGTTGATTATTTATAAGGTAGAATATATATTCAGTAGTGGCAGTTTAAGATGATTAATACTATGCTAATAACACCGATTTACCATCGCTATTCAATTAAACCAGTGTCCTTCCTTGTCGGCAAAATTAGCTCCTGTGCGTTCGTCTCCTTGTTTTTGATTAGATAGAAACTTGGCGAAGAAAGTTGGCCTTTGCTATCTTATTACCTTCCCCTGAGGACTAATTTCGAATTATTTAATGGATTGTGAACGAATAGAGTCAAAAGAGCCTATATGGACCATAGAATTCCACGGGGCCATCAAACACAAGATCAAAGGACGTGAGAAACGAGGCTAAGATTCGAGTCAAAAGGTTTCCCTCCAGGCCTTGAGGCAATCTTGCCTCCCGCCTGCCATCTCCTAGCTCTGTGTTTACCTTGGAAGAATCCCCATAACAGCATTCAGGCACAGCTAAGTAATTAACGGCCTATATGCACTTGCTTTTTGGGGGCTTATTTGCCCGCGTACTCTGGGGGAACAGTTTCCTTCCCCCCTCATTAATTAACTTACCTACATCATCTGGTAACGGAGCCAAGGAGAGGCCAGCTGAGCGTCCTTTCACCATATTCCAATCCACTCGGCTAATGAAATCCCCTCCATTGATATATATCTATCATCACCTCCCTCGACATGGATAATTTGGGGTAATCTAGATGCTGAGTTTCATATTTGAATAATTATGAGCACTTATCTGATACTCTCATCACGCCAGATCATTGAGTTAATAAAGACTTTTCCCCATGCAATAGATTTAGTAGTGTTTGATTACCCTCCCGAGTAATCTTTTCTGAATACAACTCTTACATAGGAAAAGCTGGGTGGTAGTATCAGCCTTTCCCATGCCTAAAGTCACTGGATCGAATCCCGAGAGAGGAATTAATTAAAGAAAAGAACAAAAAACAATAAAGGTCCATCTATTGCATTAAGACATGAGAGACTCGACAAAGAAGAAACAAAGTGATCACGTGAAAGCAACCCATGGCCACAAGGAAGAGACGGTCAATGCAAGAAGCTCGTTCCTACATCCTTGGGGGCGAGCAACATTGGTCAGGAAGCACTCGAAGACTACGGCTATAGGGCTCGAGAAGTGCAACTCTCATTAACCTACAACGAACCCGCGTCTCTTTGGCTTATCTACATGGTATCTATGGCTACACCCAAATCAAAGACAGAAATTGCTAATATGGCCGTTGTGAGGGTATGGAACGTACATACTCGCATGCCGCCATACAATCGTGGGAACGAAAGAAACTTGTCGTTTGAGTTGACCTTCGTCTCCTCTCTCTCCCCCCACCCTTCCCCAACAGGCGACAGGAAGTCTGACGAAAGAAGGCCTATATCACAGAGAAGCCTAAATTCTATTTGCCTTCTTTATGATACCATGGAGATTGTCCAGAAGGCGATGCGATAAGCGAATTGTCGTGAATGGAATCTCTCTCTAGATTTCACACAGTCCGCGGTATAAATGACAACGCCGTTCATCCCTCTAGAGCAGTGTCCCAAACTTACTCGCGTAACCCTCACGTTGAACGAGAGTTATTGCCGTAATGTCAACGCGCCGCTGAGTTAACTTGGTTGCTGTCTCAAAGTGTTCCTGAGACAAATCCCGCCCCGCAGAGTCTGTGACTAGAAGAATACGCTCTGTTGCTCAACGTAACTTGAGAAAGAAAAGGAACATCCAAATAGTTACTGGAAGTTACTATTTGTTAGTGTCGAATCCAGTTAGGAGTGAACTAACCGGAACTACAGTCAGCAGCCCCGAACCCGTCGTCTTATTCCCCCTCTCCCTGGGAACTCGTGTTAACGCCACCCAAACCACCCCATCTGGACCTAAGTAGTCGTCTCTCCAATCCACCACAATTAATGGTAATCTGTAAACCCAGTGTCCCTCTATTCTTAAATTACCTATTTAATTAACAGTGACTGATACTCCCATTGAGTCATTATAAATCTAGACGCTTAACGTCAGTGTTTAATATTTAATCCTTATTTACCTAAATGCCCGTTTAACTATTGCTTCTAATTATTATTTTTGTGTAAAGTAAAGTTTATTTTTTGTACGTGTGTTTATTTGTGGCTCCTCTTTTTTGACGTACCTTTGGCAAGACTTTAATTAAAAATCCCTTCGGCTAATTTATTCAACCTGTATTATGCACTCTTAGAATTTAACAAACACAAACCTCCCCCCAGTAACAAGTGGGACTCTTATAGTGTGAATCCTGGCCGTGGCACAACTCGCATCTAACCAGCCTTCGCAAGTTCAGTAGAAATTAAAGCCTACCTATATATATATATATATATATGATCGTAGATTTAGTCATAGGGTCAATACCATCGACTTAAACAAAAGCGGTGTGTCCAGATCAAGGACTAGAATAATTATTGGACCAGACTATGAGCAATTCTACGACATATATAAAAGTGGTGTCAGCTTTAAGGGGTCAAATTTTTGAGAAAGCGAACTCATATAGCCTAAAACTTACCAACGTCCAAGGAAGCCCAAATAAATTAACGTAAATTTTAATAATTATAGTCTATTCCGCCAAAGGAATATAAATAATAACCATTAATAACCATTTCCAGATAGCAAAAACAAAGCTAGGAAAATATTCGTTATTTTGTGGGTTAGTTATTAGATTGTATCGGTTAGGAACAATTGCAGCTTCTAATTCTCTTACCAGGTGCGTAAGTTCTTTCGTGAGTCACCAGTTGTGTCTGCAATAGCATCAATGGCTTCACAATCGTTCGAAGTTTTCGTCAAGCAAGGACAAGCTCTCGGTCTCACAGGACAGGAACTAAAGGAATTTGTGCAAAGCGAACAGCGAGAGGAAAGAGCACGTGAAATGGAAGAAAGGAGAAGAAAAGAAGAGTTAGAATTGGAAGAAAGAAGAAGAAAAGAAGTGTTAGAAATGGAAGAAAGAAGAAGAAAAGAAGAGTTAGAATTTGAAGAAAGAGAAAGGATTTGAAAACATGAAAGGGAATTAAGCAGAGACCAAGTTGATGTCAGTTCTGTTGGATCCCGTGACCATCAACCCCAGGCCCCCGCTATTAAACTTCCCCAATATAAAGACGAAGAAGATTTGTGCCCATACTTAACACATTTTGAAAAGATCTTCGAGGTAAACGGATGGGCCATAGAATTCGAAGGAGTCAGTAGATTGCTCTCATTCTTCAGTCCGCGCTTAAGAGAAATTTTCATCTCGTTACGACATGAAGCTACAATAGACTATAGCACCTTGAAGGCCGAATTGCTATCCGCCTTCAACTTGAACCCTCAGTTCTACCGCGCTAAGTTTAGATCGGCTAAAATCCAGCCCAGTCAAACTTACCGACATTTAACAACAAGGAGTAACAACAAGGAAAGAAGGTACCCTAGGAGACCTTACGGTCCATTCAAAGAGGGTACCTTTGGACTAGCAATCGAGCGGGCACAAGGCTGCTCAGTTGTTTTGCGTCCCTAAACGGCCACTTTTCAAGACTTTGTCTAGTCTTGACTTGAACTGGTCAACAGATTCACTGTTGACAACTTCCACTGGAAGTGAGTTCCACATACCGCAGATACTGTAAGTGAAAAAATTTCCACACAGATTGTGGTTGTAACGCTTCAGTTCAAGTTTGAAGCCGTGATTGCGCGTTCTGTTCTCACTCAGTGTGAAAATATCCCGGTAGTCAACATTGTCGAACCCTCGAAGTATTTTGAAAACTTCGATGAGCTGACCACGCAGTCTACGGGTTTCCAGCGAGAACAGATCTAATTCCCTTAGTCTATCCTCATAACTTTCATGTCGGATAGAGGGAATCAGCTTGGTTGCCCTGGCTTGTACGCGTTCCAATCTCGCGATGTCCTTTCGCAATGAAGGACTTCAAAATTGTACGGCATCCTCCAGGTGCGGTCGGACAAGTGAGTTGTACAAGCACAGTACAATCTCCTGGTTCCGATAACCAAACTGGCGCTTAATATAGCCTTGCATCCTTTGGGCCTTTTTCTCCGCCTCAATGCACTGTTTCGAGAACTTGAGGTCACTAGTGATAGTAACACCCAAGTCCTTCTTAGTGTCGTTGGATTCAATAGCAGTGCCCTTAAGAATATACTGAGATTGGGGGTTTCTGTGGCCGATATGCATAACTTTGCATTTGCCCACGTTAAAAGGCATTTGCCCCGTGTCCGACCACTCCCCAATCTTCCCAAGATCTTCCTGCAGGCGGGTAGTATTTCCATCCTTTGCAACGTTCATACCAAGCTTGGTATCGTCGGCAAATTTGGAAATCTTGGCAACCATGTCACCGTCCATGTCGTTGACGTAGATGATGAATAGTAGTGGTCCCAGGACAGAACCTTGAGGCACCCCGCTAGTAACGGGCACCCACTCAGAATACTGTCCATTTACCACCACCCGTTGCCGTCTGCCACTTAGCCAATTCTCGATCCAGCCGGCTACCTTTCCGTCTATGCCAAGTGCTCGCACTTTCCGGAGAAGGCGGCGGTTTGGTACCTAATCAAAGGCTTTCTGAAAGTCTAGGTAGACCACATCCACCGCCTTGTCCCGATCGTGCTCACTGAAAACGAAGTGGAAGAATTCTACAAGGTTCGTCAGACATGACCGTTGCCTTCGGAAGCCGTGCTGGGAACTCCTCAGTAGCAGGTTTGACTCTAAATACGACTTCACTTTGTCCACCATGATGCTTTCCATGAGTTTACCGACTATCGAAGTCAGACTGATAGGTCGGTAGTTCGACGGTTGGTTACGGTTTCCTTTCTTGAAGATAGGAGTCACCTCCGCCTCACGTCAGTCTCTAGGAACGCATTTGGGATGGATTGACATGTTAAAGATAGCGCACAGATGTCGTGATACTTCATCGCACACTTCTTTTAACACTTTAGGTAGAAACCCGTCCGGTCCAGGGGACTTATTCGTCTTTAGTTCAGCGATCTTTTTCTTATTTCTCCTTCGGTGAAGTCCATTACCTCCAGCTTTTCCCCCGAGTAGGAATCCGTCGGCTGGGGAATGGGACCACACTCTTCAGTAAACACTGAAGAGAAGTAGTCGTTGAGGAGGTTAGCATTTTCTGCATCTGAATGCTTTAATGTCCCCTCCTCATTCCTCAAAGGGCCAATCGTTCGACGGATTGGTTTACGGCTGTTCACATATCCAAAAAACTCCTTGGGATTTTCTTTACAGAGTCTCTCCACTCGGAGTTCCTCAGACCGCTTAGCCGCCCTTATGCTGGACTTCACTCTCCTGGCTAGCCTCCGGTTTTCGTCAAAGTCACCCGAGATCTTCGATTGCCGGTACACATTTCTCTTCTCCCTAAGCAGTTGCCCGATTTCTCGATTAAACCACTTTGGTTGAACAGAAGACCGACGGGGGCATATATATTGGATATATATTGAAGCGAAACCCCCAGTTCTGGTTAGAATCCTCCAAAGTCGAATCGGAGTATGAGGCCCTGATTGACTTTATGTTAAAAGACCAGCTATTGTCCACCCTCCCTTAGGAGATCCGAGCATTCGTGCAAGACCGCCGAGCGTCACCTTTCAAGAATGCCTTGAGGAAGCTGATCTCCATGCGACAAATCATCGCCTATACCCACAGGATATCCGGAAGAATTGTCCCCCGTCCCCGAAGAATAAACTTAGACAATGGAAGTCCCAACAAAGGAAACCCCCTCCATTGATAAAGACCACAGCCCTATTTAGGCCAAAGAATAGGCCTTTTGTAGCCCATGAAGACAGAAAACCCCTAGTCTTCAATACCCCCTACAATAACCAGCACCAGAATAAGCAGGTAATATGCTAGTCCTTCGGTTCCCCCGGCCATTATAAGTCCCAATGGGTACAGAATTCCAGCCTACGTCCCACCCAGAGCCAAAAAGTCCACTAAGTAACTGCTACCCTTCCCCCGGAACAGCCGGCCGCGCTTACGTCATCCCCCTCGTCTCCATCCCCACAGGAATTTCAAGTGAACTTCCTGTTCAACAAGAGTTCCCCCGGAGGACTAAATTTCGAAACCGGCTCGATCAATGGCTGTAAAGTGTCCAGCCTCGTCAGAGACACACGGTGTACATGCATGGTGGTGTGAGACAAATTGCTTCATCCTGTCGACCCCCAACATAAGAAGTACGCAATTGTACACGACTTCTTGGGTCGAAAAAATAGATTCCCGGTAATCCGCTGTCATGTACAGTGTAAATATTTCACTGGTTGGGCCGACGTAGTGGCAGCCCTTAATAAATTTTGCTCGGTACTCATTGGCCAGAGCGCACTACTCTTCCCGAGTGAAGTGACTCAAGCTGTCGTCCCTCGAGCGCAAGCTAGCCACGAGGCCTCTCCCCCAACGCGCTATTTCACCCCAGAGGCTCCTTTAGAGGTTCCAACGAGTAATGCACAATTCCTCAGAGCTCAGCAGAGCTGCCCTTTACTTCAATCCCTTTGGGAAAAGGCCAGAAAGAACGAAGAGGTGATCGTTCGAGGGAACCGTCCCATAAGGTACACCATTAACGACTCCCTTCTGTTTCGCACCTCGCGAGATGAGTCTAACCCACCTTCCAAGGTCATGTGTATTCCGCGCACACATGTAGACCAAATCCTGCGAGTAGCACATGGAAGTCCCATGGCCGGTCATTTCGGTCATAACAAGACTTCTCAGCGAGTATTTAAATACTTTTTTTTGGCCCAGTGCAGCAAAAGATATTGCAGAATTCTGCAAAACGTGCGATTTGTGCCAGAAAACCACGACAAAAGGTCGAATAGCCCCAGCTCCCCTGCAAAGAAACCCAGTCATTTCAGAGCCCTTCTCGAGAGTCGCCTTCGACGAAGAAACGGTAATTGACGCCGTCCACCCAAACGACCCCTTAAATATTGTTAATTCGATTTGCGTAGAGTCAAGCGAAGATTTTCCCCTCCCCGTCCCCCCATCCAGGATGCTCGACTCAGTTCGAACATGATATCGCCCTCACTACGCTCGAACCTGTATGATGTAAGCCCTATCCCGTACCGGTGCTCCTAAGAGACGCTTTCAATGAGGAAATCGACAATCTTTTGCAATTAGGGATTATCGAGCCATCTACGTCCGACTACTGTTCCCCAATAGTCATGGTCCGCAAGCCAGACCAGTCCTTTAGGATGTGCGTCGATTTTCGGAAGCTAAACACCGTCACCGTGTTCGACACCGAGCCTCTCCCCCTAATTGACCAAAGTTTACATCTCTTCGAAGGAGCCTATTATCAGATCCCTCTAAAAGCATCAGCGAGGAAACTAACAGCCTTTCCTACAGACAAAGGTTTTTGGAATTCACTTGTCTTCCTTTTGGCCTAGTCACTACCTGCAGTAGCTACAACCGCATAATGCGCCGTGTAATAGACGGTTCATAACGTGTATGTGGCTATCTTGTTCCTCCGCCCGCTTTTAGAACGCTTAAAGCATCATGGCTTAAAGATTAAACCATTAAAATGACATTTTTCTTATAAATCCATAGAATACCTTGGATTTAAAATAGGCGAAAGTCATCTGGCGCAAGAGAAAGAGAAGGTAAAGGCTATTGTAAATAGGCCCCTACCGCGCACCGAGAAGCAATTACGGTCTTTCCTCAGTGCCGCTTCGTTTTACCGCCGCTTCGTACCCCAATTCGCTTCTGTAGCAGCTCCTCTTAACGATCTGCTAAAGAAGAAACTCCCGGACCCCCTCCAGTGGAACCCCGACGCCGAAGCGCAATTTGAAGAGCTCAAAGAGAAGCTAGTCTCCGCCCCGATCTTAAAACTGCCAAACCCTCAAAAAAAGTTTGGCGTAAGGACAGATGCCTCCCTACTGGGTATTGGCTGCGTATTACTCCAGTAAGAAGAGGACTAAGAACCCGCTCCGTTAAGCTATGCGAGTCGCCGACTGACGGCTCGCAAAAGGGCGTACGCTATGGTAGAATTGGAAGCTCTAGCGATTGTTTTGGGCATAACGAAATTTAGAATGTATCTGGTAGGTCGTCAATTCCTCATAGAGACTGATCATAGACCGTTAGCCTACTTAAAACTTCTAACAACCGAAACGGCCGGCTAATGCGTTGATCATTATTGCTAGCGGAGTACCGTTATGAAATCAGGTATCTAAAATGGTCTGACAATGTACTTGCAGATAGCTTTTCGAGAAACCCAATTTCAGATAGCGATTAATAGTCAATTATTTTTTTAGTGTGTATCTCTTTGTATAAATAATTATTTCTTGCCTGTACCCTGTATGTGTTTTGTTTTGTTTTGTATATGTAAATTAAAGAAACTGACCTAGCAGTAGTATTTTGTAGCCATTAGATACTAAGGTAAATTTCTTACGGTTTTGATAAAATTACCGACTCAATTGTTCGAGTCGAGGAAGATAATTACAAATTCCCCCGGTGAAGTTAAATTTCACATTATTCCTTATTTAATGGCGGAATAATGTTCCTCGAAATAGGTAGGAGTGTGAGGGTATGGAACGTACATACTCGCATGCTGCCAGACAATCGTAGGAACGAAAGAAACTTGTCGTTTGTGTTGACCTTCGTCTTCTCTCTCTCCCCCCCACCCTTTCCCAACAGGCGACAGGAAGTCTGACGAAAGAAGGCCTATCTCACAGAGAAGCCTAAATTCTATTTGCCTTCTTTATGATGCCATGGAGATTGTCCAGAAGGCGCTGCAATAAGCGAATTGTCGTGAATGGAATCTCTCTCTCGATTTCACACAGTCTGCGGTATAAATGACAACGCTGTTCATCCCTCTAGAGCAGTGTCACAAACTTACTCGTGTAACCCTCACGTTGGACGAGAGTCGTTGCCGTAACGTATCGACTGCCAACGCGCCGCTGAGTTAACTTGGTCGCTGTCTCAAAGTGTTCCTGAGGCAAATCCCGCTCCGCAGAGTCTGTGACTATAAGAATACGCTATGTTGCTCAACGTAACTTGAGGAAGAAAAGAAACATCCAAATGGTTACTGGAAGTTACTATTTGTTAGTGTCGAATCCAGTTAGGAGTGAACTAACCGGAACTGCAGTCAGCAGCCCCGAACCCATCGTCTTATCTCCCCTCTCCCCGAACCACCTCATCTGGACCTAAGTAGTCGTCTCTCCAATCCATCACAATTATTGGTAATCTGTAAACCCAATGTCCCTCTATTCTTAAATTACCTATTTAATTAACAGTTATTGATACTCCCATTGAGTCATTATAAATCTAGACGCTTAACGTCAGTGTTTAATATTTAATCCTTATTTACCTAAATGCCCGTTTAACTATTGCTTCTAATTATTATTTTTGTGTAAAGTAAAGTTTATTTTTTTGTACGTGTGTTTATTTGTGGCTCCTCTTTTTTGACGTACCCTTGGCAAGACTTTAATTAAGAATCCCTTCGGCTAATTTATTCAACCTGTATTATGCACTCTTAGAATTTAACAAACACAAACCTCCCCCCAGTAACAAGTGGGACTCTTATAGTGTGAATCCTGGCCGTGGCACAACTCGCCTATAACCAGCCTTCGCAAGTTCAGTAGGAATTAAAGCCTACCTATATATATATATTATATATATATATATATATATATATATATATATATATATATATATATATATATATATATATATGATCGTAGATTGAGTCATAGGGTCAATACCATCGACTTAAACAAAAGCGGTGTGTCCAGATCAAGGACTAGAATAATTATTGGACCAGACTATAAGCAATTCTACGACAGAAAATACCGGCACTCAACCAAACAATACTTCTTTATTTTTTACCACAAACCAATTGACATCAGTGATTGTCATCAATGCTTTTCCGCAGCTACTTCCAACATCAATTGATTAGTACATCTCCTTTAATTGATCAAATTTCATTAAGTGAAAGGAAGGAAAAACCATTTGTGACCGGCAAGCATACTCGATGCCTCCTATCACCGGTAATGTCTTAGGTTCGGATTTGGGTCCGTTACATTATATTTGCTAATGACATCGAGATTGATTTATATAAATAAAATTGCTAAATTTTGAGATGGCATGAAAATTTATTCAAGGCGATAAGTTGACTACATATGGAACGCTACAACCGATTTGGAAAGGATTATTGTTTAGGCTCTAAAGTTGAATTTCACGGAAAACTAATCTATCCAAATCAGAAATCAAAATTGTAGAGAATTACCGATTATGATTGAAGTAAATTAAATACCGTTTGAATGAATGGTATCTACCACAACACAAGTCATCGACCTAAGTCAACAGACTTTTTTGTTATTAGAACAAGAGGATTTTGTCAGTAATATCTTTAATTATATAGAATTTTAAATAGTTTTACAAAACCAAATTAAATATGCTTCCTGAGCATCCATTGAAGAGTTCAACTAAATTCAAAGGATTCAAACTAAATCTTAAGACTATTCTGATATCCAATATATGACAGAACATAATAACAACCAAGACATGTGCTAAAAATGAATGAGTGTTATGCTAAGTCTCCCCAATTGAGGTGTGCAGCAGTTTAAATGTGGCTCCTTCTCCCAAACCTCCTCTCCAATCAGGATAAATTTGGGACAATAGTATAAAACACGAGCTTTCACAACCTTACTCGGATCTCTCCACTAGCAACAAATTACTGCTTTATGAGGCACAAATTATTTATTCTGTGAGATATTGCACCAAACAACTGCCTCGCTCGGGAAATATACAGTATCACCCTTAACTAGAGAACAAAATACCAAAATTTACATTTTCTTGAAAATATTTCTTTAATTTCCCCTAAATCCACAATGAATATTTAAAAAAGATTGTTTCTGATAGTGGTCAAGTTTCGTTTTTTAAAATAGCATATAAAAAAAAAGTTGAAGAAAGAAGTCTGTCAAAGCTAGAGAATGATAACTTAGAACTTTCACTTTACACGTAAAACTTTGTAATATATTTTTTAGCAACGTTATCTCAGGGGGGGGGGGGTGTGGAGAATACTACTCATGGTATTGCTCACTTATCAAGACGTTGAGACTATTTATGGTCAAAAAAATCCTTCAGAAAGCAAGTTGTCCAGTGGAAGAGTTAACGAACGACAGTCTAATAATTTGAGGAATTGTAATTAGTAAAATAAGTGTGATTTCAGGCATTATAATAAGGTTCAGTAAGTATGGTATATCTGAGTAACAACATCTCTACAGTTTATGCACCAAAATTTGTTTCGATGTCGTTTTTAGGCATTTTTGCCTTTAATTTAGATCGGGAAGCACTCATGTTTTAGTTCACTATCGCATGATAGAACCATAAGCACCGAGGGTTTTTCGGTCCAAAGGGAATGAATGGAACAATATAAAAATGCGTAACAATGACATGAGAACTAATTCCTTGGCACAAAATGTGGTTCACAAACTTTTAGTTTTAGGATAAGTCTGTGGTATATACAAAATTGAATTCTTGCTCAAACCCGCAATAATATTCACGCTGCACTTCAGCACTGTCGTCTCATACTCGTACCATATTATGGGAATTTACACAACGAAATTTAATAAAATTAATTTATATAATTTATACCGAAGTTTGCTGATTCTAAAGTGTTTTCTGATGGTCTACAGTCAAAAAGGCAAGTAGTAATGTATAAAAGCCTAACCCTTCACATAGTTTACTGGTATCTTGAACCATCACGTAACAGAGCAGTGTTCTACCATCTAAATACACATCAAGAAGAACAATTGCCTGCTCAGATTGTTTTCCAGTGGCGAAGTCTCCTCTCTTTCTCAGAATCTCTGAAAAATAGGTTTGCCAGTGTTCTCCACCCTCCAAATGAGACTTTCTATTTCTAGCTATCAAACACTGCACGCAAATCTTCCCTTTAATATACGAGGAATTAACCTTATGAACAGAATTCATGTTTTACTCCCCTCCCTCATTTCCGAAACACCACTTCATTCATATAGATTTTAGAAACCCAATCTAACCCTTTTAACCCCCATGTTATCATCAAAACGTCATCGACAATACTATTTTATGATCGCTCAAATTCTCAATCATGTCGAATAGAGTTTCAATTTCCTTGTCTTCTTTCTCCTAGCCTTTGTCTCATAAAATGCTAGTATTCTATGGAATCCCCTGCCATTTCTGGCCAGGCATGTGGTAAAACTGGATGTAATCCACCAACCTATGTTTACGAGGGTTCTTTAATCATCAGCCCCCCACCAAAACATCACTTGTAGCAAAAAACATAGGAGTGCCTTTACTTTTTTGAGGGGCTTATTCCCGGTGCAATAGCTCCCTTCTTTCCATTTGCCAGATCACAATGGCTCCATATACGGCTCACCTTTCCACGTCAATAGCAAATTATGAGCGGCCCTAATTCTTTGCTATCCTCCTATCTCTAGGTAATATTAATAGTTAATATGAATTCAATATCCGCCACTTGTTGCAACTCTGTTGATATTTAATCAGGGACACAATTGCAAATTCAGTTTAATAATTCTTGTCCACCCTCTTGTAAACCCAGCCAATCAATCTTATTATTATATACTACATCCTGTTCTCCATAATGCATCCCCATCCCTGTCCTATTACTAAAAGTTATGATTGCCCCCCTCAAAATTTCATTTTCTAGTAAAAATAGCCTTATTTTTTATCACAATAGCTGTAAGTATACTAAACATATTTATTAAAAAACAAAATTATAAGTGGATACAAATTCAATATTTTACGATTATCAAAATATGAATACTTTTTTTGCCTCACTATCGCCATTATTACACTAAACTATTATTCCAATGGACCAGAAAATTCACGAGTTTATATTTATTTTTACACGAGAATGCAATCAATCCTATCTTATGTAAAAGTTCACTAGGGAGATCTAGTTGAAGCAATATTTAATGTGCCTCGTTACGCCAAATTTGTTATGTAGGATTGCAGTTAAAAGCTGAAACTCCACTACGTATCCTGTTTTGGGGTTTGTATTATCCGAAAATCAACAGGGCACACAATGTACAAAGTTTGTAAGAAAGGATCTGTAAAGAAAATGCTGAAAATAAAAAATATAAAAATGTGCGGAAGATATATAACTATACATAAATCTTCCTGCGATCATTGTGATTGGAAGGGAAAACAATCGTCCAGATGACAACTGCCCCTTACTGGTCTATGCAAGAGCACAAAAGTTAATCTTATTAAGGTATTACTAATACTAATCTTTTTATTAATAGTCGTTTTTCTAACAATTGCTCCTTATCTTTTTTTATTATTCCATTCGCATCTGAAGAATTGCCGGGCCAAGGTACTAAAATTCGATATAATTTTCAGCCAAGAAGATTGCTGTTGCTTTTGCTTTGTGACAATGTGCGCTATCAAGCTTGGAAATGCAGCTACCACCTCCAAATTGCTCCTGAACCGTTAGGAGAAAGTGCTGATGAAGCACTTTTGCAACCATTTTGAGTTCATAGCAGTGTTCTTTGTAAAATTTTATATATATATATATATATATTTAGCACCCATCTGGACACTTCACACTAGGGCACAAGTCACCGGAATCATCTAACAACAAATCTAGGCTATATTGTAAAACTAAACGTGCAAAAGACCCTGTTCCCCCCCCTAAAAAAAAACCCAACCAATCCAAATCAAACAAAAGCCAAAGATTCAGAAGCAAAACACCAATAAGAAGAAGAAAGCATGCTTCGGCGTCGAGTTGAGGCCCAAAACACCCAGAGCAGCATCATGCAACCAAATTAAAAGAGAGACAAATAAAATAGAGCAGCTCAGCCGCCTCCAAAAAGTCAGGTAGTTCATAAGTCTATGCGCACAAATTCGTTCTGAATACGAGAGACAAGCGTTAGTGACCCCACTCGTCCCGGTATTTGGACAGGTAGCGTGGGCGAAGATCACCTAGCCTGGAACATTTTACAAAAATGTATCCAACAGACTGGAGACAACGCCGTCGTCGCAATAAGTGCAAGAAATGCTCACTAAATGGCAGTGCGTCTTGCGAGTGCGCTCATTCGAAAAGGACAGAAAGCAACCTAAGGCCGTCGCGGCTTTAGTGGGTGGGGATATGTATATGAGAACAGTGGTGGCTCTATAGTATGTAGTTTTACTTTCCCTTGGGCCATCTCCTATTTCTTTGCCAAGCAACCTAGGAATGATGTCTAATAATTGTCAGGTAGTCGGTGTGAGGAAGAGCCAAACGTTCGTTTGGTTGCCCCGTCCTCACAGAACCTTATGCTCCCTCATCTGCGCGTTCACCGTAATTCCCACATGACCAGGGACCCAGCAAAAGAATCTTGATATGTGTATGTCCCGGAGCAAACGTGGCATCACGGATACCGTGAAGAAGCTGGTATAGAAATTTCAATGATCCAAGAACACTCATGGCAATTTGGTGGTGGGTAAAGATCACAATCTGGCTCCCCACCGAGTGCGACGCATTATCTCCAGTACAAAGCAGTGCCAAAGAAAAGAGAGGTGATATGATTTAGATGCCGACCCCTTCTTAGGATTTGGACACGGTAGGGGGCACGGCGATTCTCTTTCCTGGCCGCCGTGACTCAGCACGGCTTTTTCAAGTGACCCTTCAAACTTCCCTTACCGGAGAGGAGGCTTTCTTCTTTCGCAGGTTTAGGGGTGCTGGGGATTCCTATTTACTCCCTTACCAGCGGCATTCCTTGCTTTATTTTAACAGGGGAGTGCCAAGAAAACACGTCAGCGGCCCATAATTGACCAATAAGACCAACCTGCTTGGGGGGCAATAGATGACAGAGGCCGTCGATCCGTGCCCTTTAAAGTCCTGCTGGCTTGCATATCAAGTTTACATGGGGTCAACGTACGCCCCCCTCTCTTCCCCGAACGATTCCTGTTAGCAGGTCCAAAATGAGTTGAAAATGTACCTCATCTTGGGTGGGGTGGATTGCCACATGTAGGCTCCCCCTGAGATGGACATGTTCCCTGAGCTGACCCACCACCAGACGGTAGGATCTTCCATGGGGTCGAACTCGCGCTCGGTACCAAACACAAAACCCGAGTCTGCGCCTGTGAAAGCTTCTCTTTAGACGGCTCGGATCCCCGAGGCCTCACAAGGAGAGAAGGGATCTCCACCAGAGAAGGATCTGGCTGAGGCCGGTCCATCTACCTAGGGGCTTCTCATGCAGGGGGGGGGGAGGAGCGGATTCATTCCCCACCTTTCTCCGCTAAAAAGAAAAGAAACCGTACGACCAAAAAGACTAAGGGCTCCTCTCCCTCCGCGGGAGCAACGGGGACGGACGAGTCTGCTGCCGTTTCGGTTAGCAACCAAGCCAACATTGGCATGTCCGGCTCCGGTGTGCTCTCCTGGGTGGAGATACCCAAACTAAGACTAAAATTGCAAATGCACCGAGAGGAGCCTCGATTATGTCGAGGTCCCTCATATAGAGATTTGCAGACGTTTTCGAGCATGCCGGCTTCAAACGCTTTCTTGTTATTTGCTCCACTCATAACAGCATGTTGGCTAATGGCAAAATGATACAGCAAAGCAAAACTCGCATAAACCATGGAGAAGTTTATGCGGGAAAACAGGGATGGGCCTCGAGACCCACCCCTAGACTATTCGCTACGTTGTACTGTAGCAGGCTCCCTGAGTCGGTGCGTCCCGGTTAGTATCCCTACCACATTAGGGCATTCATGCTAAAGCCAGGGAGGTGCTACTATTGCCACCGTTTTGGCCATGAGAATCACTACTATAGACGTGCAAAGTCGGGGTTGCCAAAAGTCTGTGTAAGTTGCTCAAGGCTGCACAGGATATGTCCAAATCGTCTATGGATAATTGTGTCAATTGCAAAGAGCCTCACCCTACTTCTTTGAAGAAATGCGGTGCGTATCTCCTTGAGAAGGAAATCCTAGGCCGTTCAGGTCCAGGATCTTTTCTCATTTCGCATAGCTAAAGACTTCGACCTGGCATGCCCGGTGCTGCCTGTGACGTCTTATGCCTCAATGTTAATAGAAGACCTCCTCTTGGTCCCTCCAGTCCTACAAGCACGGTCGTTTCTACGCTCATCCTCAACCCTTCTGTGTGTTCTACCCTAGCTCGGGCGCTACTCTAGAAGAGCTGGCGGCACAATGGGCTCATATCTGGGCCCCGGATCATACCAGGGCTCCCTCTCCCTTGCTCCAGCGTAACTGTTTCCTGTGAGGCAAAATGGCCGCGCGCCCCCACTAAGTCTCATTAGACACACGGGGTTCCTAAAACTGCTTTCCCCGAAAAGAGGAGAGCACTAGGTGAGCCTCAGCTCCTACGAAACACATGGAGTGCTATGCTGGGTAAGTCTAAAGCGGTAGATTCTCTAAAGGAGGAAACACTGCCTCCGAAACCTACTCATCCTGCCTAAGGTTTTGAGGCGATGGAAGGAAAAGACTAGCATGGAGAGCACAACTTGTCCTGATAAGGCCTCGAAGGCGCCTGTGCCTTAGGAAATTGTCCGGCAAACAACGCTCCGAATTCTTCCTCCGGAAAGCGCACAGCTATTCCCGTTACGTCTTCTCTTCAAAGATGGCCCCCGCATCTCTTCCAAGTTCGGCTTGGAAAGAGTATTCCTTTAATAGAATTGCCACGGACTCCGGACCGAATGGGAGGAACTGTGGAGGCTCGTCTCCTCCTGTTTTTCCTCAGCTATCTCTCTGCAGGAGACCATGCTGGGTGCGTGCCACCTGCCCACCCTCCCGTGGTATAAGGGTTTGCGACCCCACCACCACAGGATGGGGGCCGGGCAGGAGGATGCACCATTTACACCTAGCATGATATCCCCGTATTTCTATTTGCTTTAAATACCTCCTTTCAGGCTTTATATGTGCATCTGCATCTGGATAATAGGTAAACTGCTATTTCTGCGTACATTCCGCCGTCAGCAGACTTTGATGCGGGGGACTTCCGCCGCGTCGTGGCATGGTTGTCAAAGTCGTTTCTCTTGCTTGGGGCTCTGAACAGTAGAGACTACTCGATGGGGAGACTACTCGATCAATTCCAGAGGTCAGGTCCCTGCCGACCTTCATGGTAGTGATCAGTTTCCCATTCCAATATTTTTTTCTGGGCCGACATGGTGATGCTTGGAGCGGGCATGGTTTCCTGCATGTCAGTAATTGACTGATTGCACTGTCTTAGTCGATGAGTTTAGGTTTGTGAATGAGGCTTTTAAGTTCTTCTCCGATAACCTCATCACCGTAAGCGTTATGCTTACATGCACTATAAGCGCCGCCCGAACGAGTTCACCGTCGGTGAATTTCGTCGAGCTAGGGCTAGGTTGCGGTATGTTTTTAAGCACGCCCTCTGCTCTTCCTGGTGGGCATACGTGTCTTACTTTAACGGGAAGACCCCTCTGACGGTGGTGTGAAGGCGAGTCAACAGGATTCGGGAAAGTTCTCCTAGCACCCCCCCTCCCGTTATCCAGGAGAATGGGATCCGCAATCTCGGAACCCGCGTCCGTGGCTGAGTCATTCACGACCGCCTTTTCTACCTTCTCTAGCAGGAATGCAGCTCCGCCGGAAGTCAATGTGCCTCGTGAGGTCTCAGAAGGCCGCTGACTGGCTTTTACCTCCAGAGGATGAGAACCATTGAACCACAGGTTAACATTTAAAGACTTGCGTTCCGAACTCGTTTCGTGCGCGAACACCGCCCATGGTCCGGACGATGTCCCATAAGCGATGCCTCAAACTTGAGTGAGCAAGGCATGGCTTTTCTGTTAGTTTTTTAACAAGATCTGGATAGAGGGTATCTTTCCAGACTCCAGGCCAATCGCTACTGTGTTCGCCTTTCGCAATCAGGGAAGAGATCACTCTACCCTGGGATGTTTCCACCCAATCTCTCTAACTTCCTTATTGGGCAAGTTGATGGAGAAATCGGTAAATGTTAGATTAGGTTTTTTTATTGACAGCTGATGACACGTGTCTTCTGCACAATGCGGTTTCCGCAAGTTTTACTCCATGCTCATACTCTGCTTTAAATGAAATATTCAGTCTGCGAGATTTTGCTTCATAGACACCCCTATATCACGGTGTTCTTCGATCTGGAGAATGTCTATGATACCGCATGTCATTACGGTATCATAAGTATAAGACTCACACAGGATGGGAGCAAGGAGACACCCCCTAATATTTATATGTGAATTTTTTGCGAGATCGTTGATTCCTCGTACGGTTGGGGTGGGACCATCTCTGGTTCAAAGGAGCAGGAAGAGAGAATCATGGAGGAAAGTATTCTCAGTGTCACACTTTTTTCATAAAAACGACGGCATCACCTGGGCGATACCGTAAGATATTCTTATTACGCTCTACACGGAAGACCTTTCGATCTCTTTTGGCGCGTCCCAGATACCAACTCTGGAGTATCGACTCCAACAGGCATTGAGCCGCGGCTCTCATTATGCCAAAGCACTCAGTCTTCGTATTTTTGGCGATGACTAAGGTTTTGTATTTGACCGACGCCTCGCCTGGGCGGCCATTGTATGTATATAGATGACTTCAACTCCAAATAAGTTGTCGTTTCCACGCCGTATCCCCTCTGTTTTAAGTCAGTGGGTTTTGCCAGGCGCTGATTCTGTCTTCACGGCTGAGGTGGTTGAAAGACACCGCACGATACGGGAAATAATGCTAAGAGACTGTTTCTAGCGCCATCAGTGCTCTCGGGGCATTGGAATCTCCGCATCTCCTGGTTAGCGATATATGTGACGCCACGGATTTGGCAAACGGGGCGAATGTCGAGATTATCTTCTATTGGGTTCCTGGACATGTAGGATCTGCGGGGAATAAGCATGCCGATGAGGGCGCCAGAGTCCTCGAGGACAGGGCGACCAGACCAGCGTTTCGCTCTTCCTCACAACGATTACATGGCAGGAATTCGGGCAGCTCTCTGGACTGCTTTGTAAAAAACATTTGACATGGTTGAAGGGAACTTAAAGTAGCGTGCCATTTCGCCAGGACTGTTCCCATGGACCTACTCCCGAATGCCACGACGGCTTCAGGTTGCTTTCTGTCGTCTCCGAATTGGACACACTCGCAAGACGCACCACCACTTGATGGAGCGCTCGTTTGGGACTTATTGTGACGACTGGCGTTATCCCCCAGACTGTTTGGCACATTCTCGTTGAATATCCCAATCTGGGTGATCTTCGCGCACGTTACCTCTCCCGGTACGGGGACCAGCGGGGTCGCTACCGATTGACTCTTGTACTCGGAACTGGTTCGTCTACACAGAAGTGCGGACTACATATATGAATTTTTGGAGGAGGCTGGACTCCTCCACTGCATTTGACTATTTGATGTTGTCGCATATTTCTGCGCCGGGGAAGGCGGGCCCTACCCCTGACGCCAAGCGCGCTTCCTTTTTGTTGGCCCTTTGCTGTTTTTATGTGTTTTTTTTTAGCCTTTGTCCCTTTTAATCGCTCTAATTTGTTTTTTATTTATTTTTTTATTTATATAACCTAGTAGTAGTCTGTGGTGAGTACGGCTATTTTTGCCCTAGTAGGCGCTATTAAAATGAAAAAGAGGACTTGGATTCATCGGCGTACACTGGCACGGATCCAGCGTGACACGAAGTGTGCTCCAACAATGTCGAAAGTATTACGCCCCAAGCTGTGGAACCTTTAGGAGTAGAGGGCGGGGTGACAAATATTTAAAAGTGGTACCCTCCATGGTAGTGTCCTGGGTAAAACCAGAGGGGCTACCGTCCCGAAAGCTTCACCAATCTCCTGAAGGATTTTCCTAGCTCGAAAGCAAAAGTGTTTAGAATATGACTGGCATTTTTCGGTGGTATGGGCAACATTAAATTTGGTCATGGCTGCATTGAGAGCCGTTAAAGAAGGGGGGAGAGGTGTGGTATGCGCGTACAAGCACATATTGCACACTGCACGACCCAAACTTTGGGTCACGACTAGTATGAATTAATTTTCTAATTACTAAATTTCAATTAACGTTTCGATCTTTTAGCACAGGTGAGTCGTTTGATGCTGTTTATTTAGCTTTTCTGTTAGTAATTCATATTTTGAATCTAGCATCAACGACAATTTGCTCTGTTTTTTAAATAAGTTAATTTATTATTAAGTTGCAGTGTTGCAAATATGCATTTCTCACAACCCCACTTGCTCCCCTTCCAGTTAAATTGCATTTTTTCGATGCCCGAATTTATCACACAAAAATGGAAATTTTCAAATTCTAAAACTTACGGTGGCTGCATTCGAAAGGTGATCATGAGTGGAAAATTGTTTTCTGGGTCAGATTTTTTGGAGTATGAAATAGTTATCACCATATTTTAGCCTATCCCTAATCTGTTTCTGTGTATGAGTATCGAGATACATATATGGGTGTATATGTACTGATATTTCCGCGTGTATTGGTGAGATTGACCAATTTAGGGTGAATAAATACGGATAATGAGTGTTCTTCAGGGATTAAAAATTAGACGTTAAGGTATCCTTTTATCTTTCCCTGTTGATTGTTTCCGTCCGGCTGAAAAGTAACTAATTAAGAAAAGGAGGTGATTACTCATAGTTTTCCTTTGAAAAACATTACTCTGTAAATTTACGGTAAAAAAGTAAAGAGATAACAAATGAGGAAATAGGCTTAAGAGAATTAGAGCAGAATTCACAGCCCAACTAATAGGCTCAAAGTGACTTAGGTTGGTCCCTGAAATACACAGATAAGGAAAGGGGTCCAGGATATCCATGGAGAGTAATAACTATTTCTCCTCAAGATTCGATGCAGACATATCTGCATTTACTTCTAAATCAGCTGATAAATTTAAATGAATCTATACTGTTATGAAAATAATCAGATCATTGGAGAAATGTTGTTTCACAACCGATCTGAATACATTTAAGATGTTTATCTTAGTGGGGGTCTGCAGTTTAAGGTGGGATCTGAACCAGTGTTATCAACATCCTAGTGTATGGCAGCCGCCGAGAAGCCTCCACCTATCAAATCAAGACCCTTGATGTGGCTTCGTTGAAATCGGAGCTAGCCTTACTACTTGGCTAATGCTTAAGCCCATTTTATGAAATATACAGGTGAGTGTTAGAGAAATAAGTTACTGTTGTTCATGGAATACAGTTTGCCTGAACAAAAATCCAATAAATTAGTTCAAAATTATAGTATCCTATACTTGGTTTGATATATATATATATATTTTTATTACCTTTTTTCGAAAAAATCCGTGCAGGGAAGCGATTCGAACCAGGCACACTGAGGCAGCGAGCACCGGCATACTTTTAACTGTGATCAAAGCGGTGCTCGCTGCCTCAGTGTGCCTGGTTCGAATCGCTTCCCTTCAAGGATTTTTTCGAAAAAAGGTAATAAAAATATTACTGCAAGGAAAAATGATTCCGTTTTCTCTTTCAATGTGGTTTAATGGATTCATTTTCATCATTCTCTCGCGCTACTTTGAGATATATATATATATATATATATATATATATATATATATATATATATATATATATATATATATATATATATATATATTATTGACAAGTTAGTTAGAAATGTAAATGTAGATGAATTCATTTGTGGGAGAGACATGTCTCAATTTCTAGAGAGAGGTAAATAGGAATGTCAGATCAAACCACATCGTCAGCTCCAATCTCTAAAATACATTGGGACATGCTATCTAATGACAAAAAAACCTTACATGAGGTTTCTAAAGGAGACCATTTTGAGCTAGTCATAATATTACCAATAAATGTTTGGACAAAATGAACATCAAATCAAGAAAAAAATAACCCATTTTATATTAGAAATTTATTAAATACAGACTCCTTTCAAGGTCGTTCTTAAATATAAGACTTTAAACGACGATAATTCCTCTTACTCAACTCCACACTAACTCATATCATATGTCCTAAGAACCTTAAGCTCCGGCTCTGCCTCTCTACTGCCTCTCTGTGATACAATAATGATCGTGCTTCTGTGTATTTGTTTCGAAAATGTGGAATTAACTGCCTCTTCCCATACGATCATCTCTCTCACTTCGGCCTTAAAGAGTAACATACAAAAGAAATCCCTTATTATTAGTATTATTTTTCAACAAGGAAGCAGCCATCAATATCCTAGTTCTTACTAGCAATCATACGATATTCCAAAAGAAAAAATGATTAATAAATATACATACATTGGTATCAATGTCATTTATTGAGGTTCAAATTGGCTATCCATAGCCGCTAACTACATTTATCACGCGAATATTCAAGCTATTGCTTTGATTCCTCACTGGCAAGTTTGGACGATTCAGCCTCACAGTAGTTTTTGGAATACTATCATAGTTACCCGGACTCGCGACGTTAAATAGTCCTGTCGCAAATAAATACAGATGTTTATTGCTGGAAATTCTTATATTGTGGCACACAAATATATTTAATCGCTGATCATTATTATGATTATTATTAATATTATTACTTTGAGTTGAAGGCAGATTCAGGAGAGTTTCTCACTCTCTCTATAATATAATATCATAAAATATAATCCCACATAATATTATATAATATCATCTAATATACTTACAAGGATTAAATGTTTCACCACGCCCGCCTGGCAGTTTACGCGCGCACGATTGAATGACTGTTAGTTATGAGCGAACAACGTCGTGGACGTAGGAACAGATCGAGCGTCTTATAGATACAGATGGATAGAAATCACGATAGATAAGGAAATAGTCAACAGTTAGAATTATTTGTCTGAATTTGGCTAATTTCTCGCCTTGCCTTTCATTTTTTTACTGAAGAAGTGCCTTGTGTATCTTATGGGACTAAGCTGGACCTTAGGGAGGTGGATTACGCGTAAGCGTCTTTTTGTGCCCTTGTTTACTAAATGATATCCTGTTATCCTCCTGCGATTGGGAACGAGGCCCCTGTCGTTTAGAGACAGGCGTTGATAGCCCTTCGTTAGAGCTCTTATTTTATATACGATGAGAAATTTTAAAGGTGTAAAAACCCTCTTTTTTTCTCGTCCGTCCATCCCAGCTCATGGTTGGGATGGAAAAAGGCTGGTTTTCCCCTCCCTATTGGCTCCCCACCATTTTGCTCTTTCTAATAACCACATTTTATTCTTATCTAATCCTATTCAATTTCCCTTCAACACTTTCTTCATAGATATCTCCTAACAAACGTTGTGAGTGCTACGACCTCGTTGGTATTGCCACTTTAAATTCAGGGAAAATATAAATAACATGAAAAGCGACAGTTTTTACAAACTACAAATCTCTTATGATTAATTCTTCCAACATTTCACTGCGATTAAAAATCTGAGCGTGCGAGAGAGGTTGATATAATTTAGATAAACATGAGAAGTAATTTTCGTTTCCAAAATCGGTCCGCTACAAAAACTTGCTCCAAGAAATTTGCATCCAAGGAAATTCTTTGAAAACGAGTGTTTTTTCTCAAAACAGAAACAAAAGGATTCAATCAAAAGTGTTTTATCAAAATGGCCATGCATCATCAAATGGCCTCTTGCAAGAGTTCGTTCTAGGATTATTATTCTTTATTCTATACTTCATTAAAATTAATGCTTAATTTAGGAACACTATTCCTAAGTTTGCTGCCGACCGGAAATTAAGTAAAACATGTAATGAAAGTTGAGGAAATATCTTCCACCAATATCGACAATCTTTCTGACAAGTCAATTAAATGGTGGGTCAAAAGTTTAATACATATACAATCAAGATAAAAGATATAAATCAATGAAATGTTTTGGTCAATGCTAAAGAAACCTAATGAAATAAATTTAATTGTTGCCTTTATCAAATATTGGAAATTGCAATGCAGTTTATTGAGGCTTCAAAGAAAGCTTACAAAGTTCTCCTTTTGTATGTGACTTTTTGTGACACTATTCGTAAGGACAGGAGAGGAGAAAACGCTCCTAAAACTTAAAAATTTACGAGTGGTATTTTCCTATCCTTACGCTTCATAGTGCTCGTTCTTGCGATAAATTTTATTGATTTTGGGTTTGTATTGCTTGTTACCGCTGCCCCAACGTCCGCAGTTGCTCTCTCTCATCTACCTTAATGTTTGAAGAAGGACTCGCTATCATATGAATAGCTAGTTAGCCGTGATAAAAAGTCGAATCTTTCTTATTATTTTCTGTACATTTTTCCATGTTTTTCGACCTGGATGAGCCGGGAATCACAACTATTTTAACCTAGGAACTTGGGAAGCAATGCCTTACGGATGTTTAAATTTCCGGCTTTGAAATCCACCAAAAGCGTAAGTTTCACGGTTTCTTAGATCATGTTTTTCCACTATAACGTTTGATCCAAACAAGATAGAGCCACAAATTAAGTATCAAATAAAAGGGCATAAAAAATAATAATACCTAATAAATAATTAATGAATAATAATGAATACTACTACTAATAATAATAATCTCCCACTAAGACTTTCCTAGCTAAATACCCCTTAGCTTTTATCATTGGTTCCCAGCTTCCTACCAAAATACAGCCGTTCCAGCATTGCCATAATCTTTCAAACTTAATGGAAAATGGAGGGAGGTCTAAGGCTCAAGATTAGGCATATGAATCATTTGAATCGATCGTCTGTTTCTGATAGATGACCAAGGTAGAGAACAAGAACAAGTATGACGATATGAAGTGCATGAAGCTACATGGCATACATTGTTCTCTGGTGAAAAGTAAAGAAAGAGAGAGTAACTCTGGTGAAAAAAAGAAGCATTTATGCTGTAATTAGACATCTAGTTCCCAGTTTGATATAGGAGCTTCTGATGCAATCAAGGAAATGCAAAACAAAGAGGCTGTTATCCAGAACGAAGAGAGATGAGGATATCAAGGTCTACGAAGACCCAAAAACTGAGGTCAGATCATATGCCTGATCATACCAAAATTATGAGACAAGATCTCTGTAGCAAGCAACGAAGATCACAATTTTTTTACTCCATTGCGATAGTTAGCATATACTTAACAATTACTGTCATAACGTGTTTTAATACTAAATAGCTACAGCATGACAAAAAGGTGTTCATGCGGAGGACATTAACGGGGGTGACTCAACTAACAACGATGGTAACACAGAGAAGATCGATTACCACCTGCCTCGCCTTGGATGTTCTCACCATCAAGATACTCTGACTAATCAGAATTTGAATCTCCACAGGAGTTCCAGTGAAGTTTCACAAAAGATCCTAATAAATGGTAGAGAAAATGCTGAACAAAGAGGTGTTTTATCTGGCCTGTTTACATCACATACTGGTAATCCTAGTCTGATCTGTTTGGAAGAAGCTATTAGGAAAGCCTGCTGATGCACTACTCAATAAGATGGAGAACCACAAAAGAAATTGTACCTAGCGCTGGAAGTCTATGTTCACCAGTAAATTAAGTGACACATTGAAACACGCTATTGCTTACCAGTTGCATGCCAATGATAAGCTAGAAAGCTTCAGAAGAGGAAAGCTCCAATTCCAGAGAGTCAGAGCTAAGACCACCCTGATTGATCTGATTGGTTCAAAATAACATTTTCTGATAGTTGCAGTAAACATTGGATCCGAGTCACTTCTGGATCCTGGCACGCCTTGATCACAGAATGAAGAAGACAAAAAAGCGTTAGACTATTTTAAAAATGTGAAAGTGGTGAAGTACATTACTATACGTGGTGTCAAGATGATGAGCGACTTTGCAAATGTCATAACAGCAAATGACAAACAAAGAGACTATGTCCTTCTTGATCTGCATTTTAACAGATGCCGCTTTTACAGCTTCAAGAAAAAACTCGCAATAATTGACGGTTCAAATGTCGTTATGAAATAAAACATCATATCATGTTTTTACTTCTTGATCGATTAGACTTGTGACAAAGTGTGAATGTCAAATTTGTGTCATGATTAAGGTGCCTTATCTGCCTTGAAAGTGAGAAAGCGAATTTTGTTTTATTTCTGAAATCTTTGAGTGCATCAATGTCCAATTTCTTGTTCCAAGACTATCTTAATTGTATAAATTAGAAAGAGGATTAAAAACACTTTACTTTAGTGCATATATTATTAATATATCTTGTTTAGATAAAAGTTATTGGGTTGAGGAATAAGTTGTTGCGGGTTTATCAAATTTCTTCATTACCATTAACAATTTTAGAAAAACTTCCCTTTTAATTGATAATAATATGCAATTTAATCAATAATATATTCTCCGTTGTTATTTACGACTTCTTCCCAACATTCAACTAGTTTTGCGATGCCTGTGCAATAAAAATCTCTGGAATTTTTGACTCGAAGAATTTGCCTAACCAGGTTCTTAATTCCATATCAGTATTGAACGAATCGCCGCGTAAATTGTTGGAGACCGATCGGGACAGATGGAAATCTGATGGAGTCAAGTCTGGCGAATATGGAGGATGCGGCAAGATTTCCAAATTAAACGTTTAGATGGCGTCTTTTGTCATATTGGCCATGTGAGGACGAGCATTGTCGTGTTGCAGAAGGACTCCATAACGTCGATGAGGTCGTGTTTCACGAATAGCTTCAGCGAGTCGATTCGATACATTTGTTGAACGTAGAGCTCTACATTGACAATCTCATTGTTTGCAAGGAGCTCATAAAAAATGATGCCTTCACAATCCCACCACACACCCAGCATCGTCTTTCGTGGATGAAGTCCTTGCTTTAATCGCGGAAGTGTTTTTTTATTGGGGCTAAGTCATTGTTTTCGATGGTTCATGTTGACATAAACACACCACTTTTTGTCGCCAGTGATGATGCGGTAAAGAAATCTGTCGTTATATCCACGAGTAGCTTTGTGACGAGCAAGCAAACCTGCGGCAATCGTGGAGCGTTGAAGTTTGTTGCTTTCACTCAAAGCGTGCGGAACCCATGCACCAAGTTTTTTAACTTTCCCCATCGAATGAAGGTGATTCACTACAGTTTTCTGACCACACGCTAATTGTACGGACAATTCTCTAGTTGATTGACGAAGATTTTTATGAAGAAGGTCGTTCAATTGATCTTCATCCAACTTACTGGGGCGACCAGAACCTTCTTCGACATAAAGATTGAAATGACCGTTTTTGAAACGTGAAAACCACCATTGAGCGTTCCTTTCTGATAAAGCATTTTCTCCGTACACAGCATAAATATCGCGACGAGCTTTGGCTGCGTTTGCATTATTTCCGTCTCGAATGAAAATGAATAACAAGTGTCAAAAATGCGCCTTTCTTTCAACTTGACATTCCATTTTGAGGGTACAGATCAAAAATTAAATTAACCCAACTTTTAAACAAACCACAATGACTTATTACTCAACTTCAACACGTAACCTTAGCAAAAGCCCAATAGTCTACGCTGTTAAGAGACGTAGCCTAACCTTTGCAAATTTTGCTTTCATTATTTATTATTGTTTCTTAATATGTGTACAAATCACGCCAACAAAACTTAAATCAACACAACATTAAAAAAAACGCAAGAACTTATTCCTCAACCTAATATAATGCAAACCATGATTCAAGGGATCTCAGACATAGTGCTTTTGGCTGATTTGAAGGAAGGAAATTTAAAGCTCCACCAGGCAAAGCTTCCCAACTTCCAAAGAGAAAAAGTTGTGATTTTAGGCTTTTTCAGGTCACAAACAATGGGAAAATGTACAGAAGCGTATTCAAATAAAAAAAAGGTTGAGTTTGTTTGAGTAGGCCTTATATCTCCCGCACATATTCATTTTCCGCTATTCACTCATTATTTTAAACGTCTCTTTGAAATTTTATGCTGGAGATGCGCTGTTTGGTTTTCCTTTTAAGTAAAATATACGGGTTTTTTTCTTAATTCTGCTCTTCCTTGTCGCCAAAAGGACTCGACACCACAAAGATAGCCGCTTTCCAACCCAAATCGTAGAAAGAATTAAAGAAAACAACTTGCTCTCGTTCCAACGGGCCGTGAATCCCTTTAAAAAAATATCATTAAAGGCCTCCATAATATTAAAATAGTAAAATAAAATTATACCAGGAAGAAAAAGAGCACAAGTAAAGGAACGGAATCTGAACTATGGTCGCGCAATGTTAATGCGAATTCGATGACTCAGTCAAGTTGTTGGTATGGTCTTTCCGCAGAAGGGATGAATTTGCTCAAAAACTTAACTTTTAAATATTTTTGACCGCATTTGGCATAAAAGTTTGAAGAATTTCAGCCGTATATTTAATTTGAGACTAAATAAATTTTTTGGTATTTCAGTGAAATGTTTTATGGGGAATATAAATTGGAGATGGACTTGAGCAAGGATATGTTTTTACCTGCAGCGAAGCAAGCAAGCCTATGATTCATGCAAATCTCTTGTTGTGTTTATCTTCTGTCCTTAACGAGTCGATGGCTAAATGTAGCCAGCTAAAACCAATGCTATCAAAGGTAATTGAGGTCACTGAGTTTAAATATGATATAAGTTGACCACCAGGTGGCGCCACCTAGTGGTTAGAGGTACTAAATTGGCCATTTTCGTAGCAGGTCTACTATATCATGTCCCTCTATTTACATGTGGGTTGGTGAGAAAAGTAAGCTAAGTAAGAGAGGAATGTAGATTAGGGAGAAAGGGCTGAAAGCAAATGTAGTTAGAGTATGATTAGTTGTGCCAGGAGACAGACTAATCTGTGTTGCTTCTCCTTTTTCTTTCTCTTCTTTCAATTCGTGGTATATCAATCAGGTTGTTATGTGATTTATAATTTATCTATTCATTCTTGGCTAGGTGGAGTGGTATTTCTCCTTCAATGCCCAGCATCTGTTTATTTATTTTCCTATTAGGACAGTTTCCTCATTTGGTGTTATATTCTTCCTTTTCTTATTACTTCTGTTTTCATGTCCGCAAAGTTTTCCATTGATTACTTTTTCCCCTTGGTAACTTTACTGTGTTCCCTTCTATTCCTCTGTTTTCATTTCTTCAAAATCTTCTCTTGCGACTCATTCAGTCGTCGGGACAAACCCGGATCTTTCCGTTCAGGTCATTTAGTTCTTATTCTTTGCGGTTCGAATCGTATTTCCATTTACATTTTGCATCTACGATTTCTTGAAATATATCTTACAAACAACAGCTTCTGGATAGTGGGTGTGATTTGCTCATGCACATGCTTATCAATGAAGTGAATTCACGATCTTCATAACGACACTCTTCATTTACCTTCGGACCACTATAATATTTTCTTCTTCAGTTTCTTGTTCCTTTTCGTTTTCGGATCAATTTTCTCTCTTCATTTAGTATGCATTTTCCTCTTTTTCTTCTTCCGCTTTAGACTCTCCTTATTCTTTTATTTCTTCTATTACCGACTTTCCTGCGCTTGTGTTTTTTTTCTTTTGTTATTGATTCTCGTTATTAGTATGGCTCTATTTCTTGTTGAGCAGCTCACTACTAGAGTTGCCTCTCCAAGCGATTCCCGAGATCTCTGAAGGGGGAAGATTTTCTGGGAACCACATTTCCTCAATCTTGTTGTTTTTAAATAGTTTATTTAGGGCGATAAGAAGCAACGCAGATATATAAACGATACATTAAGATCTCTATTTCAAGGTTGTTCGTAATCCTTACATTTGTAACTACTTCATTAACTTTGTTTAATGTCGTTTATTTCTGAAGTTTTGGGGGTGATTTCTATTTGCTCTAGGATCTCTTTTTTCTTGGGAGAATGCTTACTTTGCGGTGGGTTCCCCCGTAGTTCAAACATTTTCTTCTTGTAGAGTCGCAAGTTCTCCAAACATGGCCGCTTATTCCACATTATGAGCATATTTTTCCTCTTTGGTGGGGCATTTTTTTCATAGTTGAAGCCTCTATCTGAAAAAAAGGGAAGCATTATTCGAATATTTGTCTAGTTTTTCTCATCGATGCTGGCCAAAACGATCTTCATATTGGAAGCAATGATCGAGATTTCTATTACTTTTTCCGTCATGTCTGAACTCAAGCATGCAAGAATTTTAATTTCGGGATTTTTCTCTCTAATCTGGATCTTAATTTCATCTTTAGAGTGTTTTAAACAGGGGTGCAATTCCGTCAGAGGAATATTGGATTCATTCCTATCTGCAGGAGTATTCTTGGGGTACAATTTTTTGAGTGTTGAAGAAGTCCGTCGAAACTAATTTATCATTCTTCTTGGGTGTGCCACAGGGCTCTTTTACACATTGGAAACGTTTATTTTATGCACCATGGCGATTTTCATTCTTCCGTATCAGGTTGCTATAATGGAGCTCCTTTCCTGTTTAGATACTCCATGGACCACAGTGAACGGAACTCTTTTTGTAGTCTGCCTCCATTTTTCACGACAGATGTAAGGGGTAGAGCAGCCTTCGTTAAGTGGGGGTGGCTGAGAGAAATGATAAATTAGTGGAAACTTCCTTTAGAACTCTCCACTCCCTCTATTGGACTGCAGAAACAGAAGGAATCTCTAATCAATACATAGTCCGAGAGAAGTTTGAGCTTTAGGAAGGGAAGAAGTAAAATAGATGAACTCCCCTGCCACCTTAGGTTAACTGTAGAAACAAGAAAATCTCCAATCAATCCACAGCGCAGTTTAAAAGAGTTATGGAACGGGCAAAGAAATACTTGGTGATCTAATCGGGAAAATAAGGAAAATAACCTCCTTTCTTTGGATTCAATTTAAGAAGGCAAAAACTCAAAAAACCGCGTAAAGAAAGTTTTAAAGTAAGTTTATGAAGACTTTGGTGCAGTTAGCGAAAATAAAAATATGAAAATATACAAAAGCCGAATTGCCAAAACCTGCTAATGATTCCTAACAAGGTTCAGTACTATTTAAGAAAAAAAGAAGAATTTATATGGATTAGCAAAGACCTTTAGTCAAATCCCTACCAAGCCCTCTGAGGAGAGGCAATCTACAGGATTCAATTAATAAAAATAATAATGCATGACTTGGGTCAATTATAGGAAACTCAATGGATCGAGTTCAAAACTCCTTGAAATTCGTTTTTCCATTCTTCTGTAAGATATTTATGTAAAGGTATGTTCTCGGGAAACGTCATATAGTTTTACCTAGAGGAGGTTTTGAAGTTCTGTCTTCCGCAGATTCTCCGTTTCTTTAGCTTGTCCGGTTTATTTACAGCTCCGAATTTATTCATGATTCGCCCTCGGTATTTCGCTTGAAATGCTGAAAGGATACTTCTCAAAATAGTCTTTAAGAGCTAATTCGTCATATTCTTACTATGGCTTAACAAACTTTGGTGATCACTATTTTCAAAACCACCAGGAATTTTGCATAACTTGATCGTAAAGTCTCCGGGTCTCGAGGAAAAAAGAGACTGCTCTTACATTCGCGTCAGTCTCTCCCGACGGGATCACTTTCATGTCCCTGGCTCGCAACGCGTTCCACCCTTTCCATGTCTTTTTGAAAACTAGAACACCAATAATGAACCTGGTACTTTAATTGAACCATGCAGAACAAATTTAAAATGTTTGTAAAATTTATATATTTAGACACTGAACTGCCGTTTAAAGTAACCAAAAAATTCGGTGAACGTCTTTATCTACCTCAAAAAGAGGTCTGGTCAACTCAAACTTGCTGCTAATCAGCACATCTTTGATTTTCTCCACATCAATGATTGCTAGACATTGCCATCGTGGAAGTAAGTGGTGGTGGGGTTTGTATACCCAAAGTGCATTCAATTTGACTTGTGTACATTGAAATACATCTGCAATGTTTCTGATCACTTCCCTATCTGGTGCAGTTCAGCCCTCAACATATCGACCCATTTGCATACTTTTAACCCGAACCAAAATTTGTTGGTTGCAAATTTGGCGAACAGCGATAGAGGCCTGGTTATTGATCGTAACGTTTTGCATCTTCCCACACAACCAATTTTAAATTCAATCTCCAATCTTTCTACTAATATCTAACCCCTATTCCTTGCTCTAATTCTTCCTGTGGACAACCTTCTCGCACACAGTTTGTAAGTTTTAATAATGTACGTCCACCGTCAGACAATGGTCATATTCTCTCACAACCTCGTTGAATCCTCCCGCAAATACTTGTAGTTAGGCGGAACGTTTCCTACGAAACTCATTTTGGTAAACTATGATTAGATTGTTTGATTATTATAGGAACTGCAAAACTGCATCATTTATCTTCAATTAGATGACACTCTAAACATCTTCCCCGCTAAAGAATTCATGCATATCAGCAGGTGAATGTCCGCCTAGTATTTGGTGCCCTGATGAGGAGAGATTCATGAAGAAAGAGCTGATGTTAAGAGAAGGGACAGTGTGGGAAGGAACATTACCTGATTATTCCAAAGAGGAAACTATTTGGTGTCCGGTAAACCGGGGTAAGTGCAATATCATGTAATTTGCTCAAACTCAACAATTAAATATGGCAAATCTTCCTTCATGCGGCCATCGGAGATCAGCTGCGAGGATACGAACTCACAAAGATTGTATGCGCTTTTCCTTTCCATAAGGATAAATGTGAGTGTCGAGGAATAGGCCGAGGGGTAGTTGCAGTTTCCCCCGACTCTTATATATATATATATATATATATATATATATATATATATATATATATATATATATATATATATATATATATATATATCCTACTATCCCGAATGCGGAGAAATTGTCGTACTACTCCTTATACTTCGTTCGGCCCGTGCCCTGAATGGGTTTATTGACTCAAAGTGCTTAGAGGTTGGCTACAGAGGTTTTGGAAGCAACTTTGACAGCAAGCGACCCAAAGGAAGTTAAATACACAACAATATGAAAATAAAGTTTTAATGAATACTAAACAAGAAAATATATATATACAAATAATGTGCTTTGAGAGATAAATTAATAAGTGAATCTCGGATATCTCACTTGGCTCGTAAATAACTATTCACTATATAAATCCCTATACACTTGTAATGTTGGTAAGCTTCGTGGTGAAGTTTGGGAATGTGAAAGGGAAAAGTTACCTTGGAGACTGATGTTCGGGTGACGCTGGTGAGTGAAGGTGGTGAGATAATGGGTGGAGACGATGTGGTAGGTTCTCCAGGGACCGACTTGATCCCACAATTCCGTCACGATTCTGCTGAAAGAAGGCGGTGACGGGAGCTTCTTGTTAAAGAGGGCCCCACCCTCGTAAACTCCTAGGAATCTTGGCTGCGTCTGTGAAGGGGATGGGGGGAGAAGTGACCTATCGACGCGTAGGGTCACGGAGAAAAGCCGGAAAGTAGTTTTCTCGCTTAGGAAACCAGAGTCAGGCTGTCTATAGATTTGGCTCTGAACGTGAGTACGAGCTTGGATCCGCACTAACTTGCAGACCAACGGGGTAAGGAGCTTCCCTAGCTGGCACCGATCTTCTCTCTGAAGACTTGGTGCTTCGACGATTTCCCACTACACCGGTAGATGGCAATTCCTGCCCCGCCAGACGCTGTGAAAGCTCTACTCACGAGGGTTAGAAGAATTCATCATTTACACTCGAAACTCGGTAGAGGTTCACATGGCGCCGGAAGTAGATTAGATGTCAAGCTACCCCATTTCGTCCTTTATAAACTTCCGGCAACCATCAGAAGCGAAGATGGGCTCCCATCTATCGATAACCAGTCGAGGAAGGGACTCGGTAGTTAGCTGAAATGGCCGGCGGTTTCTTCCGGCGGGAGACCATCAGAAATCGGGCCAGGAGCAGAAGAGTTGATAACCCGACCCGCCCGGAAGGGAGGTGGGAAAAACTTGGGAGCATTATGCTATTCTCCTACAGTGAAGACACGTAATTTTTCGTAACACTCGTATTTTCCCGTATATGTATACCCGTAAATACCCGTTCATTCTAATAAACACTCGAACTTGCCTGTGAATACCCCCATTTGCTCGTAACCAACCAACCTTACCGGTTAAATATCCACAAATAACCTTTAATTGCCCGTTAATATCCGTAAACTCTTGTAATTGCTCCTAATGGCGCACAAATACCAGTAATTGGTTGCAAATACCCTAAATTGCAAGCAAATACTAGTAGATGTCCGTAAACATTCGGATATTACCGTAAACTTCCGTAATTGCCTCCCGGCTCGTATAGTGGTTAGCACGGTTGCACAGCAATCGCTGGGTCGGCAGTTCGAATCTCCATCCGGATTCTTTTTAAGTTTACACTATTTACTAAGGGAGGTTACCCCCGAGACTGGGCATCACGACTGTGCATCACGATTGGGCATCATAGCTGACGTCCACCTGAAAGCACCATAGCTTGATAAGAGGACTGAAACCAGCGAACTTTAAACTTTAATTGCCCGTAAATACTCTACTTAACCGCAAATACCATTAATTACCTTCAAATAGCCATAATTGCCCGTAAGTCCCCATATATATCCGTAAAATCCTGCAATGGCCTGTAAACACCTGTAAGAAAGCCGATTTGCTAAACTGTAATTCAAACCTATGACTCAACACCGCCCCACAATAATTGGGCTCACTGCGTGAGTGCGGTCACGAGAAAGAAAGGAATCGAAGAAGAGGATGGCCGGTCAGGCGACCACTATATGGGTTAGTTGCCTCTAAGGATACGCATCTGAAGACGGGACGAGGGGTCTCCAGCCTTACAAAGTTAGTCGCCCTTAAGACAGGCACCGTCACCCAGTTGATAGGGCGCAGGACTTACACCCTTGGGATTCTTGGGTTTGAATCCTTGCGAGAGCTCCCCCTCCTCCCTTTCATTTTGAGGGGATATAGGGAACTCTCGACAATCACTCGCCTGGGTGTGCAGGCAGTTCTCTCCACATCGCAGCCAGGACCAATCTCAACACTCTCACTTTAGACTTCTCACCTTCACAAACACACGCACACACACATACATAAGAAATTATTCTTCCATCCACAGAATCCGCCGAATGGAGCATTTAACCTCCTGATATTGAACAAGGGTGGCATTCCATTGGGCCACATATCGGCTCTAAACGTGGACAAGTCGAGCTTGTCTGCGATTTTTCTTCTGATCTTTATGTTAATTTAACGTTCTGATGGAGAAACTCGGCCCAAATCGGAGGGAGGGTTGAGGTTAATAATCACTAACTATAATTTAAGAACGGGATTTTTTTAATTATTCTTTTATAATATCAAAAAACAAAATGGTGAAGTTCAGAAATAAATATAAGTATTGAAATTTTGTGATATTTTCTTTGAACCCAAAGAATTACAAATGGTGAAGTTCAGAAAATATATTTTTATATATCTTCTTCTTCTATAACTATATTTTAACAACGTGATATTTTGAAACGGGGGAAATTTAGTTTAATAGTTCCTTTTCAAAATAATTATAATTGGCGAAGTTCAGAAAATTTATAAGAATTTAACCATGGCTGCTTTTTTTAGATTTTAAATTTTAGTCTTAGTAGCGAGGCGCAAGTTTCCCCTGTAGGGAAGAGTGGTTAATTAATAATTAATTACGGTAATTTCGAGGTCCACAAAATTAGTCGCCTTTTACGATCTGCGGGTGAAGACGGGTGGGTGTGGACGGTGGGGCGTCCTCCACGACGTAACTCTGAAGCCACGTTGAATAAATACAATTTTCTATTGATGTTGTTTTTAATATCTAGAACAGTACTTAAGGGTGAAATTCTCTACTGATTTTCGATAATATCGCCCTTTCTAAACTTAAAGGCAATTATTATCTTTTCCATTTAATTTTAATAAAATGTTCCACGTTGTTTGACTCTCCTTTTATTTCCCCCCACCCCTCTCCTTTGCCTTTTTCTTTCTCTGAATTCGCTTTTAGCCAGATAATTATAATTCAAAACCGAAATGGGCCATAATTGATTGAATTTACGCCTGAAAGGATTCGATCCTCATGATAAGATCAAGATTCGGGTGAGAGACAATTTGTCCAAATAGGATCGAGAAATGAAATAATGACCCCGTACAAAATGGTCATTTGTCCCCACTCATGTTAATCGGTAATCGAACTTGGTCCAGAAATGCTTTTTTGGTTGGTCCTTCTAGCTAATATAAGGGTTACTTCATAGTTCCTAAATTGGTTATAATGGAACGAAAGTGACCATTCTTTCGTAAATTTGGAGTAACCATCGGTTCGGGTTCGATGGTTTGGGATGTTGGGCAAAAATATTGTTTCTTAAAGAAGAAATCGAAACACAGGATAGAAATTACTAGAAAGAGTGCAAGAATTCACGCCCAATATCATCCCTCGTAGTGAGAACGGAGACGGAAGAGAGCAAGAAATATAATAATTACCCGGTTCTCTCAAGCGTTTAGAATTATGTGCATATCAAATACGTGGCTGTAAGTCTGCAAAGGGAAATATTTGCATTTTATAATAAATATAAAAAATTATTCACACTTGAAATTTTTTTAGACCTGGTTATTTATTTATTTGCAACTATTAACTAGTTGTAAATGTCTGGCTTCAGTGTGAGCAAATATAACGTAGAAGATATTTTTAAAAAAAATCAAAAATATCAGTTAAAGATATAGTAAGAAATAGTATTTTCTCCTTACTAAATTAGGTTCGAAGCTCAGTGGTTACTTTCTAAAACTGTTATGAAAGTTCAAAACATTTATTATACATAAAAAGCGCACATAAATTCACTAATATGAATTCGATCTCCTTTCAACGAAGTTAACTAACTCTTAAAGACACAAGAAAAAAGACCGAACTCTTAAAGAAATAAGAAAAAAGATCGAACTCTTAAAGACACAAGAAAAAAGACCGAACTCTTACAGACACAAAAAAGACCGAACTCTTAAAGACACAAGAAAAAAGACCGAACTCTGAAAGACACAAGAAAAAAGACCAAACTCTTACAGACACAAGAAAAAAGACCGAACTCTTAAAGACACACAAAAAAATCAAACTCTGAAAGACACAAGAAAAAAGATCGAACTCTTAAAGACACAAGAAAAAAGACCGAACTCTGAAAGACACCAGAAAAAAAGACCGAACTCTTAAAGAGACAAGAAAAAAGATCGAACTCTTACAGACACACAAAAAAGAAGGAACTCTTAAAGACACAAGAAAAAAGACCGAACTCTTAGAGAGACAAGAAAAAAGATCGAACTCTTAAAGACACAAGAAAAAAGATCGAACTCTTAAAGACACAAGAAAAAAGATCGAACTCTTGAAGACACAAGAAAAAAGACCGAACTCTTAAAGACACAAGAAAAAAGACCAAACTCTTACAGACACAAGAGAAAAGACCGAACTCTTAAAGACACAAGAAAAAAGACCGAACTCTTAAAGACACAAGAAAAAAGACCGAACTCTTAGAGAGACAAGAAAAAAGATCGAACTCTTAAAGACACAAGAAAAAAGATCGAACTCTTAAAGACACCAGAAAAAAGACCGAACTCTTAAAGACAAGAAAAAAGACCGAACTCTTACAGACACCAAAAAAAGACCGAACTCTTAAAGACAAGAAAAAAGACCAAACTTTTAAAGACACAAGAAAAAGACCCAACTCTTAAAAACAGAAGAAAAAAAGAACGAACTCTTGAAGAGACAAGAAAAAAGATCGAACTCTTGAAGACACAAGAAAAAAGACCGAACTCTTAAAGACATAAGAAAAAAGACCGAACTCTTACAGACACAAGAAAAAAGATCGAACTCTTAAAGACACAAGAAAAAAGACCGAACTCTTACAGACACACAAAAAGACGAACTCTTAAAGACACAAGAAAAAAGACCGAACTCTTAAAGACACAAGAAAAAAGAACGAACTCTTAAAGACACAAGAAAAAAGACTGAACTCTTAGAGAGACAAGAAAAAAAATCGAACTCTCAAAGATACAAGAAAAAAGATCGAACTCTTAAAGACACAAGAAAAAAGACCGAACTCTTAAAGACACAAGAAAAAAGAACGAACTCTTAAAGACACAAGAAAAAAGACTGAACTCTTAGAGAGACAAGAAAAAAGATCGAACTCTTAAAGATACAAGAAAAAAGATCGAACTCTTAAAGACATAAGAAAAAAGACCAAACTCTTAAAGACACCAGAAAAAAGACCGAACTCTTAAAGAAAAGAAAGAAGACCGAACTCTTACAGTCCCCCCAAAAAGCTTGAACTCTTAAAGACACAAGAAAAAAGACCGAACTCTTAGAGAGACAAGAAAAAAGATCGAACTCTTAAAGACACAATAAAAAGATCGAACTCTTAAAGACACAAGAAAAAAGACCGAACTCTTAAAGACACAAGAAAAAAGACCGAACTCTTAAAGACACAAGAAAAAAGAACGAACTCTTAAAGACACAAGAAAAAAGACCGAACTCTTAGAGAGACAAGAAAAAAGATCGAACTCTTAAAGACACAAGAAAAAAGATTGAACTCTTAAAGACACAAGAAAAAAGACCGAACTCTTAAAGACACAAGAAAAAAGACCGAACTCTTAAAGACACAAGAAAAAAGACCAAACTCTTAAAGACACAAGAAAAAAGACTAAACTCTTAAAGACACAAGAAAAAAGACCGAACTCTTAAAGACCCAAGAAAAAAGACCGAACCCTGTAAGACACAAGAAAAAAGACCGAACTCTTACAGACACAAGAAAAAAGACCAAACTTTTAAAGACACAAGAAAAAGACCCAACTCTTAAAAACAGAAGAAAAAAAGAACGAACTCTTGAAGAGACAAGAAAAAAGATCGAACTCTTAAAGACACAAGAAAAAAGACCGAACTCTTAAAGACACAAGAAAAAAGAACCAACCCCTTAAAGACACAAGAAAAAAGACCGAACTCTTAAAGAGACAAGAAAAAAGTTCGAACTCTTAAAGACATAAGAAAAAAGCCCGAACTCTTAAAGACAAGAAAAAGACTGAACTCTTAAAGACACAAGAAAAAAGACCGAACTCTTACAGACACAAGAAAAAAGACCGAACTCTTAAAGACACAAGAAAAAAGACCGAACTCTTAAAGACACAAGAAAAAAGACCGAACTCTTAAAGACACAAGAAAAAAGACCGAACTCTTAGAGACACAAGAAAAAAAGACCGAATATAGAGACAGGCAGCGGGTGAGATTCATGAGGCTGAATATTTAATGACGTACGGTGACTTTTGAAGATGAGGAAGCAATTCAAGTCTTACAAAAATTAATATTTTAATTGAAGTAAATATGTTGCTCATTAAAAACAATTATAAAATTGTAAACTACTTACTTTATTTAAATATTAATTTTTTTTTATGTTATTTTTTAAAAACTTTACTTAAATGTTAGAATAGTTTATGTAAGTATTTGCCTACATTGTATTTGTGAGTGCAACAGTTTTTGGATGACATTTAGTCTTCGGGTAGGCCTACCTGTTTTAATAATAGTTTCTTTTTTATTATGTGTCATCGCACTGAACTTCCTTTTGACTAATTTTTCAATAATGCAATCTCATTTTCTTACAACTTTATTTGCATCCATTTTGTTTAATGAAAAGGAAGTTATCACTTAAAAAATGAATAAACAATAAGCCAGACTTATGTAAGCACTTACTCGCAGCTACTAACTGATCTCAAAGATACGAGGGGTGAAACCAGTAGACACACCAGAATATAGGAAATAAAAACAAAATTCTTAAGATACAAGAGCGTAACCACACACAGTTTAGGCTATATAGCTGCTTTCATTCTCAGAACTAGTATTTAAATATAGCCTAAAAATTGCTTAAGCTTTAGCCCATAATAATAGTTACGTCATTGTGTCTTAGACCTTTTATTGCTTTTTTCTAGGTTCTGAGTACCCGGCAGAGTTGCCAGATGCAAGCAGATGAATGCAAATCTAAATTTTCTTCCTTTTCCGGATACAAATAGGTTATTTTTTTCTTAATTCTAACATGACGTTGAAATATCTAGATAAAAATCTAGTGACCATAAGTGCGCGCGATAACGAAAAAATGTATCACAATAACCGATAAATCGATAACGATAACCTTATCAGCGATAATCGATAACTGGCAATAAATTTATCGCCCGATAAGGTGATAACCAATAAATCCAAAATATAATACAATATTGATTATTGACTATAGATAGCATTAATTTATAATACAATAGTAAGAATATTTGAATACTGTTTCTTAGTTTCTTACCTAGTGAGGCTCTCCTTCATCTCCTCATAGGTTTTGAGGAACCTCCTCCCAGCTCGGACCTGCTTATTTCTGCCTCTAATGCACGCGCGGCTCGCCCCTGTGCTAAACTGGAACCAAAAACTGAAATTATCGATTATCGCTAGTTTGGAGCCAAAAGTATCGGCGATACAGATTAATCGATAACGCGGGGGAAAATAATATCGGATAACCGATAACCCGATATCATTATTGCGATAACGCCCACCTGTGCTAATGACTGTATATTATTGCTAAGAAAAGCAAAACATCTTTTAAACTATTCATTCCAAAGAACCAAAAAGAAGAACTATTATTTAAATTAAGAAGACAAAAAGGTAGAAATCTCGACGAAAAGGATGCATTTCTTCAATTGCAGTCGGGCTCATCAGGGTCAAACGCCAATTCGATTGAAAGTGAACGGTACCATATGACGTATACAAGTATAGGCAAGCATAAATGTGACAATAACAATTGATTGTGTTATTATATTAATTTTCGGGGTGTAATTTATTTTCTTTTCTTCTTAAATGGAGGAAGCATTGCTTCCCTTGCTTCCATTGACTGCACACCAATGATGAATATGCTGATTAAAAGAATTCATTAAATTAGCTGGGTGATAGCGGCTCTTAAAGAGAAACAATCAGGCTTATTAAGGGAGGCAAATATACAGCCTAGCTCACTATCACACCGCTTGCCATTTGGCTGAAGGTAAATTACACCGGGTGAGGTTTGTCACCGGGAGATGCGAGTAGGGTCGTTTTAGGGTGGAATAATGCCATAAAGTGGTCCATAGTTCGGATCTGTAGTTAAAGTGGCGGTTCTATATCAACGCTATTAGTTAAAAGGCATCAAATTAAGAAAAACAACCATGCTAAAAATGGGAAAATTAACCACGCAAAAAGAAAGTTACAGAGAAGTGTTAAAAAAATTCCTTTGAAAAGGGTATGTGTGAGAACCTGTAGGGACCTCTAATAAAAGACTCAAAACTCCATTAAAAAAAGAACAATTCAATAAGTTATTAAGACCATGAAGAAACTCCAACAAAATAATGAAAGAATACAGATGAACAACACAAAGAATACGAACCAACGTTAAGGCGTCGCGCCATCCTGACGCCACCATTCACGCCAATGGTATGACCTCATTTTCCACCCGTCGAAGATTGCCACATTGTTTCGTGGCAAAGTTAGATCTTAGTGTTTGGTTGCAGATAAGGTGGCAATTCTTCGACTCAAACAAAGGTGTGGCATGTTCTGAGGCCCCTATTCCTTGTTCTTCACATTAGAGTGTCCGGTGGCTTAAATATCTTCTGCCCGGGTGCAGTGTAATGGCACGGATTAATTGTAATGCAAAAGAGTAAAAGCGTTGAAGTAAATTACTATTGAGCGGGATCAAACTGTTGTTGTTTTAAGAAGTTTGGTGATTAATAAAGGGGTTTCTTGGCTTAATGATAAAGTTAATTAATTGCATCGATTAATATTTTGTCGTGGCGCTGGGAGGAGGGGATTTGAGGGAGCAATCCTGATCGTCATTTGTTATTAATGCAGTGTGGAAAGATACAGATAATTGCTTCAATTAGATTTAGTGATTATTATTCTTTGTTTGTGAGAGACCATTTCTTCCTCGCTCAATCGCCCACTGGAGAGGAGTTTCAGGTAGAGCATTGACCAGCATGCTACAGCTCATATCTGAAGGAGCGCATTTCCTCCACACCGCAAATCATGCGGAGGAACTGAAACTCTGCTTTTATCTTGAAAATATTTTTAATTCACCTATCAATAATACTAAATTTGAAGTTAAAAAACTTTAAAGATAAAAGCAAAACAATAAAAAATCTGAAAATAATAGTGTTTAATTTTAAACCTCATCTGAAAGAGCCGATATCTATCATCCTAACAAATGGTCGATGCTGGTTGTCATGGAAGCAGGAAAACCTAAATTTGTTCTCCCAACTCCCGTATCCCCTACAATGGAATTGAGCGCCAGTCTTTAGGGCATGACAATTGAGTACGGATGGGAGTTAAAAATAGCTTAGATATCAGAATTTAACATAAATCTTATTGAGCAAATTGGGATCTCAAAACAAGGATAAAATTTATCTTTCCAGACTCGTAATTTTTTTAATTGATAGATAGATGCCCCCCTCGCCCTTCATGTACTAAAAGGCTAAGTCAGATGGGAGTAGATTTAAGACTGGGAATGTGGGAAAAGGGGCTGGGAGAAGGTAACCTATTATTAACTTTTTATATGTTCGTTGATTTTCAAGAACGAAAGAGATGTGTTAGATATTAAACGATCCCTTTCCCTCCCTTTATCTATTTTTTGGGGAAACGCCTGGTCGTCGAATGGAATGTCCAACGAACTTCAATTTTCGGGCGCAAGGCCAGAATGTTTTGGGAGAGGTGACCTTGGGAGACAAGGAAATAGGTCCCTAGGTAAATACAGCTGGGGCGTGTGATAACGGCGTAGGCTGCCTCCTTACGCGAGATCAGTCATGCTTTCACAGCTCCATGCGGTGATCTCAGGATCTCCACGCAGGTATAGAAGTGCACATGGTCGCCCTTTGACCTCATTCTGCTACACGCCCCAAAGAGGATTCGACGCTAATAGGGGGGTAGCTGTCCCCTATTAAGTCTCAGTGGTGGCTACAAAAGAAAAAATATAATTCAGGAAAAGGCTCTTTCGTTCACGAAGGGAAGATATAACACATTTTGGAATCCCTAAACGTGGACTTGCGATGGCGGCCTCCTCGATATCCTGCTCCATTTTGGTTATCCGAGAGAAGTCACCTTCATAGGAGTAGGAACGCTGGTTTCCCTTATGTTCTTTGTCGGTATCGTTCCCTGCAGATGAGACAGTACTCAGCTGGTGCATCAAATTTAAAGCATGCACGTACGTCATCACACATCATTAAAAACATCGATGTCGAACCCCTTTCTTACTTTCGTAGAACTAAACGCTATAAACTGGGTGGAGTACGCGGTCAACCATCAGGGTCGATTGCCTTGCAGAACTTGTTTAAGAGCCTCAGATCGTAGTCCTTAATGTGGAAAAATTAACCTATTTATATTTCCTTCTTTGACCTGATTCTGTTCTCTTTTGATGGAAAAGCAGATTTTGGATGTTAGGTTTTCAATGACCTCCATTGAAAAAATCACTTTCCTATTGAAGTATCTTTGTCTGGGTCGTCGCCGTTCGAGATGCCAATTTGCTAGTTTGAATCACGCAGTGTCCCGCAATCGAGTAAATGATTTACAATGCTATCTTAGTCAGTGAGCTTAAGTCGATTGATGAGGCTATTGAGATGTTCCACCCTTTTTGCCGGTAGCCGTTTTGCAATCCTTCAGATTCCTTGTGTCCAGTCGTGTGTGAGACAGCCCTCAGAGAGAATCAATGACTCTGTAAGCGTTATGAGGTGCCATCCGAACCTTTTCAACCTGAAAGAATTCCGTTGGATGAGAGACAAATACAGTCTCGACACATCCATGCCATTTTTAATGGCAGACACACGTGTCTTCATTCAATAGCATGATTGTGTCAAAAGGATTCAAAGTAACTTTTATCAGCATTACCCTACCGTTTTCCAAGAAGGCGGCATCACCATGGTGGAACCTGTCTCCGATGCGGATACCAATTGCTCCACATTATACAGCCCGAATTCTGCTTCGCCGAAATCTAAGCATGTCGCCTATTGAACTACAGAGGCAACGATGCTTTGGATCAGCAATAGCACTTCTTTTGGCTGATATGCCGTAAGACATGCTTCGACACTTCAGTGAACAAAGTTTTGCATTTCTTTTAGCTTTTTTAAACAGGAACTGACCTTATTTTCGATGCTTTTGTGTCTAATTGTTATCCCCCTTGCCTTCATAAACCGGGAAGAGTTAACATCCTGGAGTACTTCCATGGAATTTTCCTACCGTCTTGCGTGTAAATGTTGATGGAAAAGCTGTTTTTTTTTACTGTGCGACTTTTGTAAATTTTACTCCATGTAGGACGCGGTGCAGCGGCTAGAGAGTGCTACCTGAGAGCCTTTCTTGGAAGGCCGCAATTCTCTAGTGTTCTTTTATTTGGAGAAACCTAAAATACCGAGTGGCGATAGGGCATCATGGGGACACACTATTCTATGGGGAGAAAGGGATTAACCAAGTTTTTGCTGCATTATTCATTTCGGGTAAGTGTCCGCAAAGAAAGAGGAAGGCGCTCACCAGAGGATAGTCACCAGCTTTAAACCCAATCACTCTCTCCTAAATCTCTCTCTTTCTCACTCAATCTCATGCTGCTATCTCTCCTAAATCTCCCTCAACTAAATCTTTCAATATCTTTCTCGGAATCTTTCTCTTACTCTTACTATCAGTCTCTCTCATTCTCTATTCTTTAATCACTCCGCTCCACCTTTTAATCTCTCTGATCACTTTCTCTCATCTCTCTCAATCTTTTTCATTCTTGCTCTCTCTCCCATTCAATCTATCTCAATCTATTTTTGATTAAATATCTCAATCTCTCTTTCAATATCTCTCTTTCATTCCTCCCTATTAAAATTTCTTTCTCTATCTATATGTCTATCTCTGTTGATCTTTCTCTCGCTTGTTCGCTTTCTCTCTCCTCCCTCTCTCTTAATCTCAATTCGTGACCGAAATAGATGTTAGCCAACTTTAAAAAACACAAAATGGAAGTAAATCGAGAAAGATATTTTTATTATCTGAGACTCGCAGCCCGGAGTGTTAGGCAGCGAAGAAGCATTCTGAAATATGTCTATCGCTAAACTCTACACTTGAACCGAAACTCTCCTATAGTAACGGGAAAGGTAGAAAGACGATAAGGGAGACGGTAAGATCGATCATAAGTAAAGAAAATCTTATTTCCGACAATACGGAAATTGCTAAGATATCAAATGAGCAGCACTTTGTAAGCGTCTTTACAGTTGATAATTTCTAACAACTATCAACACTAGCCGATGAAATGAAGGGGAAATTATTATGTACATAAACGAGATCAAACAATCGATGGCACACTGCCCCAACTGCATGTCTACCACTCACCTTATAGAGTTAAAGAATCACTTTGCAAAACCGCTCTATACGATTTTTAACCGTTCATTTGAAAAGGGTTAATCTCAATTGAGTTCAAACGTGTTAATATTACGCCAATATTCAAGAAGGGGAAGAAAGCTAATCCTACTAATTTCCGTCGTATTAGTATTAATTCAGTAATTTATAATCTCTTATAATATATAATTAGAGAAAGTTTGGTGGGTCCTCTCTAGTCAACTAACCTAACTTGAGATACACAATCTAGGGTTCGGCGAAGATACCGAAACCCAAGACGAAACGAAAGCAGTGCACATAATTTACCTCTACTTGCAGAGAGGCTCTTGATGAAAATTAAAGCACACTAAGTAAGAGGAAGAGTTCTTAAGTAGATAGAGAACTGGCGTGGTCAGTGTGGGCCTCAGTCCCTAGCGAGGTATCTCAGGGATCATCCCTGGGCCAACTCTTATTAATTGTATACATAAACTGCCTTAATAATGGATTGCTTAATAACATCAAAAAATATTTAGATGACACAATGCTCTGTAACAGAAACATTTTAGATGCGATGTAGCGGAACTTCAGAGACCTTGATAAAAGTCTCGAGTGGGTGCATAACAGGCAGATGAGCTTTAACATATGTAAAAGCAAGGTAGTACACTCAGGATGTCGTAGCTTAAAGCAGATTTTCAAATAAACGACCAAATTCTAGAATTAGTTAACTTAGAAAAGGACCTGAGTTTTCAATTTCCTAGGGCATCAATGTGACAAAGCGATGCACCGAACTACTAAGAAAGCAAATCGAATGCTGGGATATATATATTGCCCGTAATTTAAATTTTAGGTCGAAAGATATCATTTTATATTAAGATAAATCGCTCGTCGAACTTCACCTCAAATACGTAATGGAGACAGTAAGAATGCGTGTAACGTAGGGATACTAAACAAATTTCGTGGCTTTGAAATAAACCACACGCAAACGATAACGTGCACAACTGATCAAGGCATCTAAAATCTATAAAAGATTTACTAATATAAATTATGGATTATTGGTCGAGCTGAAAGATAGAGCTAAGATACGCCACAAAGGTTTCAAAGTGATAAATCTGCCCTTTAACTCGGCTCTAGCCCCCAGATTATCTTAGTTACAAAATTACACAAACGTTCAATATCCTACCTCACGAAATAGTGGAAAGCTTACTTGACGCGTATTTTTCGAGTATACATATTGCATATTAGGAGTAAATGAAAATGACCTATATTAGAAAGGGTTGAGGAATATAAGAAGGAATGAGAAATAAAAAAAGATGCCAGCGAATCCACTGTATAACATGTGTACCAATGTATTTTCCATTTACTTTAGTGTCTTTCCTTGAGTATATTTATTTCATCTCTAGGAGGTGAAGCCTGCGAGGGAAGAAAGAGCTGTCCTATCATCCCCTCTCGTCTGAGATTTTGCCCCTGAATTAAATAGAACCTGTATGTCTCAAAGGTATGCATGTAGATAGGTCTATATCGGAGTTATACTACGAGAAAAAACAACAAAAAACGGATTTTTTCTCTAATTATGGCGCAATTTGGTATCCTCGGCCAAATTGGCTGAACGGCCGAATACTCGAGAGATTAGGCTGTGTGATCTTTACTGTTACTATATCCTTTGTTTATTTTTAGTTTTAGAAGCATAAGCATTGTTTTCACTCTTAAAAAATTACAACGTACGAACTGGCTAAAGAAAGAACAATGTCTAGAGGGTTTTACCAGAGCAGTTGGTTTTCAGATGGATTTGCATTGAAACGTGCGAGTGTTTCATGTATGCAGTTCCTGATAGATTGGCTGAAACATTATTATCTATAATTAATCCTTGCCAGAGACGCGGTATCAACATTTGACTGTTAACCACTCGCACAACTTTAAAAATCCAGAAACCGGTACCCACACAAACCAAATAGTCACTTTGGGCCACGGTGAAAATGGGAAATAAAAAAAGAATGTGAACCCTCGTTCTCTGATTGACTCCTAAGTGTTCGAGTTTTTATGGAGGCAACAAAATAAAGGAAAAGATTTAGTTGCTCAAATTTACCAAGATATTGTTAAGTTTTATCTATTAAATAATGTTTAGCTTTTACTTTTTTATTTTCCTTAGCTTTTATTATTTCTCTCGTTTCCTCTGTTTTCGCTCCCCAAACCCCCAAAATACTTATAACATAGAAATGATACCACTCTTCGATTCCCCTGCATGATATAGGCAGTTCAGCCTCCTCAGCCTGCTGTTCAGCCATCTGGCTTAGGAGACGAAATTACGCCATTAAAATTAAAAAGAAACATTGGTTTGAAGCAGCCTCAAGATTTTACGGCCTCCACCTGACTGTATGTATACCCTTGGAAGAAAAAAGGCTCATGTTTTGTAAGAATCAGCAGGGGTTAAGATTACCCTTGGTCTCGGGGAAAAGTAGAACGAAAGCAAATTGACACACACGAATTAAGCGCTCATACAAGAAGTTGGAATTCCTATAAGATTGGGTAGCAGATAACGTGCCACTGGGAAGCGTTAAAGAGTAACAACAAGGAGTAACAACAAGGAAAGAAGGTACCCTTAGGAGACCTAACGGTCCATTCAAGGAGGGTACCTTTGGACTAGCAATCGAGCGGGCACATGGCTGCTCAATTGTTTTGCGTCCCTAAACGGCCACTTTTCAAGACCTTGTCTAGTCTTGACTTGAACTGGTCAACAGATTCACTGTTGACAACTTCTACTGGAAGTGCGTTCCACATACCGCAGATACTGTAAGTGAAAAAAATCCACACAGATTGCGGTTGTAACGCTTCAGTTCAAGTTTGAAGCCGTGATTGCGCGTTCTGTTCTCACTCAGTGTAAAAATATCCCGGTAGTCAACATTGTCGAACCCTCGAAGTATTTTGAAAACTTCAATGAGCTGACCACGCAGTATACGGGTTTCCAGCGAGAACAGATCTAATTCCCTTAGTCTATCCTCATAACTTTTATGTCGGATAGAGGGAATCAGCTTGGTTGCCCTGGCTTGTACGCGTTCCAATCTCGCGATGTATTTTCGCAATGAAGGACTCCAAAATTGTACGGCATACCCTAAGTGTGGTCGGACAAGTGAGTTGTACAGGCACAGTACAGTCTCCTTGTTACGGTATCCAAACTGGCGCTTAATATAGCCTAGCATCCTTTGGGCCTTTTTCTTTGCCTCAATGAACTGTTTCGAGAACTTGAGGTCACTAGTGATTGTTACACCCAAGTCCTTCTCAGTGTCACAATATTCAAGAGCAGTGCCCTTAAGGATATACTAAGATTGGGGGTTTCTGTGGCCGATATGCATCACTTTGCATTTGTTCACGTTAAAAGGCACTTGCACGTGTCCGACCACTCCTCAATCTTCCCAAGATCTTCCTGCAGGCGGGCAGTATTTCCATCCTTTGCAACGTTCATACCAAGCCTGGTATCGTCGGCAAATTTGGAAATCTTTGCAACCATGTCACCGTCCATGTCGTTGACGTAGATGATGAATAGTAGTGGTCCCAGGACAGAACCTTAAGGCACCTCGCTAGGAACGGGCACCCACTCAGAAGACTGTCCATTCACCTCCACCCGTTGCCGTTTGCCACTTAGCCAGTTCTCGATCCAGCCGGCTGCCTTTCCGTCTATGCCCAGCGCTCGCACTTTCCGGAGAAGGCGGCGGTGTGGTACCTTATCAAAGGCTTTCTGAAAGTCTAGGTAGACCACGTCCACCGCCTTGTCCAGATCGTGCTCACTGAAAACGAAGTGGAAGAATTCCACAAGGTTCGTCAGGCATGACCGTTTTCTTCGAAAGCCGTGCTGGGAACTCCTCAGTAGCAGGTTTGACTCTAAATACGACGTCACTTTGTCCACCATGATGCTTTCCATGAGTTTACCGACTATCGAAGACAGACTGATAGGTCGGTAGTTTGACGGTTGGTTACGGTCTCCTTTCTTGAAGATAGGAGTCCCCTCCACCTCACGCCAGTCTCTAGGAACGCATTTGGTCCGGATTGACATGTTGAAGATTGCGCTCAGGTGTCGTGACACTTGATCGCGCACTTCTTTTAACACTTTAGGTAGAAACTCATCCGGGCCAGGTGACTTATTCGTCATTAGGTCACTGATCTTCTTTTTGATTTCTCTTTCGGTGAAGTCCATATCCTCCAGCTTTTCCCTCGAGTAGGAATCCATTGGCTGGGGGATGGGACCATAATTTTCAGTAAACACTGAAGAGAAGTAGTCGTTAAGGAGGTTAGCATTTTCTGCATCTGAATCCTTTAATGTCCCCTCCTCATTCCTCAAAGGGCCAATCGTTCGACGGATTGTTTTACGGCTGTTTACATATCCAAAGAACTCCTTGGGATTCTCTTTACAGAGTCTTACTACCGCTTAGCCGCCCTTATGCTGGACTTCACTCTCCTGGCTAGTCTCCGGTATTCGTCAAAGTCACCCGAGATCTTCGGTTGCCGGAAAACAGTTCTCTTCTTCCTAAGCAGTTGCCCGATTTCTCGATTTAACCACTTTGGTTGAACAGAAGACCAACGGGGGCATTTCAGCGAAATGAAACGCGATTGAAGAATCATGAATGTGGTTTTGAAACTATTCCACGACTCTTCAACAGCATCGCACACTTCTAGCCTCACGTCAGTCAGTCCAGAACGAAGGCTTGCAAAGTTTGCTCTTCTCAAGTTAAGTTTCCTTGATTGACTGGCAACAGACCTTACCTTCGGGATCTTGACGCTAAATCTAACTAGCTGGTGATCACTGCCACCGAGCTCTTCGCCTACAGAGATATCTTCAACGATATCATTCTCAGAGGTGCAGACCAAGTCGAGGATATTGTCTCCTCTCGTCGGTTCTCTGACCCATTGAGTGAGGAACTCGTTGTTGGCGAACTCCAAGAGTAGCGCGCTCTCGCCACAGCCTGCTCTGGTTTTCCAGTAAACTTGGCTTTTGAAATCGCTCATAACGATGCACACTCTGCCTTGAACCAGCTCACCCAGCAGCTGGTACAGTTCCCTGTCCTTCTCAACGGGTTAGTAAGGGGTTCTGTAAAGCAGCAGGGTCCTGTATCTGACAAGACCGATCTCTAGGTCAACGCCTCAGAGCTCATGGTTGGATATAACGTTGGAGTTCGTAGATTTGAGTGTATCCTTGACATACAACATTACACCGCCACCCTCTCTGTCTGGCATATCTTTATGGAAGAGTTGGTAGCCAGGAACCATGAATTTGCCTTCAAAGTCTCGGTTTGAGTTTTTTATCCACGATTCTGTTATGGCTACCATTTCGGGTTCTTTCGTCGCTACGAGGCCACGGAGCTCAAGAAACTTGTTCTTGATTGACCTCGAATTGAACAGAAAAACTTTCAGGGAGTCCCCTAATGTAGGACCCCATATACTCTTCCGTTTCCCGGCTTCTTGTTTGTCGCGGTGGCACCATTTTTGACAACCTCCGAGAAGGTTGTTTGGGGAGTGACTCGGGCGTACTGGCGTACGTTCGACTTCCCAATAGTCCAGTCACTCCTTTGGGTGCGCTCCACGACATCCTGGATGAGGTTAGCTAGGAACGCCTTGCCCTTAAAGGAGGGGTGCACCCCGTCCCTTTGGTAGAGGTCTTTTTTACCATAAAATACGGCATACGGATCCAAAAAAAAGACACCCTCCGCCGTACAGAGGTCTGCAAGGCGCCTGTTTAGCGACATGTTCCTCAAGTGGGCAGTCCGGCTTGGATCCCACCTCGGGAGCATCCCCACCACGACGCGTCTGCGGGTTTTCAATCCACCATCGTCAACAGCACCCATAACTGTCCTCATAATCTCGCCTGTAAGGCCTACCCTACCTCCTCTGAGGTAGAGGTCGTTGCCACTTACCATAAGGGCAACGACTGAAGTCTCTGAAATCTGAGACTTCTCGGCCTCAGCTCTTACCTGCTTATTCCCACAGCCTGCGAGGCAGATCACCTTACGCTTGTGCGAAGGCAGGCCGCTAGCAGGGGCTTCAGATCCCGTGCTTGAGAATCACCAATAAGGGTGACTCTTGCACATTTGTCTGCAGACGACTTAGTCTTTCCTTTCGGAGGCGACTTGCCGCTTTCCTCTTGTATCTCTAAATTGTTGTTTTTCTTCTTTTTCTTATTCTTCGTATTCTTCTTCTTCCTGTCTTTCTTTGTTATCTCTTCTTTTGTTTCCCGTTTCTCTTCTGCTTCTACTTTCGCTTCCTCTGTTTCCACTTTGTTTTTTTCTCCTTCTACTTTTTCTTCTTCTCTTTCTACTTTCTCTTCTTCTATTTCTACTTTCTCTTCTTTCTTCTTTCTTTTCTTCTTTTTGGCTCGTTGAGAAAGCCCTTCAGCAGAAGAAATCGGCTGTTGGGTGTCGGGAGCCTTCTCGCCTGAGCATCTGCATCTCTCTGTTTTTAAGGGTTGAACTTCCCTTTTAAGGAGGAAGTTCTGCTCTCTCAGTTGAGCGATGCTCTCGCCCAGGCGCTTCTCGAGTTTGCAGAAGTCACAGACACTGACAGCATCTGTGAGCTCCTTGCAACTTCTGCCCCCGAAGTCTTCACTCCATTTGTAGACTTTGCATATTTTGCAGGTTAGCTTTCGAAACGGAGGACGATTCTTCTTCGCCATCTTACAAAAATCTGGGACCATACGCACTGAAAAAGGGTTTTTGGTTGTGATTTTCTCTCGCACTAATCACATCCTCCTATTTCCAGGAGGTTTTCGGTCGTTCGGCGAACAGAAACCCTTTGACCAAGCACACCAACCGTAAGGTATCCCCTGGGCCAGACGTCCCCAATCGTGCCGCAGCTACCAACTTAGCAGCACGAGAGCCCCAGTGAACTGGTTCTCTGATTTTTCGATAGGGGTGCTTGAGGTGTAACTCTCTTCCTACTAAGCCCTACTAATCAACTAAAAACGGCCAGACTTGAGGCAAATAGTAAAGCTAAGTGCCCACGACTTCATCCGAGATCTTTAGCTGATCTGGCAACCAGCAAGGCACAAAAGCTCTCTCGCCAAAGATCAGTTGAGCCTTTATTCACCAAGTAACGGTCACAGGGAGCTGGTCAGGCAATTACACGTTAGGAGAAAGCTTCTAAGGGGTACCTAGCATTCCTCCATTCATCGTACCCCAAACGCCTGAGATCCCTTCAATCTCAGTCTCTTGAAACCTATGAGTGCTCCAAGGCGTTATTTAAAGAGGTTCCAAAGCCTCTCTCCTCACGCGGCATAAGGCAGCTGGTAAGACGTTATTAATAAACAACTTATGTGTAATAGAGATGAAGGTTTGTTTTTTGTTAGTGGGTTTTTGTTTTGATTTTCAGACAGTTGAAAAGAGTTGGTGAAACTTAGTACTAACAGAATCGAAGAGGTTGGTAGGGGGATGCAGGGAGACGCATCAAAGAAGTAGTAGAGAAGTTTGACAACCATTATTATGTATCCTACTACAGCTACCTTACTGACATGGGTGACCCTACCGGACTAAAAGTCCCCCAGCTTAGCTAGCTTAACTCAGGCAGATCACGCAAGCTCTCTCACCGACGACAAGGAATGCTGAGGGTCTTTGTAAGTAACTACAAGAAAATATAGGTTGGTTTAAATTATCCAACCTGAATCCTTCATCTATCCAGTTTTTCCGAGTCCGTGCTTAAAGGCATTTTCGCACTGGGCTTTAAGGCATTTCTGAACTAAAGCTACAGTCGGTTCAATGTGTCTCCTGATACGTAAAATCGTGTTGTATTTTTAACGTAATCAGAACAGTGACCACTTAGGTTCATTTGCCCCTTTTGAAAGAGTTTAACTCATTTAAATTTTATTTATATAAGACTTGCTGAAGAACGTTTTAGGATAATCAGGCATTTTTAGGCTAGTCTTTCATACCCCCTCTTCCTTCCTTTTAGTGCTTTCCGCCGCAGATTAATATTAAAGAAAGAAGCTAAGCCAACCAAGACCTTCTGAGAGGGAAGTATCGTCGTTACCCTTGGATTAAACGGAATTAATAACGGTCGGTTATCAAAGGGTGGTTTCGTGTGAGTTCTCTGTGAGCTTCTTCAGAGCCCTAAGGAGACCACAGGGTGTTGCTACATGGGCTCTGTCAGTGATTTGGGAAGACAGATTATAGCTTACATCTGATTAGGGAATCTTTTGCCTAATTTTTGGCAAACAAACTTTCTTTGCAACCAATGGAAGTACACTCGATATGTTATTATTTTTTTATACGAAAATATATATATATATATATATATATATATATATATTTGTATATACCACGTAAGGAAAAGGAAAGATTGACTGGAGTTAGTCATTTCATTATCTTAACATTTTCAAACTCACAATGGCATATAAAATAGAGAGACACCATATTTATACAAAGGAAAGTTTTCCCAATAAGGTCAGATTTTTTATTTTCTCTGATGTCTGATTTGAGAAAGAAAGATAGGAATGGATCTAAGGAAAACAAACCGGGACTATCCTTTACATTTCTCTCATTTGTGCTGGAGATTAGGAACTATTCAAAGATATTTCTGCTAATAAACCATTTATATGCATTATGGTATCTGCTTTTGACCAGTTAATCTGGTGACCCATCTTAAGTCTGTGGACGCCTAAAGCATTATTTGTATATCCTTTTGATACTGCATTTTGGTGATGCTTAATTCTTACAGAGATATTTTTCGAAGTTTGACCTACATAGAATAAATGCAGTATAAATACGATGTCTCTCTATTTTATTAGCTATTGTGAGTTTGAAAATGTTAAGTTAACGAAATTACTAACTCGAATCAATCTTTCCTCTTCCTTACGTGGTATATACAAATATTTATACTTATCACGTGTTATCTCTCGTGATTTTTACCCATATATATATATATATATATATATATATATATATATATACTGAGAGAGAAAAAGAGAAAAAGAGAAAGAGAGCGAGAGCGAAGCGGCCTGGCTACAGGTAAGAGAGAAGAAAAAGGTAATCGGTTGTGAAAATATTTCCTTTTTTCAGTGTCTTGGTATAAATTTATGGCAAGTCATTTTTCGGTGTTCCAGGTGGCGTTAGTTACTGAATTTTCGGATAATTCTAATGTAGAAACATTGAACCTTTTCGCTATAATGAGTTAGTGGATTTAGCGGAAATAGTGAATATTCATGCTTTTAACTAGTAAAAAACTAGATAAGTGGGTATCAGCCTCCTAGTACTAATAAGAACATAAGAACATAAGAAAAGAAGGAGACTGCAAAAGACCCTACACTTGGCAGCTCCTGTACAGAGTTAACTAATCTCGTATTGTACTAGCGGACTGACCTTGAGTGGATCTTAGGGTCTTAAAGGTTTTAGTCTGTAGGTCTCTCTCACCCTTTCTCTCTCTCTCTCTCTCTCTCTCTCTCTCTCTGTTGAGAACGCAGTGGTATATATAAAGGATATTGCATCGTTTGACACTCGACAATTTCCAAATTTTGTCAACTAAAAGAAAAATTTCATCATTCAAGAAAAAACACATGTGTATATATAAAATTTGTGAGGCTGACATGTAAACTGACTAAGAGAAAGGAATACAGAGTGTGGCTAAACAATTTACAGAGATTTTTCACGCTACACGAGGTTCGTACATATATTCATACATAGCAATATATATGTATTTATATGCATGAAAAAAAAGATACTGGTCCCGGAGCCAGATACTGTCATACCGAGCTGAAGGAAAGATACGGGAGGTTGAAACTCTATAAACAAGAGACATTAATGCAAATGAGAAAATCCTCATTCACAACCGGGTGAAATAAAGTTATGGCCAAGAAAGTTGCACAGATTGTCTCCCGGTCATCCATGTATTGGTAGGATTCAAAGTTTTGAAATCGTTTTCCGAATGTTTTTGTAGATCATTTATGGCCTTTTCTTTGGAAAGAACCATTTCTGCAACTGAAAGAGATTCAAACATTTATTTTTACAAAAAATATTACGAAGTAGAATATAATTACACATTATCATTCATTTAACCCATATTAATCATCATTTTACACTTTTGATCGAATAGTCAGTATTTCAAAAATAATAAGAATAAAAAGTGAATTCCTTCGCTAAATCCAAAATTGCGCTCTGGTCTTGTTCCTGTAGGAGGTGGAAACTCACTTCCTACAGGAACAGAACAAGAGCGCAATTTTGGATTCAGCGAAGGAATTCACTGTTTATTATTAATATTTTTGAAGTAGTGACTTTTTAATAAACCTGCAATAATTTAAATATTAGAATAACTCTTCGTTTAACTTAAATTTTAAAAACGGAAGAAAAAAATATATGTATATTATTTTCAAAACCATTGGCTATGACTATACTTAAACCTATTCTTTGGGTACCAAGGTATAATCTACTGATCCTTTAGTAGCAAAGAACCATGGATTGAATTGACGCGCTAGAGATCTGGATTCAAACACGCAAGATACTATGGACCAGAGAGAACTTATAAACAAGAAAGTATAGAGCATTTTCTAAAGATTATGGGAATTACTTTTTTAAAATGTGTACTAAATTTTATATACTTTTATATGAGGTAAAAGAGTAAAGGTACCTACTTGTGTGCTAAACGTGAAACTCGTTATCATAATACTAATGTGGTATCGATATCCAGTTGGAATTATTTGAACGAACAAAGATCATTTCCCAGGCCACCTAATGCTACTCGGAGATAGGAAACCTATTGACGAGAAAGTGTGAAACGAATATGAAAAACACAATTTCATACAAATACAAAGGATGCGCTATTGTTTTGTGATTAAGAATAACTTATGTATGCAGCTGAAGTGCATACATATATAGCTTGCTGGGGATATTAAATGTGCAATTTCAATTAATCAGCGCAAAACTAAAGCAGCCATTTATAAACATGTCATTTTCGATTTGTTTATTCAGCATTATTTGTGAAGAATTAGCACATTATCCTGTAGTAACTGTAAACACTTTGGTATGTATAATAAAACAAACGCTGCTTAACAATCAATACTGAATTTTAAAATATCACTTGGAGTAACAAATAACGCTTGAGATATTATATATGAATTCGTAAGCATCGCTTTAAAAATCGAAACCTGCTATAGGAACTCCTCAGCAAGTTCATATATTTTGGTGTGATTCTTTAGTGAAGTCAGAATCATAGATTTGTCTTCTCGAGAAGTTATTAGACGTTTTCACTCAGTTCTCTCGCTTGATAGAAAGCTCTTGGCCTCTTGATATCGTTTTATATTGGCTGGGATAGCATATCATGAATATTGTATTTATTTAGCAAATTCTACTTGTGATAATAGCCCAAAGCTTTGGAGAAGTTGAATTTTGCTCGTTCTGATTTTTTAGGCTCTTTAGTTTTAATAATATTACTTATTTAGTACGATAATTAATACACAATAGTTATATATTTAAGCTGAAACATAAGAAAGGAAGTTTTGAATAAGATGGGCGCACGTGTTTTAAGTTACTAAATCCTGTACAAAATTTTGGGTTTTGTATTATTTTTCTAGGGGTAATATTTCAACGGTGGAGAAAGTCTATCACCTTTTATAAAGTCACAAAAAGAAAATATTTTAACCGATTCTGCAATGCTAGAATCTTTCCACGACGCCATCTTTAAATTCTATGAGACCGACTAAGTTACGCTCACTCACTCGAAGCTGAAGTACATGTATGTCTTAGCCTAACCCGAGGCTTAAATTTCGACATACCTTAGTCGTTAGTTTCTAGGCTATTAATTTTATATTATTGTTGTTAATTTAATGTATCTATCGTTAAATCATGATTTGATGGAAGTCTAGAAAAGTCTAGAAAAGGAAACAATGCTAAGTTATCATTAGTCTGAGCGAGTGAAATTTAATCAAGATATTTAAAAAAAAATCAAAAATCAAACTGTAATTGCTAAACGATTAACCTTAAAAACTGGCTTTCGGATAACTTCTATCGTGATTTAAATGTTTCACGAGTGAGACAATGATTCCTCACGATCTGTCAGAGAAAAAACTGCAACAAAAAATTAAATGTCGTTCATCTCTTTTTTCTAGACTAAAATGTTAACCATTTATGAATAGAACTGTTACAAGTGACAAAAGGTCGGTTATCTATAATAATATTAAACATTCTAGAAAATGGATTAGTCGTGTGGAAAAACAATATCTCAGTCGCTTCCACGGAAGAATCTCATGTGCGTTTGGTGAAGAATTTCATGTGCGTTTGGTGGGATATAAATGGCATAATCCAATTTGAACTTCTTACCCCAAATCAGACAATCACCAAAGAGGTTTAATGTGCCTAGTTAAACCGTTTACATGCAGCACTTAAAGAAACAAGGTCACCAAACCTAAATCGCGTTCTCTCAAATTTTCTGACTTACAATCTTATGGACATATGACCTTATGACGTTTAAAAGTTTGTAGGAGCTTTGTAATCATATCATTCGAAAGAAAATGTAAAACAACATAAGGGTTTCAAATTTCGTTAGAATCGGCCGAATAGTTATGATATTATTGCCAAAAGAAAATAATTCCCGGGGTAACCTTGGCAGAACTTTGCCAATTATATCGTTCGAAGGAGAATGTAAAACAACATAAGAGTTTCAAATTTTTTCAGAATCAGCCGAATAGTTAAGATGTTATTACACTAAAAACTCATTAAAAAGTAAAATGGTTGCCACTCGAGGGACCGACCTACGAACCGAAATAATAACTTATAGAGTGTCGTCCACGCGAGTAAAAATGTCCGCATTAATTAATAGAAAAGTCTTCTTTGATCAAGACAACGTGCGACCTAACATCACAAGAGGTACCATACGAAAGCTTAACAATTGGAGTCATGCCTCATCCTCATCCGAGTTAGCTCCTTCAAATTAAGGTAGTATAGATAATGGCCGGAAGAGAATGAAGATCTCAATAATAAAAGAGGCCGAAACAAACTAGAGAGAACATTTTAAAATCAAATGTAGATGATATTTCAAAGATAGTTAATAAAAAGATGAAGACTAGTTGTAAAAACTGGTCGAAATTATTTTACTTGTTAATTAATAAATAAATACTCATTTAAATATAAATATCTCCAAAAAGTTGTTTGATTTATATCTATAAAATAAAGACCAACATTAAAAACTGCATAACTCATGAGATAGCGCCATGTTATATGTATGTATGTGTTTAGAAGCTGACGAGATGTAAGGCAATTAAAATAGTCGATGACTTTTGAAGAAGGGGTGAAATGACGATACATGATGAAGTGACTTGAGAGGAGAGAATGACCGAATAAATATGAAAATTGAATGACGCTGAATCTCTATTCTAGAATATATAAAGTGCGTAAGGTTGTTGAGTGTTATTAAACAAAATTCAAAATAATAATAATTATGCATAGAGAATTAAATTAATTAATTAACTCAGACAAGAGCACGTATACAAAGGAGATATTACCGCGTAAACTTTAAAAAAGTCTAAATGTCCCTAGCGTCAACGCTGAAGGACAAAGTATAGGCAGAATTAACGGGCCATAATAACTTAAAAAATTGACAATCTGCAGAGAGGAAAGAAGGTGTTATACAAATTGGATTTACCCCTAAAAGTATTTAGAGTTTGGGAAGTTTCGCTGCCGTCCTTTATGTGTAATCAGGTATTTGCTTAAAGAGCGGAATAAAAGTCTACGCAGATTTTTAACGGAATATTATATATATATATATATATATATATATATATATATATATATATATATATATATATATATATATATATATATATATATATATATATATATATATTTATATATATATATATATATATATATATATATATATATATATAAATGCAAATTTTGTTGAAGACCATTGTGTATTTTGCTTTAATTAATTTCATTTGGCAACTTTCTCTTCTTCTAACTATCTTTTTTATTCCATCTTGTAGATGGTGAATTACTTGTCTAGTATTCATCTCTTTTTTAAATGAATGTGTTTGGTAAAAAACAAACTAAATTGCTAAGCTTTCGATTTTATTCGATCATCTTCGGAGCGTTTTAAAATGTTCTTGCCTCCTTTACTGATGTAATGAGGGGAGTGAGGATCTGGCAGAAAGTGAAAGTAAAAACGATTTTTAAGGGGGATTTATTCCGCCTTGGTTAAACATAACGTTAGAGGAAATGAGCAACTCACTGTAGGTGGGATTTTTAAAATAGTTTTAATGTGCGATTCCAGCTTGTCGCTTGACTGTTGATGGCTGGCTTATCTTCATTTATTAATATGGCTTCTACGATGATAAGCCTCGCTTTATTACCCTCTTTTCTTTTAATAATTGTATTATCAACAAGCATATCTCTCGTTAGGTTAATATTATGTACACTCTACATATGGTTCTTAGGCCCTCCGCTTTATAGATGCCGGTTCACACGGTCCAAAGAAAATACCCACATGAAATTTATAGAAGACCAGGAATCTAAAGACCTACCAGAAATTCACCATAATTAATCAGGACGGTGCTAAATTATGAGTTATCCGCAAGGGGTTAAATAAATACACGCAAAAAAAGTATTCACAGTATTATTTACAACAAAATTAAAATGAAATAAATTAACTTTTAACAAATTATACGGGGCTCATCAAACATTAAGAAAAGTCACAAATGCTTAACACCATCGAACGACAACAAGTCGTTTTAACCAGAAAGATATTCGCGCATACAAAAATAGGTTCTATGGACAAATTGTTTAAAGCCGAAACGACACGTGCCGTTGAAGATGAAAATAACCTTCGCTACTCTATTGACAGGTGTTGCTGGAATAACCTCCCTGTCTTATGTCCCTTACCGAAGGCCGAAAGTTACATGAATAACACTTATAACACCTAATTAATTTAAAGGGGACGTAAGAAGAAAGAAATATTCCAAAGTACCTGATACCAGAGCAGTGAAACAATTACTCACGTCGAGAACCTAGGCGAAAGAGGCTCGGCGACTATGAGGGAATTCTAACCAAGTCGACAGGGGTGAATGCGATGGCGGTCTTCGGCGAGGAGAAACCCACAGAAGGCAAAATCGGGCGAAAGGCGACGAGACCACGGTAAAGGATGATTCGAAGGCCCAACGATCCGAATGAAGGAATTCGAGATGACGGAACTTCCCAAGGAGGAGATAGCGAGGTGACTAAGGGAGAGCTTTCACGTGCCCAGTGTGAATGGCTTCCCAAAGGGGAACACTTGCAAACGTAACTGGAAGAGCATAAATCCACGCAGCTGACAGAGGGGCAGCGACAATGCTATCAGGAATCATGGCAGAAAATCCTCGCTGCACGAAGGAATCCAGTACAGGTCTCCAAAAAATGAACGTCAAAGTAAGTGACGGACAACGATTAAGCGGAGCAATCAGGCAGAATTCTTGCAACAGAATAACTTAAAAGGACTCATGTCCCCATTTATATCCTTCAGACGAAAGGGAGAAAAGGGAAGTAGACACAAGGGGGGGGGGGAGGAGGAGAAGTCACTTCCCCTACGCAAATTATACTGGTAAGTTGCCGAAGTTTAGGCCAACAATGGTAGCCTCGAAACGGGTCGACCTGCAATAAACACCATAAACTATGATGAGAAAGGGAAAGCATGGAATCCGAAAGCATACCTGTTACATATATATATAAATATATATATATATATATATATATATATATATATATATAGTACAAGAGAAAGAAGAATTGGATGCGAATTAGCAAATGAGACAAGAAACCGGAGTTTTTTTTAAAGGCAAGAGAAAGGGACAATAGAAGAACCCAGAATCAAAGAGAGCAGAAGGCGGCACAGTGAAGGTGATCCTTTACTGAGAAGACAGAAATAACGCCAGGGGAAAAAGGTTTTTGAAAATTCCTGGCCGGGAATCTTCAAAAACCTTTTTCCCCTGGCGTTATTTCTGTCTTCTCGGTAAAGGATCGCCTTGCTTTCACTGTGCCACCCTCTACCCTCTTTGATTCTGGGTTCTTCTAATCTCCCTTTCTCTTGCCTTTAAAAAACTCCGGTTTCTTGTCTCATTTGCTCAATCGTGCCAATTCTTCTTTCTCTTGTACTATCTGTATTTATAGTCAGCTACACCAGGTTTCTGCATCTTTCTTTCTGTCTTCAAATTTATTTGAAATGCAGAAAATAAAAAAATCGCGTAGCCATGTGGTTGTTGTATTATCACCCGCAGAACCTGTATTTGCTCTTTCTTTGTATATATATATATATATATATATATATATAGTGTTGAAGTCTACAGCAATGGTAGCGTTATTAACTTTAACTTGTATGCTCTTTAATTTCCTAAAAGTTTGATTTGGTCTGTAAAGGCGACAAAAAACGTTTTCATCAACAAATTTTGGTTATGGAGATGAGGTACCATGGAAACTTTAATCCAAATATGATGGAGGATTATTGTTGGTCCTTAAAAAAATAAACTTGGATGTCTGACAAAAGAAAAACGAGAAGGCTACAGCAAAGTTTCTTTAAACTTTAAGTGCATTGTGATAGAACGAGTTGAAGCTGCGTTAATTTCAACTCCTATCCCATATTATTTAAAACCACGATGCTGCCCACGTGCATCTTCGATTCGAAGCTTGGAGTCTTATCACAGCTACCGGATGTCAATGTTTAAACAAGAAGGTTATCGTCCCCCCGTTCGCCCCCATACGCCGACCTCGCCAGATTGAGTTAGGCTTATGGGCAGATAAGGCATTGTTCTCCGGCCCGGCTGTGCATTCCCTCGAAGCTCCCACTCTATTGTCCCCCCCCCCCACGCCAAGGAGATGTCCTGGATATTTATATGGAAACTTTACCACTAAGATCAGATTGGAGATCCAGATTTTCGTCGCGAAACATCACCACGACCCTCTCTCCCTTTGTGCGCCAAGGGACCTCGACCTCGAGATTCACCATCACTTGTCCAGAAGGAGGACAATATTCCTTGAGTGCCAAAGGTTCGAGCCTTCCGTAACGCCAAGTCCCCAAGGCTTCCCCCTTGTTGTTCAGAGGAGAACAGCATTAGAACAGCCATTGTTCTTGAGCCCGTTGACAAGAAACGGTTCTCACCCTTCCCCCTTGTTGTTTAGAGGAGAACAGCATTAGAACAGCCATTGTTCGTTTTGAGCCCTTCGCCAAGAAACGGTTCTCATCCCCGCCCTGTTGTTCAGAGGAGAACAGCATTAGAACAGCCATTGTTCGTTTTGAGCCCTTCGCCAAGAAATGGTTCTCACCCCCCCCTTGTTGTTCAGAGGAGAACAGCATTAGAACAGCCATTGTTCTTGAGCCCGTAGACAAGAGACGGTTCTCATCCTCCCTTTGTTCAGAAGAGAACAACCTAGAACAGCCATTGTTCTTAAAGCCGTTCGTCGAGAAACGGTTCTCCTTCCCAAGACGCCACGTCAGGATCATCTTATTCCCCCCCCTTCGGCTGGAACTCGCCAGCGGACCGAAACTCCTTCGCGCCACCTTCCACTGCACCACTAGTGTAAAAGTTACGTAAGCCAAACGTCACCTTTGAGTACTTAACCCTTTTGTCAATTCTATCCTGTGCTTTAAATGGTTTATCGAACCATCCCATCTCTTTAACTCTATATTTGTTTTACCTTTTTAAATCCTTTAAATCCTCGGATTAGCCGAGCCCCCACGACCCTTTTCATTCCCTGTTTATGTCAATATTTTCCGTCTTGTGTTTGTTGATAGTTATTATTAATAAAACTCTATTTTATTAATGATAGCAATATTATTATCCTTGAGCTCAGTTCCACTTCTTAAGCATATCGAAGATACATAATATCGGCCGCCAGACAGTAACGCACTCTAAAGATAATTAAGGAAGTTCCCTCAACGAATAGTGATATATGGTATCATCGGGAGTCATTCTACGACATGCATAATAAACTTAATCAATACAATACAATTTTTGTAACTTGGGAGGGAGGGGGGTAACTTCGCTAATGAGGTACTATGTCTGTCCTAAGCCAGAATAAAGAAGGGAGTTCCCCCACTTTTTAAATATTTTTGCTGGGAAAAAAAAATACAAAATAAAAAGATTTTTTAATTTATTAATCGAAACAAATAGCGGAAAGGGAGAGGGGGGAGGTCACTACACAAAATCTAGACGTGATAGAGAATTTTGGATTTCAAATTCGGATTCAGCGCCTTTGAACTAATTAGAAACAATTATTCACATGTCTGTAACAAATAAAAAGTTAAAATTTGTTGCCTAGTGTTATTAATAGAATATACGAACAAAAATTTATTTGCATTATGTCAGGTCTAAAATAAATCAGTTTCAATCATATTCTTTACTTTTTCATACCATACTTTTGGCCAAGGCTGTATATATTCCGAAACCACTTTTGACTGTGGAAGGTCATCTTCAGATAATAGCAAATGACAATTAATTATATATACGATACTCCAATATATATATGCATAAAAAAAACATAGGTGCTGCAAAAATTACACATAAGCGCTGCAAAAATTTTAAAGGTAAGCGCTGTAAACATTTTTAACATAAGCGCTCTGGAAATTTGAAACATAAACATAGGTGCTGCAAAAGTTGGAACATGTGTTGCAAAAAATTTAACGTAGGAGATATAAAATCGATCAATCATATTGAAGAATTATGTTAGTTGGTATTAGTGACGGTCACCATGAAAACAGCAGGCTGTAGGAAGGATGGTCTCTGGCTGGAGCTGTACGTTAATTGTTGGTTTATTCATTTGGATGAATACGGCTTCGTTCATTCGCAGTCTCCGGCGGTTTAGGAGTCGCAGGATAATAGAGGTCTGCCTGTTAAGCGTTTTACGGTTTAGAGTGACGCAATGAGATTGGTGTGTTTATTTATTGTTCCGTCTTGTAGGTGAGTGGTGAGTCACTTTGACAGGGTTGTGAAGGTCACGCCAATGTACTTAGAATTGTGGTGTTCGCAGTCACCGACTTTGACTGAATATTCGTACACAACTTAATCTCATGACGTTCGCTCGTCGGCGGGAGACAGCTGTTCTTCATAATGCATCTACTCGTTCTCCTGTTCTTGTAATATATTATCAGTTGATACTTGTATTAAGGTCGGTTGGAGTGACGTTTCAGTGTAAAATAGCTTTGAGAGCCATTTTATCTTTACGATAGTCTGTGTTCATAATGTCTTTATAGTAAAGGTTGATGGTATTATTCTTTGCTGTAGGGTGAGCTCTAATACCAGCGGCCTAATCCTTATTTTACTTTATAGCTACGTCGATAGATTCTTGTGGGTAGCCGCTATTCACTAGAACTCGGGAAACCCTTGTAAGTTCAAGATCGATAGCCGTCCACGAGGAGGAATGGGAAAATGCCCTGTTGACTAAGGCATTAATAACGGATCTCTCGTAGCGCTCATGATAATCAGAGGAACAAATTAAGCAGAAACCTAAGTTTGTGGACTTAATGTACACTTGGGTCGTAAATTTGGACTCTCGTAAAGTGATGAGAATATCAAGGAAAGGAAGGGTTCCTTGATCTTTTGTTTCTTGGGTGAAGTTTAAACATGAGTTGCTCTTGTAAACCTCTATTAGGGCACTAACTTGCTCGAGGTTATTTGCATTTAAAAGTATGTCGTCAATATAGCGCGCATAAGTGGAAGGTTTGGAGTGCTATACTTCTTTTGAATATCTTGTTCTCGACCGCACCCATCTAAGAGTTACCAAAGAGTACGCCGAGTGGTGACCCTATCGCGACGCCATCGATTTGCAAGTACATTTGCCCGTCGGGACCGTAGAACGGGGCTTTTTTTTTGTGCAGGCTTGGAAGAGCCGACGCAATATGTCTTCGGGAATAGTGAGAGGTGTGGAGCCTTCGGTGTGGTAAATATCATTGATTATCAATTTAATGGTTTCATACAAAGGAACATTTGTGAATATAGATTCCATGTCTATGGATGTTAGTACGTTCGCTGGCCGAGAAGTTTAAAGAATATCTAGAAGAGTTGAAGAGGACGGCATCGTGTAATCTGAAGGAATGTATAGAGCGATGATCGAGTCGAGGGATTTTGGTAGGTGATAAGTCACACTTGGAGTTTGACTTCTGATAGGGCGTAAAGGATTACTAGGCTTTTATGCGGATTTCTTAATTCCGTCGGGAGTATCTGCTAAAGAGAAGATATTAATGTTAAGGACAAGAGCATTTCACTCAATGAAAAGAATGAAAGAAGGGGGGCAACAGATAAATGAAAACAGTGGATAAACAAGGAAGAGAAAAATAAAAAGAAATTTAAGAATAACCAAGGATGTTGTAGGAAGCCTCGCCAACACTCTACATTCCGGCAGGGGGTGAGTGTTATGAACCGGCGGTTCATTCCTCCGGCACAACCCCTCCAAATGTAAGAACTTGTATTCTATTATAAGGTGTTATGAAGATTTAATGTGACGTCATGAGGTGATTTGACTTGTTCCAAGCCCCGACTCAGTTGCTTGCATTCCATTGCACGATGACGCTGGTGTAATTGACCCTGTTGTAAATTTAGTTAAAGTGAAAATAGGTTCAAGGTAATATCCCGAATATCATAGGGAGGAGACAACACCATGCCTCATAAAAATGAAAGCGGGCAACTCTCTTGGCACTACTCCCTTTCGTAATGCCAGACCAAATCACCTCTTGCCATGAATTCATTACTCACAATCTCTTTTCTTGTCATGAAAAACTAGACACAAGAGAAGTAAGCAATAAGAAAACCCAATGATTTGTATCTCCTTTCTATACACAACATAGGATTATATACGTAGAAGAGCAAACAAAAAAAGGAGAGACTCACATACCAAAACACACGAGTCCCTATTTCACTCACCTCCATTCTTGTTCCTTAAAACCCAATTCCTCTCCAACGCGCTCATATTCGCTTTGAATTTCGGATGCAAATGAATGTGGGAATCAATACTACACAAATGAGTGTAGTAACTAAAGGGGAAAGAAATTGGGATCGTGGAAATGCGAATTAGGATCAAGGAAATGCGAGTTGGGATGAAAGAAATACGAATTAAAAAAACGACTAAGATTCTTTTAGTTGACTTTGGCCTTTTTGGGAGATTTATTATTTGAAAAGAAAAAGACAAAATGCATTAAAATAAATATGGGGAAGATCTAAAAATTCCTGTAAAATAACAATATAACTAAAAAATATATAAATTTTCATCGCTGTTTTATCGTCATCAATTCAATAAAAATAAAACAATTTTATAATTTTATTCAAATTGGAAATAAGGAAAAGCTAAATATTGTCCAAATCCTGGTTGTAAGATGGATGTGATGCAAATTTCTATCACTCTTCTGTTGATTTTTCGGACTTTCCTTGGACTGGGCCAATTGAATCACTCTATACTAATTACTTTGAAGTTTATCTTGAGATTAATACTTATTATTACACATTAGTTTTATCACCAGTAATTATTAAGCGCAAAAATTTATCAGGATTTGCCTCACATTTATTTAAAATCTAAATTGGGAAATTGGTTATTGTTGCAAGTCAATTTTAGCGCAACATTTTTGTTACCCATGGGCCAGAAACTTTGGCTCAAGTTAAGATTGTATAAATTGATCAATTTAGTTTCCATGTTATCATTTCCACAGGGTATTAATGACCCTAATCCATAAGTGCTTTCACATGATCGCCAATTCCATCGTTGAAGGAAGTCGAAAATCTGCCCCTTGGTTACCATTTTCAAGATCATCTCTGATACTGAGAAGCGATTGATGTATTCATAAAGGGTCCTTTTTGGGGGGCGGCTGTGTCTCTATAAACCTTTGTTAACAAAAATGTCCCATTTTTTCACCCAAGCAGGAACTGGTTAATCAAGAGATGAATGAGGAAATCATTCAAATGATTAACCAGAACAGAAGAGCTAGAAGTCATGCTAGATTTCCAAGCTCCGCTAGCATCCTGGCTAACGGTAACGAAGGTTGGATGGGAAAAGAGGGATATTTTTGTTAATGTTAAAGAAGAATAGATGAAAAAGGGGATACTTTTGTTAATGTTAACGAAGGTTGTATGGAAAAAAGAAATATTTTGTTAATGTTAACGAATGTTAGATGGAGAAAAGGGGATTGTTTGTTAATGTTAACGAAGCTTGGGTGGAAAAAAAGAGGATATCTTTATTACTTTTAACTAAGGTCGGATGGAAGAAGGGAATATGTCTATTAATGTTATCGAAGTTTGTATTTAAAGTGGTGTATATTTGTTAGTTTTAACTAAGGTTGTATGGAAAAAGAATGGAATATTTTTGTTAAGGTTAACGAAGGTTGGATGGAAAAAAATGGATAGGTTTGTGAATGTTAACGAAAGTTGAATGCAAAAAAGAAGGATATTTTTGTTAACTAAGGTTATAGAGACACAGACCTCAAGAAAAGACCCTTTATCAATACATCAATCGCTTCTCAGTTTCTGAGAGGATCTTGAAAATGGCAACCAAGGGGCAGATTTTCGACTTTCATCTGGCCAATCGTCAGCTGCCGTTTAACTACTACATGGAGCGAGTAGATATACCATGTAGTGATCATAGCGGGATCCTACTCACTATCAATACGAACCATATAAAAATCACAGCCTTAGTTATAAAAAAATACAGAAAAGCTGAGTGGGCACGGTACGTATACATCCTTGAGAACTATCTTATTTCCACTTTGGATCAGGCAATTCCACAGGAGATTACCGAGTCACTCGACGCCTTTAACAACCACCTAATCAACGTCGATAGAGGTGGATCCCTAAATCCCAGTATAGGTCCATCTTACCTTCTAGATGGACCGAACATATGGACAATTTATACCGTGAACTGAAATTAATACATGCAATTAACATCAGATACGTATCAATTAACTCAATACAACGAAGTAAAGAGATTAAAGAAGAGCTCAAACAGTTGATCCTCGGACACTAGTGAAGCCGTTGTGACGATGCAATTGAAAGCCTCGATCAAGATGCATCTCCCAAAGATTTTCGGCAAAAGATCAGGCATCTCAAAGGATCGACTGGTAGAACGAAGAAAATATAAATTAGAAACGAAGATGGAAACATCGAGACAGAAGAAGAAAACAAGCAATATTTCGAAGTTATTGGGAAAAATATTTAGTATAACTGAAGAGGAGAAGGAAAATTATGATATAGAATTTGAAGCTAAATTATAGACGAGCTAAATACCCACATCCATAGGACGCACCCGCACCACCCCGTGGAAAGACAGCGTGACGGAGGCGCCGAGATAGCCGAAGAGGTAATATTCGACGCGCTCGGCTCATTTCGACAGAAGTGTCCAGGACAATCTAGGCTAACAAAGTTAAACTTGAAAAGGCAACAGCGAATGCCATTGAAGGAGTGAAAAATAAATTTTAAGGCCTGTCTGGATTCAAGATACTTTCCAGGTGCTTTTAAGAAGGCGAAAATGATTTTTTAGTCAAGCATGGGAATGATCCATTGGGGAAAGAGTGCTACTGGCCAATTTCGCTCTTGGAATTTGGCGTGAAGCTCTTCGATAAAATCCTCACCCAAAGACTGGTGTCTCATCTACCTGAGAACTCCCTGTACAATCTGTACCCATTTGGCTTTCGGGAAAAAGAGACGTACTGAGATGGCTATAAATGTCATCACGGAAAAGCTCGCCCAAGCCAAAAAGGGATCGGAGTTACGTAAATGTTGTATGTCGGGATGTATCAAAAGCGTTTTAACAGGTATGTCAAAAGGGAATGTAGTTCAATATCCTGTGGCTGGGACTAAGAGAAAACTTAGAAAGTACTCTATGTGACTATGTCATGGAGAGAGAGGCGTATATCAGTTTGAGCAGCATGGACAGACCAAAGTTAATGCATAATGCAGGCCTCTCGCAAGGGGAGGGGCATCTGTCCCCCACTCTGTACTCGATATACACCGCAGATGTCCCACCCCAAGTGAAGCCCACTTGCCTGAAAATTCCATACGCGGATTATTTCAGTTAGAAAATACAGTGTCCATGGCGTAACGCGCCTATGCAAGCTCGTAAGACGGCAGCAAAAATCAAAAGATTAAACATTTACGAGGTCCAAATAGAAAATAAGAACTAACAAAGAGAAATTCAAGGTAGTTCCCATTGGGAGGAGGCTACCCTCTGAGTTCACGGTAGGAGATAGGCGCTATCCCTACACGACGAAGTGCATTGTAGTAAGGATGAATATTACTCCATCCGAGTCAAAGAAGTAAGTCGCTGTTCGAATTTTGAAAGCCTCGGCTGCAGTCAAAACTTTATACAAGTTCAGAAACCTCCAAAGGGGAATAAAAAGAAGTTCTGCAATGCAATTGTAAGATATACGCTGCTATATCCCCGTTTCCACACTCGCTTGTGCCTCTTGGACACAAAATAGTAGACTACAGATCGTGCAGAATAAATGCGTGTACCTAATTCCTGGTACACGCAGGTGAGAGAAAGGACGCCAAGAAGAGCTGGACAAGGAGACTGAATTAAGTCCCATTAACGTAGTCATCGAAGAACGGACTAAGAATATGCAGGAACTGGTTAATCAAGAGATAAATTAGGAAATCATTCGAATGGTTTACCAGAACAGAAAGGCCAGAAACCACGCTAGATTTCCAAGCTCCGCTAGCCTCCTGGTCAACAGTGACGAAGGTTGGATGTGACTTTTATAGAGTTCCTTCCGGTAGTAAGTAGGATACCTATATGATCACTACATGATACTAGGACTGGCTCCATGTAGTAGTTTAACGGCAGCTGACGATTGGCCAGACATATACCTGGTTTTGTGGCCCTTCTTTCTCTAATAAAGGTGGGAGGTCGGGGCCAATTCGATGGGCGATGTTTTTGTCCAGCAAAGTATCCGGGCTCTTACCGATCCCATTGAAAGTTTTATAGCCGGACTACTGTCCCATGGCATTCAGGTCACCCATTATTATGCTTGGGTTCTTCTACCAAATAGGCCAGTGGGAGACTAAAGATAAAAAATTCTCCTTGGCGGTTGATGTCAGGTGGCTATGATCATCTTTCCTATGTTGTGTTCGCCCTTTATCGCGAGATATGGTTCTTTCAAGATTACTGGGTTTCGTTGTATCATGCGTGTGCTTCTTTTAACTGGTGTTTCTTCTTATTTTTCTCTTGGTCTGGGGGATAGATTTCGAATGTCCATGTTTTCAATTTGCCCTTCATTGCCCTTGTTCGAGTGCACGGGCCCTCGTCAGTTTCTTAAAAGAAAGTTTCTACTTGTTCTTCTTCGCATTCTTCCAGAGAGGATGCTTTCTCAACTGCTTCAAGTCCAGTTTTCCTAAACTCTTGATTTTCAATTACTGAATCCTTGAATGCCTTGGAGCACTCAAGATTTGCAGGCATGATCACTGTTGGTAGTCCGTTTGTTTTAATAGCGAGTTAAACAGTTCATTGTAGAAACCGGGTTTGACCGTGTTTTCTAAGTTTGCATGTGTAATGCAAATGAGGATGCGCTCGTTTACATCGCTTTTAATGCGAGTTTCTACCGCAGATGCCCTTGTTGGTTGCATCTCCTTGTTTTTCTTCACGTCGCTAGCGTATGTGTTCTCTCTGGTTCTTTTAAGTTCTTTCCCCTTCTTCTTTATAATTCCTTTTCTTTTAGAGCAATTTATGAGAATGGTCCTATGCTCACTCTTACAATTGAGGCATTTTTTCTTGGTGCTGACACACTTATCATATCTGTGTCCAGCTGCGGCACATTCACTACACCACCTTTTTTTCTTTATCAGAGCATGTCGTTGATGTGTGTTGTTTTAGCTTGTAGCATACAAGGCACCTTTGCATGTTGTGGAACTTTTCTCGTTCGATATATTCTGGCATTATCATGCTGAAGATCAGGAGTCCGTCACTTGCCGCTTTCCGGGCAATTTCTGTTGAGGCAAAGGTGACCTTGAATACATGCGTGTGTTCGCGGAATATTATTACTTCGCGAACCTACGCCCATGCATGTTGTTTCTCGATTTCGGTTTTTAATGCTTCAGCCGAGTGCCCGCCCACACTCAACTCTCGACTTTGCAGCAGATCACGCCTTGGTTAGCTGCCACTTACGGGGGCATTCGCCTCAAGACCGATTGCTTTGAGTAGACTTGCCCCTCTTCTGATAGGAGCTTGTCTACGTCTTTTGTCTCGGCACACAGTACGATATATTCAGAAGGTACCTCAAATAGTTTTACCAGTGGGACTGTTAGTTTGGCGTATAATGGCACACAGAGCTGGCTGTTCTGGAGCGGTGTATAACCAGGGTTTGTCCTCAAAGGAACCCTCTTAGTGTGGGTCTTCATGATACTTTTGCATCCTCTTGCAACTCATTGGCTTATTCTTCTTTCTTCTTCTGTAAAAAAATGTGTAGTTAGATGTTTGTGTGTGTGAAGAAATCGGGAAATTAATATGTATGAGTGATGTTAAATTGGTATTTAACGATTAAAGATGAACCCTCCTGCTTGGTACATAACTGGTCCCCTGCTCAAGTGTTTTTAGGATGAGGGATATTGATGGATAATTGGATGGTTCTTATTGGGTTCCTCAAGAGGGATGATTAATAGTGGACTTGATGAAAGTAGCGCTAAATGATGAATCGACTCCACCTCCGGATTAAAATGTCTGGAGCTTGTGACTCCTTTCTCCAAATTCACCTTTCCCCCTCAGAATCTAGCATACAAATACTCGGGTTATTCTGTAGTTCGAGGAGTGCAGCTCGCCCCTCAAGGCCGTCCTTATCGTCTCGACCCGTGAGTGTTCTTCAGACAGCAGACTTTCTCAGCCGTGATTCTGCCCTAGTCAATTGATAGCTTCAGTGAACGGCAAGCCTTTAAATTTACGCAACAGTCTCCCTTGTTTTAATCGAACCGAAGAAAATCTCTATCAATTACCTTTGAAGAAAACAAGATTCATCTTCCAGTGCATTTACGAAGATTGCCACATTCCCCATCGAAGTTCATCTTTGAAGTTTGGATATCTTCATCAGAAGGTAGGTTGGATCGTGCCCAACTCGCCTCATCGCAAGAATGACCTTCGTCGAAGTCATCGACCTGTTAGACTGAAACCCCCTCCATTATTAGCATTGTCAAGTTTCCCCTTCTGATCTAAATTTTTTAGGAATGTATATTTTAACATACATAAATATTAAATTAAGAAAAATGCATTCAAATATTAGTTTACATCGCAGCACACGGGTTTGCGCATTGAAATGATGCGAATATTTCGCTAGTGGACACCACAGCGACGGCCTTTAAAGCTAAGAGCAAGATGAAAGCACTTTACCAAGAGCTCAAAGAAGGAAGAAATAAAGAAAAAATTCTTTGGATCCAAAATCAGTGACGCTTTACTTAGGATGACAGATTTACTTAAGACGAAATGAGAAGACCGTAGTCTTTCAGCTCCCTCCCAGGTTTTGTGTATCTTGGGGAGAGAAATTAAATTCTCACATATTATATTTAACTTGGTTTCAAAATTCTTTCACCCATTAGCTAGAATATTGGTATCGGCCTTGTACTTACAGGGTGTAGTGAAGGTGTTAGATCTCAGCGAACATGGATACACAAATTTCAGTAGCGTCACGAGCTGGACACCCATTAACGGATACGCTGAAACCGATTCCGAGGGAGTTAAGGGGCTCCCCGCTTTTTTTTAAGCACATAGTCAGACACAACACCGCTATCTTTCCATCCTCGTCTTTAGCCCAACATACCTACTCTCTCTCTCTCTCTCTCTCTCTCTCTATTCGGGAACACTACCGATGAAGTACTAGTATCTGGGTAATACTAGTACCTATATGAGGTAATCATATCTACGAAAAGGAATATGATCGCTGATTGGTGTCAAAATACTCTACTCTTGAACACCTCTCTACCTCAAGCCCCCCCCCCTCCCCCCAAAACGAGAAAGCTACGCTGCTTCCTTCTGGTTCCTCTGTGAAAGGGACGGATGACGAGACTGACGAGTCAATTAACTTAAGAAGGAAAATTATTAAATACTCAACTGATTAAGCAACAAACATGAAATTGGGGCCGGAAGATTTTTGCACAATGCGAGATTTTACCAGCCATTGAAAACCTTCAAAAAGTAACCCACTTTTTGATGTTTTTGATGAGGAAATATTTAGAAGTTTTCATGGGGAAATATTTTAAGGATTTTGATGTGAAAATATTTAGAGGGTTTTTCTGAGGAAATATTATAATGTTTTTGATGTGGAAATATTTTGATGTTTGATGACGAGATATTTTCATGTTTTTTATAAAGAAATATTTTTATTTTTGTTTAGGAAATATTTAGAGCTTTTGTTCAGGAAATATTTTGATGTTTTTGATAAGAAAATATTTTGTCGATGAGGAAATATTTTAATGAAAAACATTAAAATATTTCCTCATCACCAAAATATTTCCTTATCAAAAACATCAAAATATTTCTTGAACAAAAATACAAATATTTCTTTAGAAAAAACATGAAAATATCTCGTCATCAAAACATCAAAATATTTCCTCTTCAATATAAAAATATTTCCACATCAAAAACATTATAATATTTCCTCAGCAAACCCTCTAAATATTTTCTCATCAAAAACATCGCAATATGAGGAATATTTTGTTGTTTTGAGTATTGAAATATTTTATTGTTTTTGCTGAGAAAATATTTTAAATATTTTTGATGTAGAAATATTCGGATGAGGAAATAATTTAAAGCTTTTTGATTTGGAATATTCGGAGTATTTTGATGAGGAAATATTTTTTTTATATCTTTAATGGGAAAATATTTTTAGCCCTTTGATAAGGAAATATTTTTTATGTTCTCGCGAGGAAATATTTTTATGTAATTAAGGAATATTTTTCCGTTTTAGATGAGGAAATATATTTAATATATAAATGCAAAAAAGAAGTTTAAAAGCACGTCAACTATTAAGATCTCTTCATTTTTAGAAGTAACAGGAATAATGAACTGTAAAAGGAAAAAAAAGGTAAATAGGAAAAATAAAAGGAAAAATAAGTATAGGAGGATTCGGAGAACGATAAATTTAATATATGTAGTGGAAAATATTTGTACCAGATTATATGGACTACATCTAAGTGAATGTATATATTTATATTTGTGTAATAACTTTTCAGTGTAGGGGTAAGTCGAAGCATGTATATATGTGTGTTTTGAAGGAAGTTGTACGTTTATGCCTGTGACTTATGTGTAGGTGGCTGTGGGTGGCTGCGTGTGGCTGCGTGTGGCTGTGTGTGGGGGGTGGGTGCCGTGAGGGTGCAATATTAGCGTAAATTTGGCTGGTTTCGTCTTTTGCCAAAACTCGACCTATTGTAGGCGCCTTCGAGGCTCGGTCAATACAAGATCGCATTCTTCCATTATCATCTGGCGATGGAATTAACCGGTTCGGTTGCCTTTGCAGATAACGCTCGATTATTGGTTGCATTGAGAAGGGGGGAGGCTTGGGGCAACCCCTCAAATGCCTCCCACTCAGTGGTGTTAACTATGCGAAAACGGACCTTCGGCGTGAAATAAGCTGTCTTTAAGCGAATTCAAGTTTTTAGTTTGTGTTTGTCTATTACTTTTAAGGAGGTTTAAGACTCTTTTGTAGCCCACTTCTTTACACCAATTTCGTGAGCTCTGTTGACACTGCTCACGCTATGGTGTTTGTCAGTAGAGCATTTTTGCTTTTTCCGTAATTCATCTCTGAAACCATCTACAGAATTGATTAGTCAGGGTGAGTTTGGAGTCGTTAAAAGTATAATCTTTACTCTGGGCGCTGATAAAGAAAGATTGGATTTTGTGCTTTATTAGTGTATAAAATGAAGGTCAATTAAACGATATTAATAGAATCTGCAAAAGGAGTTGTTGGTAACATAAATTATTGAATAATTCATTTAAACGGAAATTACTAATGGGAATTTATTTCCTATTATTGCATAGAATATATTGATAGAGTTTAGTTACCGTGAAAATTAGTAATTATGGAAATTGGTAATTATGCTTTTAATCATATCTTAAAATAGATAATAAGGCAGCAATTGAATTAAATGTTTTTTGAATGCTGTGAATATATATGAGAAATTTATGGGAAACTTACGGTGAAATTGGATCAGTCAGCTTCGAGGAGTGTTGCTAGTCGATGAGGGAAAGAATGAGAGTGGCGTGGTTAGGAGAGACCGTAACCTTGTAAACCAGGAGAGATATACTTTGAGAGGCTGGTTTTATTCCTCTCAAATTAGGAGAGTTTGGCGTGTACCTTTCTTGGAGATGGAATGTGATTTCAGGGAAGTTGCCTACGATGGAAACGGGAGGAAGATAACAACGCCATTATCTAGAGACTCACAAAGTAGGTTCGCCCCTCTCTCTCTCACTCTCTCGATCGCTTCTATGGGCGTATATGCATGGCATGTGGGAAAAGCTGGGCAATGGAGCCGCCACAACTCTTTTTCACTCTGGGCTCTGGTCTTTGTACCTGTAAAAAGTTTGGATGAAAACAAAGAGGGTAAGGAAATAAAGACAACCCCCCAAAAAACAAGATCCAAGAAAAAAATTATTTCTCAAGTAAAACTGCTTAAACTCGCCCCTCATTTTGCATGACCCTCGTTTTTACAAATTTAAAGGGAAAACCAACGACGGCATCTCTCGCCCAATGTTGTCGAGAGTGATCTATAAAAAAAGTGGCGAAGATGAAGGAAGTGATAACGTGAGAAAGATGCAGGACAGTGCAAGGCTTCAGAAACAAATACTTAAAAATAACACGAACAAATGTACGAATTTGTACACCATTGAGAGATTCCATTTGTCTAATGAACCTATTTATAATTTCGGTTTGTTTCGTGACTGTATTTATGCCTATATGCTCTTGAGTAGGCATAAGGGGAGGTTATGTATATACCTAAAATCCTGTGTACGGAAAATGCATTTCTTTTGTGCTTCCTCGCACATGTATGTGCATGTTTTATTGCTATGGTGTTAGTAATTACGAGAGTGCGAAAGAGATAATGTATCGGCCATTTATGTTTGGGTCGATGCTTTAATTAATCGAGGTCCCCGATGTGGAATTTATCGACTTGAATAAAGTGAATTAAGGAATGCGGAAATCTTAATTTGTCCTTATTTAGGCCCCAAAATGGAGGCACCCATTAGAAAGAGGACGTTGGCATTAATTAACCCAATTTATGAATGCCCTATGGAATTTGCCTCGACAACGAGGCCAAGGTCTTTGTCTTATTCGCTTTTGTCCCTGAATTTGTTCCCTTTTTAACTTCTTTCTTAGTTTTTTGGATGTTCTTTGTTGTTTTTGTGCATATGCAATGATTTATTAGTTTAGCATTGCCCTTATTTTTTCGTTCATCTTTTATTATTTTTAGTTTTGTTTGTATACTTATACTTGTGTTGCTTCTTGATCTGTGGGTTAGTGGTGGCCTTATTTTGTCGCAGTTGTTATTATTGTAGTTTTACTTGTTTCTGTTTCTGTCTCTCCCTCTTTTTCTCTATGGGAACTTTTTGGTCGTAATTACGAAAAGGACCTACGTAAACATTCACAAACTCTCTTAGGACTTTTTCTATTAGAAGTTGAACCCATGACCTTCACGGGTAATGAATTGAACCCATGACCATTCAAAGGATGAATTGAACCCATGACCTTCAGAGGAATTGATTGAGCCCATGAGCTTCCAAGGGATGAATTGAACACATGACCCTCCGAGGGATGAATGGAACCGATGAGCTTCGGAGGGATGAATTAAATCCATGACTTTCCGAGAGATGAATTGAGCCCATGACCTTCCGAGAGATGAAATGAGCCCATGACCTACCAAAGAATGAATTGAACCCATGAGCTCCCGAAGGATGAATTAAATCCATGACCTTCCAAAGGGTGAATTGAACCCATGACCTTCCGAGGGGTAAATTGAACCCATGACCGTCCGAGGGATGAATTAAACCCATGACCTTCCGAGGGATGAATCGAACCCATGACCTTCTCGGGTGATAAATTGAACCCATGGCCTTCTTGGGTGATGAATTAAACCCATGATCTACCGAAAGATGAATTGAACCCATGACCTTCCGCGGGATGAATTGAACCCATGACCTTCCGAAGGGGAAATTGAACCCATGACCTACCGAGAGATGAAATGAGCCTATGACCTTCTTAGGAATGAATTGAACCCATGAACTTCTAAAGGATGAATTAAACCCATGACCTTTCCAGGGATGAATTGAACCCATGATTTTCAGAGAAATAAATTTAACCCATCAATTTCCGAGGAATGAATTGAACCCATGAGCTTCCGAGGGATGAAGTGAAACCATGAGCTTCCGAGTGAGGGAAATGAACCAATGACCTTCCGAAGGGTGAATTGAATCCATGACCTTCCGTGAGATGAATTTACCATATGATCTTCCGAGGGATGAATTAAACTCATGAACTTCATTGAACCCATGACCTAATAGTGTATTCACATGTTAAACCAAAATAACATTGGATGATTGGGAATCCGTATGGTTTTCTCTTTTTTTGGAAATGTCCGAAAGGAGAGTAGTCAAATTACCTGTTTTTTTTTCTAAGTTGGTGGGATCTGTGAGAGCAATGCAATACTACAGTTAGTTTATACAAAACTAAAAAAATAATAACGAGAGCCTAAATGATACTGTCAAATCCATTCAAAAATGAAGAAAATCTCAAAGCTGACTAGGATTGTATGCTCTGAAACTAAGGACCATTGGTTTTTTTTTCAAAGCTCGACCCAAAGAAAGTAATTAGTTAATTTCATAGTAGTAAATACCCTAAACATTATAATTTAAATATCTCCTAACATTCAAGAAAAAACAGCCTAGTTATATTTTTTTCAATCGTCTGTCATTTTCTTTATCAATATCGTATTTTCTATGACTAACTAAATTATTGTTTTATTTCCGTTAATTCAAGGAACCTTATAACAGTTTTCAAAAGAAACAAAAGACGAGATTATAATAATTTTGGTCGTATAATTAAAAAATCGTTGCAAAAGTCTGAACGTAACAATTAAAATCCCATTTCTTCTATAAATTTAATATAAATCTGATTTAATCGATGAATGAAAAGAGAAATTTGTGATTTGTGCATAAAAAAATGACAGAAATGGTGGCCTTTGGCAAACATTTAAGGAATGTCTTCAAATGCCACCATGTCTGTTAACTAAATATTCAAACTTAGCCATTAAACGATTTTAATCTTATAGAAAGTCAATTAATATAATGCCTTGTTTTGTTTTTCTTAAGAATGAAATATGTAAAATTAAATACAAAACCATTTATTATAAAGTAAAGTAGAAAAAACTATTCTAATGTATAAATACGCTTTAAATTGCAGTCCATCTTATCAAAGAAATACCTTAAAGAAAACATAGTAAATAGCTTATGTATAATAATGCAATGATTCTAACATCTATATAATAATATGTTTATGTCGCCTTCTTGCGTTCGACCGTTACGCTATGACGTCATCACTTCTAAGTCGCTCTTTTTCTATGATGGATAATGGGTGTTTGACATTTAATATTCGATGGATATGTGGTAAAAGTAAAAAAATGTAATAGATAAGCCATAATTAATAAATGTAGTAGAAATACTAAGTGTAGGAAAAGTAATAAATCTACTAAAGGTGCCAAAAATACTCAATGTACTATTGGGATAAAATTACCAAATGTACTAAATGTTAAAAAGTACTAAATGTGCTAAAAACTACTAAATGTAAAATGTGATAAAGTACTAAATTCACTAAATGTGATAAAAGTGTAAAAATACTTAATGTATTAAATATGTTAAAAGTACAAAAATGAATAAAGTACAGAATGTGATAAAATTTTGAAATGATAAATGGGCTATAAGTAAAACATTTAATAGAAGTATGAAATGTACTAAAAGTCCCAAATGTGAAAAAAATACAAAATTTAAACGTATAAAATGTACTAAAAGAATTAAATGTACTGAAAATACTAAATGTGCTAAATATATTGAAAGTAATAAATGTGTTGAAATACTAAATATACTGAAAGTACTAAATGTGCTAAAAGTACAAAATTTACTCACTATACTAAAAGTAATAAATGTACAAAAAGTACTGAATGTAGTAAATGGTATAATCGTAATAAATGCACTAAATGTGCTGAAAGTAGAGAATTTGGTAAATGTACTAGATGGTGTAACTGTAATAAATGTACTAAATGTGTTAAAAGTACAAAATCTACTATATAGGGCAAAATTAATAAATATACTAAAAGTACTAAATCTGCAAAATGGACTAAAGGTATTAAATCTACTAGAGGTGCTAAAAGTACTAAATGTACTAGAGTACTAAATGTGCTTAATATACTAAATGTAAAAAATATTAAAAGCATAAAAGTGTTAAAGGTATTAAATCTGTTAAGTGTGTTAAATGTACTAAAAGTACTATATGTTCTAAATGTAATAAAAAGAATAGATGTGCTAAAGTAAAAAATATTAAATTACTAAGTACAAAAGTAGTAAATGTGCTAAATGTAATAAAAGTATTAAATCTAATAAAGGTGTCAAAAATACTAAATGTACTAATGTGATTAAAGTACAAAATGAAGTAATTGTAATATGAGTCATACATGTGGTAAAACTACTAAATATAAAATGTGATAAACGTACTAAATGCACTAAATGGGCTAAAAGTAAAAAATTACTAAATATACTAAATATGCTAAAAATACAAAATTTAATAAAAGTACACAATGTCATAGAAGTGCAAAAAAACTTAATATACTAAATGTGTCAAAAGTACAACATTTACTAAAAGTACTAAATGTGATACAATATAAAATTATTAAAAGTATAAAATGTACTAAAAATAGTAAATGTGTTAAGTGCACTAAAATTCCTAAAGGTGCTAAATATACAAAAAGTACTAAATGTGTTCAATGTACTAAAACTACTAATTGTATTGAAAATACTAAATGTGCTAAAAGTACAAAATTTTCTCAATATACTAAACTCACTAAATATGCTAAATGTGTTGAATGTACTTAGTTACAAATGTGCTACATGTATTAAATGTGCCAATAAAAGTACACAATGTCATAGAAGTGCAAAAAACTAAATATACTAAATGTGTCAAGAGTACAACATTTACTAAAAGTACTAAATGTGATACAATACAAAAATTATTAAAAGTATAAAATTTACTAAAAATAGTAAATGTGTTAAGTGCACTAAAATTCCTAAAGGTGCTAAATATACAAAAAGTACTAAATGTGTTAAATGTACTAAAACTACTAATTGTATTGAAAATACTAAATGTCCTAAAACATTTACTAAAAGTACTAAATGTGATACAATACAAAAATTATTAAAAGTATAAAATGTACTAAAAATAATAAATGTGTTAAGTGCACTAAAATTCCTAAAGCTGCTAAATATACAAAAAGTACTAAATGTGTTAAATCTACTAAAACTACTAATTGTATTGAAAATACTAAATGTCCTAAAAGTTCAAAATTTACTCAATATACTAATCTTACTAAATATGCTAAATGTGTTGAATGTACTAAGGTACAAATGTCTACATGTACTAAATGTGCCAACGTACAAATTCTACTAAAGTACTAAATGTAATAAAACAACTGAATGTACAGAAAGTACGATTTATATATTTTTTAATAAATTTATCATTAAATATATATTCGTGGAATTTTCACGGGTCCCGCTAGTTCAATAATAATGTAAGACATTGTAAAATAAATTCATGTAAGTAGAGTGTATAAATTTAATATTATTTGATCTGATATGGATTCTATAACAATTAATTTCATTTGTAATCTGTTAAATACCGCCGTGCGTTTGGGACGTTTGTATAAATTATATACATATACTCGTATATAGACAGATTGTTTTGTATTAAATTAATGAATTAGAAGTGACGTACCTGAAAAATGGTACACCCATACGAAAACTACAAGATAATAGAAGAAAAAGAATTAGAAGTCATCAAAGAAAGAACAGCCAGTCTTTTGGTGATTATATACTCACTACACACACACACACACACACACATTTCCCCCACCCCCGCCAAAAAGCAAACCTCTCATGCTATTTTCTCTCTATCCTCTTCCTGACTTCTCTCACCTCAATCAAATGAACATTTAATTCCATGAAGATAAACATCTGATGACTTTCCAAGTTCCCGCCGAATATAGAATACTGAATCCACCTCCAAGATTTCTTTACCTTTAAATAAATCTCTGATCACCTTTGACCAGCCTACATCCAAGAAAGAAGATAACTCTCGACCCTTTAGAGTCAGTGCATCACGTATAAGGTACTCCCCAAAGAATCGACTAGTTAGCCACCAAGCCGAACTAAGGAGCCTATTTGACTACCCATGAGTGGTACCAAAACTCGGTGACAAATCACCCTTGGTAACCAAACCACTCACAACAGGGATACACAGCATACCCTTTAATTATTCTTCATTTTTCATTTATGTTGCGTTTTTTGATTTAAAATAAGAGAAGGATTTGTTTATTGAGCTTTTTATTTTAATTTATTTTATTTGATAGCGCATTAATAGTTTTATAAATAGTGTTTTAGACAATATATTGTGGGAAGTCATTGTTAATTAGGTTCCTTTATAAGTTTTTATATTTCCTCGTCAAATTAGGTCCACGTTGCACAATTTACCTGACATAGATAAAAAGTTGAGGATAGACATTTTACGAGGAAATAACAAACGAACATGAAAGAAATAAAAGCGATAATCCACACATTAAGATCGAGTGTTATTATAAAAAATTATCAAGTAAGTTTAAAACGCGAAAAAGGAGCAAAAATAAGAATCACGTTAGGCCTGTTCAAAAATCAGCTTTCAATTTATTTTCATTGGTTTCTGTACATTTCACTATGCATTTTATCCTGCCTAACCCGAGAATCACAACTATAACAGCCTTGGATTTTGAGAAGCATTACCTCGTGCAGCATTAATATTTCTGCATTGAAATCGTCCGAAATCACCAGTTCTATGGTCTTAGGAATCTCAAAAAGGGACGTACAAGCCATTAACCAAATTGTGAAGGACCGTTTCAAGAAGGAAGCAGCATTTGATCGAAAAATTAGTGAGATTTTAGCCATCGATGTTTCCAGACAGAATGCATCACTTCTGTGCAGTAAGATAATCTTCACGCTCGTACACAGGTGGTCAAATGATTTATCGGTCCGAAGACAAAAATGTTCGTCTTGAATTCACTAGTAACGGTTGTACAAAAGATCCGAGTCCCCTTCAGTAATGAATCTAAGTTCACCTTGTTCGGATGGATCCGATGGCAAGAGGTTCATTCATCGCAGATCATAAAAAATACTGTATATCAATTGTAGCTTAAAGTGTATGAAGTTTGGCAGACGAAATTTATAGTCTTGGTCATGATTTAGGTGGAAGACACTGGCCCAGTTGTTCTCTTACGGGACACCTTGAATGCACAAGTGTACACAGAACTTCCACAGCAGCATCCGTAGCTGTGAGCCTCTGAAGCCAAACTTAAAATTTTCCTACAGAATAGCACCCATTGGCATACGGCCAAGTCGCTGAATACCACATTGGAGGACAAGCATATTACTGGAATGAACTGGCCAGCACCGAACCTGACCTGAATCTCATCGAAAAGGTTTGTAAGACAGTCGGATAGAGGTTTAATGGGAGTAATCCGAAAACAATCAAGAACTCTGGGAAATTCTTCATGTTCAATAGAACAAGATTACTGCGTAAAGATGTAAACAATTGGCTCGTTCCTGTTAAAAAACATATCAAAAAATCATCGAGAACAGTCATCTTGGTGTCACAACTTAATGATCAGAGCGCGGCCTGAGGAGAGACCCGAGACAGATTTTTTAGGCAGGTTACCTGTACTAATCTTGGCAAAAGATTAGTAGACGAGGTTTAACTGAAGTTTCTTTGCTATGTAAACAATGCTGGTCTTATCTAAAATAAACTTAAGCATTCATTTGGATACTTCATTTTTTTTCTAGTAAATGGCTTACCAGTTAACTTCCTTTTATTCACCAAAATTTCATAACCTTTATCCATAGGTAATTTAAACCTATATGTTATCTTACACTAATTTTGGAAACCTCGAATTTTCTCTGGTAAAAGTTATGGAAGATATGACAGAAAGATAGACGTTCTGATCCGTTTGGACGGTACTGAATTCCATATTTCCTTATCCATCATTTCTGATTGGTTGTTTCGACTCACCTCTTTAAAGGTAATTATTAGGGGAAAGGACAATTCCAATATTCCTGATTCTCACTTCTCATTAATCCAGGCCCCAAATTAGATTCATTAATGAAATATGTTCAACTTTTCAAATGTGCAATTGATGCGTCACACATTCACAGTCCAGGTTTTTAGCTCTTCCTCACCTCTATTGTTTAAGGGGTTTCTCTAATTGGAATTTAGATAGGAAAGGATACGGCAGGTGGCACCAGCCACCAAAGACTATATTACTATTATTATATAGACCATGCAAAGAGCCACACTGAAAATTTTGGAAATCATACAATCAAGAGGTGTCAGTGCAGGTCAAAGCACAGCAAGAAAGAAAGGAAAAAGAATTAAACAGTCCCACGCTTACGCAACAAAAAGACATTAGCCAGTCTTTTAAACTTGTCAAGCGTAGGAGCAGTCACAATATTTGTGGGCAAGGTATTCCACAATCAACAGATGTTCGGTAAAAACACTTAAAAAACTGAGATGTATAATGACCATCAATTTCGAATGCTATGCAATTTACAGTCTCAGAATACCTAGTAACTTTGGCTAGTTGATAAAATCTCGGCAGAAATTTATGCAGAAGATTATTTAATACTTTAAATATAATACAGAGTGCTCCAACATCTCTGCGATGCCCAATGTATAAACCCGAATCTGATAGTAAAACCTTTACAGAATTAAATGCATGATCAAGTAATCTCAGATGAGAGTCTGCCGCAGAACTCCATACATGAGAGTAATATTCGAAATGAGGTAAAATAAAAGTAAAGAAACACTTTCGAAAAACGCATCATCCTCATAAATTTTCTTAGATTTACGAAGAATGCCCAATTTCTGCCAAATATCCTGAGACATTTATCTTAGATGCGTTTCAAAAGTGAGTTTCAAATCTAGAGTTACGTCTAAGAGCTTTTGCTGGTCAGCCTTATTAATCAAAGCTTTATTTATTAACAAATTAGGATGTTCAGGTAAGAAGGATTTAGAACGACTCACAATCATTTTCTTAGAATTACTAGGGTTCTATCTTATACCCAATTGAAGATACCAGGAATGAATTTTATTCAAATCCTCAGCGAGGCTGTCTGCAACACTCAGTCTCATTGCAGGAGATGGAACATGAGCATAGAGATTATAAATAGTAACAGCAACAAATATTAAATAACAAAGTAAAATAGGAAGTATTTATAGTAAGTTACGAAATTATCAAGCGTTACGTACGAGTAACCACGGATTTGAACCGATATAACTAAAGAAATATTGAGTATACTTTCATATTTTGGTAGATTAGATTGGAAAATCCCTTAAGAACACCCCATTAAAATTATATCAAAATCTGTTTATAACCTTAAGAGTTTTTAGTTTCGGCCCAATCCTGTGTGCATTCAATCCCTACGGAAACATCAGTGTATTTATTCGTCCCAATCTTGTTTGCATTCAATCCCTACGGAAACAAACAAAGTATCCTTTTAATTGATAAATAATTTAGTCTTTTACCACCAATCTGCATTCTATCCGAGGGATACTTATATTTGCCAGTGAGGACGGCAAATTTACCACGGGGCCCGAACAAGTCATGGAGGAAAGTAGCCATCATACTCATATCTTGTGACATCACCACCAAGTGCACCGAATGCCTGAAGGTTTTTTTCCAATAAAACTTTTTCGAGGAAACGTGATTGCGAGGAGCATCCTCGGAGAATATGTTTCATAGTTTGGATGGGTTCACCCCAATGGCATGTTAGCACTTGTAGCGAGTCTCCATTTAACAAGGTTATCTCCTGTTTTACTCACTTTCGCGCTTGCTTGCTTTAAGGTTACCTGATCCCTCCTAATGAAGGATGATCGATTGGGATGGTTTCGATGGTTCTTCGAGTGACCTAATGGGTAGAACCCAGTCATTGTCTCTCTCCTTCTTTCGGAATGATGTTACTTTTGGAAGACTCTCGTTTGGTTCTGAGAGGAACTCATTGGGTAGAAGCCGGTTATTGTCTCTCTTTTCTACTGAATGATGTTCCTTTTTTAAGGCTCTCGTTTGTTTTTTGGAGTGAGTCATGGGTGGAAGTCGGTCATTGTCTCTCTCCTTCCTTGGGGATGATGTTTCTCTGGGAAGGCTCTCGCTAGGTTCTGCGAGTGACTCATTGTTTGGAGGCCGGTCATTACCATTCTTCTTCCTGCTGGCTGGTGTTCCTTTTGAAATGCCATCGCTAGGTTCTGGGAGTGACACATTGGGTGGAAGTCGGTCATTGTCTCTCTCCTTCCATATGGATGATGTTACGTGTGAAAGGCTCTCGTTTGGTTCTGGGGCGAACTCATTGGGTGGAAGCCCCGGTTATTGTCTCTTTCTTTCCTTTAAGATGATGTTACTCCTGGAATTATCTCGTTTGGTAGGAACTCATTGGTTGGAAGCCGGTCAAGCCTATATTCAGATGGTTCATGAAGCTCCTACGTGAGCTTAGTCTTCGACTTGTTCCAGGGTAGCCAAGAATTATGTGCCCAATGTCATTCATATGCTTGTTTTCTTCCATTTTGTGTATCTCACCTCATAGTGGGAGATGTTATGCTAGCAGGTCAGTAGAGAACTGATAGTGGCGTTTATTTTACTGTATCAGGGATGATGAGACAAGAATAGTTTAGTTCTGGGTCGACCTTGAATGCATGACACGATCGAGCCCATATAGGTGTACAGTATTCTGCGGTCGGTGTGGGAACAAATCCAAAGAATTAGGTTTAAGTTAATTCAACATCTTAAAAAGGTAAATTAATGGATGGTAAGCTTCTTGCTTTTGTACTAGTATTCTCCCATTTTTATTAATTATTTTGTATAAAGTTTGAATTTTTGATTTTCCAGACCATTTCGGCGTCACTAAATCTAAATCCGGCCTTGGTCATATCTATTGCACCATCTTCTCTTATCTATTGGCTAATCGAGTTTTGTGCTCTTCATACATTTTAACTTTCCCTATGAATGAATCTAAAACTTTTCGAGTGAAATTGCTAACGTTGTTTTTCACCTTTTATTTAAGATTAAGAGAAAAAAAATTAGGTAAATATGTAGATTAGCGACTCGGCCGAAAAAGTGTTTTTTTGGTAAATATTTTCGTTCACCCTGACCGGAATATTCAGGCACGTTTGAGTCGTCTGACGTCAGACCCCACCCCAACTCCCATTATAATTCGCAAAACGATTAAAGGCGCTGAAAAGATTTGGTTAAATCATTCGCCTCTGTAAACGTTAGCACATTAGTCTATAAACAATTAGGATTATATACTGGGAGGCTGTGCCCCCCAGACCCCCACCCCCAATTTAATGAAACTCAGGAACATCGTAGTGTGGTCCCCCCATTGTGTTTATCCCCACACGAGCCGTCCCCTTAAATGTATTCTAAAAACGTGAAACATTTTGGAACACGGACGAAATAGTACGTCCCATCTTTCGAGTCGCTAATCTACATATTTACTCAAATTATTCCGTACTGTTTTCCTGTCTGTCATTTCGCCTTCTGTTTAAATATAGACTAATTAAACTATTGAAGTTAATTAAATTAAAAACAATAAATTCTTTTTTTCCCGTTTATTTTTGGTATCTTAAACAAAGAAGGATGTTATAGTTTCTACCTCACAATAACTATTTAGCGAGGCGGTAATCTTTCCATTCGGCCACCAAAGACGAAGCAAGGCACTATACCTTATTATCCTCCCTCGACATTAATGGTTGGTAGAGCAAAAGTATAAAATATAAAGAAAAATGTAAGAAATAAAACAAACTAATTAGATTAAAAACCTGAGGGTTTTCTTAACAAATAAAAAGTTTCTCCATTTGCTCTCATTAAGGTACCGGATTTCTATTCCCCCTAGGGACTTGAAATAGGCTTCAAGAAAGGTTGCTCATGAGGCTTTACATTAGAAGGCTGGAAATTGACTGGTTTTACATTGGTCTATTATTAGGTCTTCTTCAAAGCATTCAGCATAAAAGCATCGTCTGATATGAAGTAGGTGTAATAACAGTGTCGAATTTTTGTAAGTCTATTGCTGGTTTTATCAATACATTTTCTATTATAACCTTTGTTTTTATTCCAAGCTAAACTTGGTCAGCGAACTTAGGCTAGATAATAGTTAAGCGATTGGATTTGAGTAACTTTCAGAGTATATATCATAATTAATATGAGCCTAGCTTTTGACCTTCCTCTAGACTTCCGACTAGCCCTTATATTTTCGTCTCAATGGTAGATACCAAATAGTCGGCTAAATAGGATGAATATTAGGAATTCATCAAACCTTCCTTAAATGAGGTCCCCCGCAAAGACTCTAGCAATACTCCCTCCCCTCAATGGATGTGAGCTAATCATACAAACTTAAGCCTCCTTTTTTATTCTCTCGATCAAACGAAAGCGGCGCCATATATCTCAAAAGGAAGCCATTATTTTGTCCTATCTTACTAACAACTGTTCGCTGTGTCATAAAGAAAATAACTCATGACAAATTTACCCTAATCTTCCATTAAATGCCGTGTCTGGAAGAAATAAGCTGGAGCCAAGTCTACATAGAACCCCGAAGGATTAGCTTGGATATTATATTTTTTATTTACGTATTTTTCATGTCGTATAAAGAGGCTTTTTCTTTTGAAATAATAAAAAACTCTATTTCATCGAGTCTATTAACGACTCTGATGTGGAAACTGTTGTTTGCTTTTGAAACGACGTCAATTGTAACTTAATTAATATTAATTTGTGTACGCCCGTATAATTACGTGGGTGACTAAATCAATTTAGGTCGTAAGCGGGGGTAAGTTTACAGTCCCTGGGCCATGGGTTAAGAGCAGTGGTTTCCAACACAGGAAATATTGGGCCACAGTTTGATAGAGGTAAAAGGGTAAACCAGGGCTTACTGCCCCCCCCCCTGTCACCCTCAAAGGAGGTGTAACTCATCTTTCATTTCTCACCATTCATCCGTCCACGTAACTGAGAAGCCACGCTTGGTTGTCGCTCTACTAGTTCTTGTGGTTTGCCAATTTTACTGTTTTGCTGGTATGTACATTGTGTTGGTGGGTGGCTGTGCTTTTCAATAGTGAGAAATAATATGCATAACGTCGTCGTCCGGCATTTGTCGTAATAAATGTAATGGAGGGGATAGGCTGTCGTGTACCCAATCTTGTCAGTATGCTACACCACGTCATTCAAGTTGATGTATAGAAAGTGAGGTATATGTAAAGAGGTAAATGAAGAGAATGAAGATTTTGTGGGGTATGGAGAGAAGCGAGTCCGCTTAGGTGTATCTACGACTAGTAAGAGTAAATAGGGTGTAGTAGTAGTGCTTTTAGATGAGTGAGATGATGCCTTCTTTGGGTATGAACGTTTGAGCGTAAAATTTGTGTGGGGGAAGATGAGATTTGCAAGGGTAAACTGTGCGTAGTTGTAATGTATCTCTCCTGTAATGATAGAAGTAAGAAAAAGAACTGCCCGAATGACATAGTAGCCTGAATTGTGATTAAGTATTGGTTGAATGTTATAAAGATATGAATAGAGGAATAGTTGAAAGGATAAAAGGATAACTGGAGCCTTTGGTACATTTCGAAAAAGGATGGTAGATTTCTGTGCTGAGAGCGACTGGTCCTGCCAACACAAGGATGGAAACAAATATGTACATACACCTGGGCTGGGCAGCAAAGGAGATGTGGGGAAATTAAGTGTATGGTTGATATTCTTAATAAGGAAGAATATACTGTTGGATGTAGTTGATGGGGAAAACTATGAGGTGTGAGTATGGTGTGAGTAGTTATGGGCACCGAGGTGAAAAGTAGATTAGCCATAATACTTTGACGAAAATATCAACTGAGATATTAAGAGTGGGGGAGGATCACTCATTCCGATAGTTTATACACACATGAACTCTCATTTATGTACGTACGCAAAAGTGCACAAAGTACACAGATCTGCCTTAGAATAACTAGGGCAGGACTTGAAGCACTTAATGACTCAAAACACTTTGTTTCATCAGTTAGGATAAAACTTTTATTTTCATTTGTGTAATCATGTATTTATTGGACAATGTTTATTATTTGTAATACTATATTGCGCCTATTAGTTAAATGATAAAGGTATTTTATTATGGGCCTACTAGTTGTGAGTAAAGAACTGGTTTGGTGAAACTAGAAAATCTGTATACCAATAATGCAGAAAACTGGCAAATAGGGATAACTAGGGGGATAGAACAACCTAGCCAGTATATTGTGAACGGAGTCCAGTCACTATCTCGCGCCGTTTAACTTTGCTCAATCTTCCCTTTCCCCGCGCCTAAGAGATTGCTGCGCGGAGGTTCACTTAACATTTTTGGCCTATCAATAAGTCTATTTAAAGTTATTGTTAATGACTCGCGTACTGTGATTTCTTCCTAATAATTAACTGGTAATGTTCTTTTGATCCGGCCAAACGTTCGTTGAGTTTAAATTAATTCTGACCTCAGGCAGGTTAAAATGAATTCCTTTACTACCCAATCTTACTTCAGTACGCAAAATAACCCAATCAAAGAAGGGTAGCTGACAAGACACCATGTAGTGATTTTTAATAAAGTTTCTTATTAAAAACATGCGTAACAATAAACCTCTAAAGGAGGAATCATCATCATCATCCGCCTGGTAGATAGTGTCTATCTGTCAGTTATCGTACTCGTCCGAAACAACCTCCATTCTCCTCGGTCTTCGTATCTTCTTTGCTCCACCACTTCCGTCAGTTTTATGGACCTGGGGATTCTTCGCACTACCTGCCCACTTATGGGCTGCTGGGCATAGGGACCATTTCGTTTGAGTACATCATGCGTTTTTTGAGCAGAAATAAATACCACAGTGGGTTGCTAGACATATTCTGGGGGTCGTTTTGCAGTTAAAGTATGGCCCTTTAGCCTTTGGATGGATCATGGACCTGACAGCAAGGCAGCGGTGGTAAAGAGGCGAATTTAGAGGTCGGGCTCATTTTGCCTTAACATAGTGTCGTTATAGGACTCATGTAGATTTATTTTTAAGTTTATGGATTACCAGTACATACTTCTCTACTTCCTTCTGTTTGGTCCGCTTGCTTATCTCACAGCGATCCATCATATCTGATGGACATTCCACAATCCGCCACCCGTGCACACTATAGGTAGCCTTCAGCTCGGCCCCTGAATATAGTGGTGAATATATTTAAAAGAGGAATATATTAAAAGAGGAATGCCAAGACATTACGGTCCATTCAATGAAAATACCTTTGGACTAGCAGTCGAGTGGGCACATCTCTGCTCAAATGCTTTACGTCCTTTCACAGCCATTGTTCAAGACCCTGTGTAGTCTTGACTTAAAGTGGTCAACAGATTCTCTGTTGACAACTTCCAATGGAAGTGCGTTCCAACTACCGCAGATACTGTAAGTGAAAAAGCTTCCACACATATCGCGGTTGTAAAGCTCCAGTTCAATTTTAAAGCCGTAATTTCTTGTTCTGCTCTCAACAAGTGTGAATATATCCCCGTAGTCAACATTGTCGAACCCTCGAAGTATTTTGAAAACTTCGATGAGCTGACCACGTAGTCTACGGGTTTGCAACGAGAACAGATCTAATTCCCTTAATCTATCTTCATAACCTTTATGTCTGTTAGAGAGAATCAGTTTGGTTGCCCTAGGCTTGTACGCGTTGCAATCTCGCGATATCCTTTCGAAATGAAGGACTCGAAAAATTGTACGGCATACTCCAGGTGCGGTCGGACAAGTGAGTTGTACAAACACAGTACAATCTCTTTGATCCGATATCCAAACTGGCGCTTTTTATAGCCTAGCATCCTTTGGGCCTTTTTCTCGGTCTCAATGCACTGTTTCGAGAACTTGAAGTCACTAGTGATTGTTACACCCAAGTCCTTCTCAGTGTCGGTGGATTCAATAGCAGTGCCCTTAAGAATATACTGAGATTGGGGGTTTCCGTGGCCGATATGCATCACTTTGAATTTGTTCACGTTAAAAGGCATTTACCATGTGTCCAACCACTCCCCATCTTCCCAAAATCTTCCTGCAGGCAGGCAGTATTTCCATCCTTCGCAACGTTCATACCAAGCTTGGTATGAAGCCTGTCCATTCACCACCACCCGTTGCCGTCTGCCACTCAGCCAGTTCTCGATCCAGCCGGCTACTTTTACGTCTATTCCAAGCGCTTGCACTTTCCGGAGAAGGCGGTGGTGTGGTACCTTATCAAAGGCTTTCTGGCAATCTAAGTAGACCACATACACCGCCTTGTTCCAATCGTACTCACTGAAGACGAAGTGGAAGAATTTCACAAGGTTCGTCAGGCATGACCGTTGCCTTCGGAAGCCGTGCTAGGAACTTCTCAGCAGCAGGTTTGACTGTAAATGCGACGTCATTTTGTCCACCATGATGCTTTCCATGAGTTTACCGACTATCGAAGTCAGACTGATAGGTCGGTAGTTTGACGGTTGGCTACGGTCTCCTTTCTTGAAGATAGGAGTCACCTCCACTTTAGGCCAGTCTTTAGGTACGCATTCGGTCTGGATTGACATGTTGAAGATTGCACTCAGGTGTCGCGACACTTGATCGCGCACTTCTTTTAACACTTTAGGTAGGAACCCATCCGTGCCAGGTGACTTATTCGTCATTAGGTCACTGATCTTCTTTTTTATTTCCCCTTCGGTGAAGTCTATAATCCTCCAGCTTTTCCCCCGAGTAGGAATCCATTGGCTCTGGGATGGGACCACACACTTCAGTAAAACCTGAAGAGAAGTAGTCGTTGAGGAGGTTAGCATTTTCTGCATCTAAGTGCTTTAATGCTCCCTCCTCATTTCTCTAAGGACCAATCGGTCAAAGGATTGGTTTACGGCTGTTCACATATCCAAAAAACTCCTTGGGATTCTTATGAATTAATATATGTAATACTGTAATTCATGTAAATCTGTGTGTTGTCCTATGCTTACTTGATAATAAAAATAATTTAATTATTCCTGAACAAGTGATTTTTAGTTTACTCTTTGGCGCCATCTGGTGAAAAGGGTCTAATCTTCGCTTCTCTAGCACCGCCATAAAAAGGCACTTCTCCGCCATTACCCTATCCTCTATAACTTGTCCAAGGGCTCCCTAAATCATTATATTCGCACAGATATATTTTATATCGACGAGCGTAATATTAAAAATTGCCGATATACACCAAAACTTTATAAAGAAGGTAATTTTAAATAAAAGAGGCGCAAGAGTTTTGGGCTACTAAATTATGTCATACTACTTCTTATCATTCTAATAATGTACTATCAGTAATCTTTTGTTGTAAGAAGAGATATATATATATATGGAAAAATATCCAAGACAAATTGGTGCGGTTAAGGTAATGGCATAATTAGACAACTGCTCTGCTTCAGGTCCAGCAGGTGATCCTATCTTTCTTGAACTGGAAGACAACACTTAAGGATGACCCATCCATCAGCCCAAAAAAGCTGATTTCAAAGACACGCCTTTATGTCGTCTCGTTTACCGTCACGGAAAACTGTTATTATTAATATATTAACAGCGTTGACTGAGCCAAAACGCTCGAAAGATGGAAAAATATCCAGGACAAATTGGTGCGGTTAAGGTAATGGCATAATTAGACAACTGCTTTGCTTCAGGTCCAGCAGGTGATCCTATCCTCCTTGAACTGTAGGACAACACTTAGGGATGACCCATCCATCAGCCCAAAAAAGCTGATTTCAAAGACACGCCTTTATGTCGTCTCGTTTACCGTCACAGAAAACTGTTATTATTAATATATTAACAGCGTTGACTGAGCCAAAACGCTCGAAAGATTGAAAAATATCCAAGACAAATTGGTGCGGTTAAGGTAATGGCATAATTAGACAACTGCTCTGCTTCAGGTCCAGCAGGTGATCCTATCCTCCTTGAACTGAAAGACAACACTTAGGGATAACCCATCCATCAGCCCAAAAAAGCTGATTTCAAAGACACGCCTTTATGTCGTCTCGTTTACCGTCACAGAAAACTGTTATTATTAATATATTAACAGCGTTGACTGAGCCAAAATGCTCGAAAGATGGAAAAATATCCAAGACAAATTAATGCGGGTAAGGTAATGGCATAATTAGACAACTGCTCTGCTTCAGGTCCAGCAGGTGATCCTATTCTCCTTGAACTGGAAGATAACACTTAGGGATGACCCATCCATCAGCCCAAAAAAGCTGATTTCAAAGTCACGCCTTTATGTCGTCTCGTTTACCGTCACAGAAAACTGTTATTATTAATATATTAACAGCGTTGACTGAGCCAAAACGCTCGAAAGATGGAAAAATATCCAGGACAAATTGGTGCAGTTAAGGTAATGGCATAATTAGACAACTGCTCTGGTTCAGGTCCAGCAGGTGATCCTATCCTCCTTGAACTGGAAGACAACACTTAGGGATGACCCATCCATCAGCCCCAAAAAGTTGATTTCAAAGACACGCCTTTATGTCGTCTCGTTTACCGTCACAGAAAACTGTTATTATTAATATATTAACAGCGTTGACTGAGCCAAAACGCTCGAAAGATGGAAAAATATCCAAGACAAATTGTTTGCGGTTAAGGTAATGGCATAATTAGACAACTGCTCTGCTTCAGGTCCAGCTGGTGATCCTATCCTCCTTGAACTGGAAGACAACTCTTAGGGATGACCCATCCATCAGCCAAAAAAAGCTGATTTCAAAGACACGCCTTTATGTCGTCTCGTTTAACGTCACAGAAAACTGTTATTATTAATATATTAACAGCGTTGACTGAGCCAAAACGCTCGAAAGATGGAAAAATATCCAAGACAAATTGGTGCGGTTAAGGTAATGGCATAATTAGACAACTGCTCTGCTTCAGGTCCAGCAGGTGATCCTATCCTCCTTGAACTGGAAGACAACACTTAGGGATGACCCATCCATCAGCCCCAAAAAGCTGATTTCAAAGACACGCCTTTATGTCGTCTCGTTTACCGTCACAGAAAACTGTTATTATTAATATATTAACAGCGTTGACTGAGCCAAAACGCTCGAAAGATGGAAAAATATCCAAGAAAAATTGGTGCGGTTAAGGTAATGGCATAATTAGACAACTGCTCTGCTTCAGGTCCAGCAGGTGATCCTATCCTCCTTGAACTGGAAGACAACACTTAGGGATGACCCATCCATCAGCCCCAAAAATCTGATTTCAAAGACACGCCTTTATGTCGTCTCGTTTACCGTCACAGAAAACTGTTATTATTAATATATTAACAGCGTTGACTGAGCCAAAACGCTCGAAAGATGGAAAAATATCCAAGACAAATTGGTGCGGTTAAGGTAATGGCATAATTAGACAACTGCTCTGCTTCAGGTCCAGCAGGTGATCCTATCCTCCTTGAACTGAAAGACAACACTTAGGGATAACCCATCCATCAGCCCCAAAAAGCTGATTTCAAAGACACGCCTTTATGTCGTCTCGTTTACCGTCACAGAAAACTGTTATTATTAATATATTAACAGCGTTGACTGAGCCAAAATGCTCGAAAGATGGAAAAATATCCAAGACAAATTGGTGCGGTTAAGGTAATGGCATAATTAGACAACTGCTCTGCTTCAGGTCCAGCAGGTGATCCTATTCTCCTTGAACTGGAAGACAACACTTACGGATGACCCATCCATCAGCCCAAAAAAGCTGATTTCAAAGACACGCCTTTATGTCGTCTCGTTTACCGTCACAGAAAACTGTTATTATTAATATATTAACAGCGTTGACTGAGCCAAAACGCTCGAAAGATGGAAAAATATCCACGACAAATTGGTGCGGTTAAGGTAATGGCATAATTAGACAACTGCTCTGGTTCAGGTCCAGCAGGTGATCCTATCCTCCTTGAACTGGAAGACAACACTTAGGGATGACCCATCCATCAGCCCCAAAAAGTTGATTTCAAAGACACGCCTTTATGTCGTCTCGTTTACCGTCACAGAAAACTGTTATTATTAATATATTAACAGCGTTGACTGAGCCAAAACGCTCGAAAGATGGAAAAATATCCAAGACAAATTGTTTGCGGTTAAGGTAATGGCATAATTAGACAACTGCTCTGCTTCAGGTCCAGCTGGTGATCCTATCACCCTTGAACTGGAAGACAACTCTTAGGGATGACCCATCCATCAGCCAAAAAAAGCTGATTTCAAAGACACGCCTTTATGTCGTCTCGTTTAACGTCACAGAAAACTGTTATTATTAATATATTAACAGCGTTGACTGAGCCAAAACGCTCGAAAGATGGAAAAATATCCAAGACAAATTGGTGCGGTTAAGGTAATGGCATAATTAGACAACTGCTCTGCTTCAGGTCCAGCAGGTGATCCTATCCTCCTTGAACTGGAAGACAACACTTAGGGATGACCCATCCATCAGCCCCAAAAATCTGATTTCAAAGACACGCCTTTATGTCGTCTCGTTTACCGTCACAGAAAACTGTTATTATTAATATATTAACAGCGTTGACTGAGCCAAAACGCTCGAAAGATGGAAAAATATCCAAGACAAATTGGTGCGGTTAAGGTAATGGCATAATTAGACAACTGCTCTGCTTCAGGTCCAGCAGGTGATCCTATCCTCCTTTAAGTGGAAGACAACACTTAGGGATGACCCATCCATCAGCCCAAAAAAGCGAATTTCAAAGACACGCCTTTATGTCGTCTCGTTTACCGTCACAGAAAACTGTTATTATTAATATATTAACAGCGTTGACTGAGCCAAAACGCTCGAAAGATGGAAAAATATCCAAGACAAATTGGTGCGGTTAAGGTAATGGCATAATTAGACAACTGCTCTGCTTCAGGTCAAGCAGGTGATCCCATCCTCCTTGAACTGGAAGACAACACTTAGGGATGACCCATCCATCAGTCCTAGAAAGCTGATTTCAAAGACACGCCTTTATGTCGTCTCGTTTACCGTCACAGAAAACTGTTATTATTAATATATTAACAGCGTTGACTGAGCCAAAACGCTCGAAAGATGGAAAAATATCCAAGACAAATTGGTGCGGTTAAGGTAATGGCATAATTAGACAACTGCTCTGCTTCAGGTCAAGCAGGTGATCCCATCCTCCTTGAACTGGAAGACAACACTTAGGGATGACCCATCCATCAGTCCTAGAAAGCTGATTTCAAAGACACGCCTTTATGTCGTCTCGTTTACCGTCACAGAAAACTGTTATTATTAATATATTAACAGCGTTGACTGAGCCAAAACGCTCGAAAGATGGAAAAATATCCAAGACAAATTGTTTGCGGTTAAGGTAATGGCATAATTAGACAACTGCTCTGCTTCAGGTCCAGCTGGTGATCCTATCACCCTTGAACTGGAAGACAACTCTTAGGGATGACCCATCCATCAGCCAAAAAAAGCTGATTTCAAAGACACGCCTTTATGTCGTCTCGTTTACCGTCACAGAAAACTGTTATTATTAATATATTAACAGCGTTGACTGAGCCAAAACGCTCGAAAGATGGAAAAATATCCAAGACAAATTGGTGCGGTTAAGGTAATGGCATAATTAGACAACTGCTCCGCTTCAGGTCCAGCAGGTGATCCTATCCTCCTTGAACTGGAAGACAACACTTAGGGATGACCCATCCATCAGCCCCAAAAATCTGATTTCAAAGACACGCCTTTATGTCGTCTCGTTTACCGTCACAGAAAACTGTTATTATTAATATATTAACAGCGTTGACTGAGCCAAAACGCTCGAAAGATGGAAAAATATCCAAGACAAATTGGTGCGGTTAAGGTAATGGCATAATTAGACAACTGCTCTGCTTCAGGTCCAGCAGGTGATCCTATCCTCCTTTAAGTGGAAGACAACACTTAGGGATGACCCATCCATCAGCCCAAAAAAGCGAATTTCAAAGACACGCCTTTATGTCGTCTCGTTTACCGTCACAGAAAACTGTTATTATTAATATATTAACAGCGTTGACTGAGCCAAAACGCTCGAAAGATGGAAAAATATCCAAGACAAATTGGTGCGGTTAAGGTAATGGCATAATTAGACAACTGCTCTGCTTCAGGTCAAGCAGGTGATCCCATCCTCCTTGAACTGGAAGACAACACTTAGGGATGACCCATCCATCAGTCCTAGAAAGCTGATTTCAAAGACACGCCTTTATGTCGTATCGTTTACCGTCACAGAAAACTGTTATTATTAATATATTAACAGCGTTGACTGAGCCAAAACGCTCGAAAGATGGAAAAATATCCAAGACAAATTGGTGCGGTTAAGGTAATGGCATAATTAGACAACTGCTCTGCTTCAGGTCCAGCAGGTGATCCTATTCTCCTTGAACTGGAAGACAACACTTAGGGATGACCCATCCATCAGCCAAAAAAAGTTGATTTTAAAGACACGCCTTTATGTCGTCTCGTTTACCGTCACAGAAAACTGTTATTATTAATATATTAACAGCGTTGACCATGCCAAAACGCTCGAAAGATAGAAAAATATCCAAGACAAATTGGTGCGGTTAAGGTAATGGCATAATTAGACAACTGCTCTGCTTCAGGTCCAGCAGGTGATCCTATTCTCCTTGAACTGGAAAACAACACTTAGGGATGACCCATCCATCAGCTAAAAAAAGCTGATTTCAAAGACACGCCTTTATGTCGTCTCATTTACCGTCACAGAAAACTGTTATTATTAATATATTAACAGCGTTGACTGAGCCAAAACGCTCGAAAGATGGAAAAATATCCAAGACAAATTGGTGCGGTTAAGGTAATGGCATAATTAGACAACTGCTCTGCTTCAGGCCTAGAAGGTGATCCTATCCTCTTTGAACTGGAAGACAACACTTGGGGATGACCCATCCATCAGCCCAAAAAAGCTGATTTCAAAGACACGCCTTTATGTCGTCTCGTTTACCGTCACAGAAAACTGTTATTATTAATATATTAACAGCGTTGACTGAGCCAAAACGCTCGAAAGATGGAAAAATATCCAAGACAAATTGGTGCGGTTAAGGTAATGGCATAATTAGACAACTGCTCTGGTTCAGGTCCAGCAGGTGATCCTATCCTCCTTGAACTGGAAGACAACACTTAGGGATAACCCATCCATCAGCCCAAAAAAGCTGATTTCAAAGACACGCCTTTATGTCGTCTCGTTTACCGTCACAGAAAACTGTTATTATTAATATATTAACAGCGTTGACTGAGCCAAAACGCTCGAAAGATGGAAAAATATCCAAGACAAATTGGTGCGGTTAAGGTAATGGCATAATTAGACAACTGCTCTACTTCAGGTCCAGCAGGTGATCCTATCCTCCTTGAACTGGAAGACAACACTTGGGGATGACCCATCCATCAGCCCAAAAAAGCTGATTTCAAAGACACGCCTTTATGTCGTCTCGTTTACCGTCACAGAAAACTGTTATTATTAATATATTAACAGCGTTGACTGAGCCAAAACGCTCGAAAGATGGAAAAATATCCAAGACAAATTGGTGCGGTTAAGGTAATGGCATAATTAGACAACTGCTCTGCTTCAGGTCCAGCAGGTGATCCTATCCTCCTTGAACTGGAAGACAACACTTGGGGATGACCCATCCATCAGCCCAAAAAAGCTGATTTCAAAGACACGCCTTTATGTCGTCTCGTTTACCGTCACAGAAAACTGTTATTATTAATATATTAACAGCGTTGACTGAGCCAAAACGCTCGAAAGATGGAAAAATATCCAAGACAAATTGGTGCGGTTAAGGTAATGGCATAATTAGACAACTGCTCTGGTTCAGGTCCAGCAGGTGATCCTATCCTCCTTGAACTGGAAGACAACACTTAGGGATAACCCATCCATCAGCCCAAAAAAGCTGATTTCAAAGACACGCCTTTATGTCGTCTCGTTTACCGTCACAGAAAACTGTTATTATTAATATATTAACAGCGTTGACTGAGCCAAAACGCTCGAAAGATGGAAAAATATCCAAGACAAATTGGTGCGGTTAAGGTAATGGCATAATTAGACAACTGCTCTGCTTCAGGTCCAGCAGGTGATCCTATCCTCCTTGAACTGGAAGACAACACTTAGGGATAACCCATCCATCAGCCCAAAAAAGCTGATTTCAAAGACACGCCTTTATGTCGTCTTCTTTACCGTCACAGAAAACTGTTATTATTAATATATTAACAGCGTTGACTGAGCCAAAACGCTCGAAAGATGGAAAAATATCCAAGACAAATTGGTGCGGTTAAGGTAATGGCATAATTAGACAACTGCTCTGCTTCAGGTCCAGCAGGTGATCCTATCCTCCTTGAACTGGAAGACAACACTTAGGGATGACCCATCCATCAGCCCAAAAAAGCTGATTTCAAAGACACGCCTTTATGTCGTCTCGTTTACCGTCACAGAAAACTGTTATTATTAATATATTAACAGCGTTGACTGAGCCAAAACGCTCGAAAGATGGAAAAATATCCAAGACAAATTGGTGCGGTTAAGGTAATGGCATAATTAGACAACTGCTCTGCTTCAGGTCCAGCAGGTGATCCCATCCTCCTTGAATTGGAAGACAACACTTAGGGATGACCCATCCATCAGCCCAAAAAAGCTGATTTCAAAGACACGCCTTTATGTCGTCTCGTTTACCGTCACAGAAAACTGTTATTATTAATATATTAACAGCGTTGACTGAGCCAAAACGCTCGAAAGATGGAAAAATATCCAAGACAAATTGGTGCGGTAAACGAGACGACATAAAGGCGTGTCTTTGAAAACAGCTTTTTTTGGCTGATGGATGGGTCATCCCTAAGTGTTGTCTTCCACTTAAAGGAGGATAGGATCACCTGCTGGACCTGAAGCAGAGCAGTTGTCTAATTATGCCATTACCTTAACCGCACCAATTTGTCTTGGATATTTTTCCATCTTTCGAGCGTTTTGGCTCAGTTAACGCTGTTAATATATTAATAATAACAGTTTTCTGTGACGGTAAACGAGACGACATAAAGGCGTGTCTTTGAAATCAGCTTTTTTGGGCTGATGGATGGGTCATCCCTAAGTGTTGTCTTCCAGTTCAAGGAGGATAGGATCACCTGCTGGACCTGAAGCAGAGCAGTTGTCTAATTATGCCATTACCTTAACCGCACCAATTTGTCTTGGATATTTTTCCATCTTTCGAGCGTTTTGGCTCAGTCAACGCTGTTAATATATTAATAATAACAGTTTTCTGTGACGGTAAACGAGACGACATAAAGGCGTGTCTTTGAAATCAGCTTTTTTGGGCTGATGGATGGGTCATCCCTAAGTGTTGTCTTCCAGTTCAAGGAGAATAGGATCACCTGCTGGACCTGAAGCAGAGCAGTTGTCTAATTATGCCATTACCTTAACCGCACCAATTTGTCTTGGATATTTTTCCATCTTTCGAGCGTTTTGGCTCAGTCAACGCTGTTAATATATTAATAATAACAGTTTTCTGTGACGGTAAACGAGACGACATAAAGGCGTGTCTTTGAAATCAGCTTTTTGGGGCTGATGGATGGGTCATCCCTAAGTGTTGTCTTCCAGTTTAAGGAGGATAGGATCACCTGCTGGACCTGAAGCAGAGCAGTTGTCTAATTATGCCATTACCTTAACCGCACAGATATATATATATATATATATATATATATATATATATATATATATATATATATATATATATATTTATATATATATATATATAAAGAGAATGAGAGAGAGCTAGGAGACTTGTGCAATGAGAGAAAGCTGTTAATTAAGCCTTGGGAATGGAGGTAATTAGAACTTGAAATGACAACAGAATTAATTGTGGAGGTAGCAAAATGATAAACCGAGAGAAAAAACTAGCTCTGCGAACCTTAACGACGCGAAGAATGGGTTGATACATATGAGAAATAAGGAAGAAGTTTAGAAGTGCAGGATGAAAATACTTTGATCCCTATAATGTGAATAAGATTAGCCCTGAATTTTTATACAGAGTGTATATCAGGATATAGAAGCGATCAGCCGGCAAGAGGCTTATGCGTTGGAAATGTCGCCAAAACGAGAATGGAGTTCGACTAGGAGATACATATATTTATTAGATGCTACAAATGGGTCGCGATTTTGTTTTTAAATGGTGGTTGTATTGTAATCAAATGGATCTGGTGGTTCTATTGTAACCTAATGGATCTGGCAGTTGGGTTGTAATCTAATGGACCTGTTGGATGGGTTGTAAAGTAATTGATCTTTTGGTTGTTTTTTTAATCTAATGGACCTGGTGTTGTGTTGTAATTTAATGTTTTTTTCGGTTGTGTTGTAACATAATTGATCTCGCGGTTGTGTTATAACCTAATGGTCTCGCGTTGTGTTGGAATCTATTGGACCTTTGTGTTTGTGTTTTAATCTAATGGACCTTGCCTTTGATTGTATTCTAATGGATCAAGCGATTGTGTTGTAAACGAATGGATATTTTGGTTGTGGTTTAAACTAATGAATTTCGTGGTTGTGCTGTAATCTAATGCCTATGCCATTTGTTTTATAATCTAAGGGATCTGGCAGTTGGCTTGTAATCTCTTGTATTTGGCTTTTGCCCTATAATCTAATGGTTCGGTGGGTTGTGTTGTAATCTAATGGCTCATTCGATTGTTGTAAACTTTTCCAATTGGTAAGAAAGAGAGGGAACTCTAAAAGCTGGGATACTAAAGGTGAAAGGAAAAAGTATTAAATTTTAGAATTTTGACGAATAATTATTTAGAATTGTGGGGAAGATGTAGAAAATAAAACGCTTATTGAGCATAGCAGAAAGAGGTAGGAGCTATGTTGAGGTTTGCCTTGTGAGAGCTGTTGTAAAAATAATTTTTTTCCCTTTTTATATAAAAATAGCTAGCCACAACTTACGAAGGCATCTCTGCTTAATTTTTCTAGGTAAATGGTGGGGAAAGAAAACGATGAAGATGTTAAAGTGATGAAAGTGCCAAAGTCGTCTAGAGAAGAGACTAGATTAATGCGAAACTTTCATGAACTTGCTTCACCTCTCACACTCAACATAGATCATTTTTGGATGGTGAGGTAGGAAGGGCAGGCAATCTTACCAATGCCAACTGTATCAAGTTTAGTCATGATACACATCTCTGTGCCTCTCAGTCTGGTTGGCAAAGAACTAAATAACAGGTGTAAATGGTTAGTTGACTTTCTGCATCTGGAGAGATTGATGTGATGATAGGCAATGTTGTTGTAGGGGAATCGTCACTCTCCCGTTCTCTCTCAGTGGAGACACGGGACGGTAACCGCAAGAACATCCGGGCTCGGCACCGTAGGTCAAACTCGTAACCACAACCCCTCGTTACTTGTCTCTATGAAAAGCCGAACGGCTTTAAACTACAAGATCTCCACTACGAGAGTATATTTAATTTCACCTCACGTAAGAAATTGGAGACGCGTTTCTCTCAGGCTCGAAGGACAGCCTGAGCCGAGGTAAGACTTGCTGAGAGAACTGTTAAAATAAAAACCCTCATGTAACCCGTCTACAAGCCACCCTCACCCAACCCCTACCCCAGTGGGGTGACGAGGTATAAATAAGAAACACTTGGGAAAAACGTGGTAGAATACGTGAGTCGCCGGGCTACGAAGTCCCCGAACTGAGGCTGGGCTACCAAGACTGGACAGGTAGAATACGTGAGTCGCCAGACTACGAAGTCCCCTGCCAGAGAGGCAGGGCTACCAAGGAGGATAAGAAGCAGCTCATCCTCGAGCTTGTCCCTGCTTATCAAACCGAACGTTAAGTTAACTTGTTCAAGTTTAACTTAATCTCATCAGAGAGACTCCTCATATTCTGGTGCATCCTAAAGCCCCGGGATATTCCTTGCCCTTGAGTAATTACGAAAAGAAGAAAAAAAAAGGCTCCCCCTCGAGCCCGTTGCCCGGTGGCCGCACCAAACTCATAAGTTTACTTGGTTAAGGAACCAAGTTCAACATATTCTCGTCATACCCCCCCCCCCCCTGCTATCCTGGTGTATCCCAAAACACCGAGATTGGTCTCGCCCTTGAGGAAGACTGGAACTAAGTTGAAGCTCATCCTCGAGCCAGTTCCTAGAAGTTAACTTGTTCAAGTTCAACTTATTCTCGTCCGAGAAACCCGGCCCTTCTCTATCCTCGCACTTGAAGAAGACCCATACCCCGAGTATAATCCTCGCCCATGAGGAATTAGGTAACAAAGGAGAAAAGCTCCCCCTCGAGCTTGTTACACGGTGGTCACACCGAACTCTAAGTTAATTTCGTTTAAGAACCAATTCCAACTTACTTACGACAAAGACATCCAACCTACCCTGGTGCCTCCTGAAGCACCGTCATTGTTCTCGCCGTTGAAGACTCCCCCATTGAATACCGTGTGGACCCCCATCTGCTACGCTCGCCAATGTACCTCGTGATCTCGACCACCTCCAACAATCTGGTCGAAGCGCGCGTCAAAGGACCTACCAGATTCCTGTGGTGTCTAGAGCTCATTGAGTTCAAAGTGAAACTCAAACCCGCCGCTAGAGCAACCAAGGTATTTAAACTCCAGTAGAGACAATTAGCCTATTTCTTGTATATTGAAGTGAGCATCGAATTAGCCAATATTAGAGGGTCAAGTTAATTAAAGTAATTTTTGTGTATTTTAAGATTCGTAGTATTTATGTGATTCATGTTTTGTGTTTGTGTAGTAAATTGTCAAATTTGAAATATAATCTTTATTTTGGGATAATTCCTGTGTGTTTACTTATATCCTTACGTGTTGAAGCGGCTCTTCTTAAAAAACAAAATTAGCACTCTTAGAACAAAGCCTACTTCATCAAAGAAGTATATCGCGACCACAAGGTATACCACGACAAAAGTGGTGTCCGGTTTGGGTAGATCAAAAGGGGCATTATAAGACAGTTGTCATGAGCGAAAATGAGTGATCGCTACACGGTGTTTATGTTGGAAGTTAGGTTAAACATGCCATGAGTGAGTTATTTGATATATGTGTTATTATAAAACAAATGATACGTTATGTTCCTATTTCTCTTTATTATAATTATGGGAGGAGTGCTGGGAGTAATACGAGTGTGAATGATTGTGGAAAGTGATGAGGAATGGCGAAGCATGGATCTTTTCGATATTATTAACAGTGATGTTCATGGTGTGTGTGGATAAGTGTGAATAGATGGAAGAAATTGTTTGGAAGTATTCAACTGCTCACTTCCAAATGCTGAATAGACAAACCGTATTTAGACACTTACAGACGAATTTTTGCAAAGGAACTACCTCCAAACCAAGCGTCTGAATGGTAAGCACCTGTTGAGATGTGAAGAAGATCATATTGAAGGGTACTTAACGCGTTATGTTTTAATATTTGTTAAAGTTTTTATACATTTTATAAATATGGTCGATACAAAAGATAGAATCTTCTCCAAAACATCGCCGAAAATGGGAAGAAAATAAATGTGTAAAATCGCGTGTTCCCAATACAGGAGAGTTCTTGGGACATCTGGGAGAACAGAATAGATTCAACCCTTGTAAACCTGCCCCACTTCTAAAACAAAGATCCGTTACATAAAAAAAACAATAAAAAGCAGCTTAATGATAAATGAAAAATATAAATTAAGCATTATGAATTTATAATTAAATTTATCCTCCAGTTAATGGTGCAAATCTGAATCAATGAAATTTCAAACATCATCGTATGTGTCTCAAAATTCTTTACCGTCTTTCTATACTCCATCACTTTTCCCTCTCCAGTTAACATTCCCTTGACAAATTTAGAACAATCAATCTAACAGATTTGATCATAAAATACACAACTCCTCGCCACTGTTCGTGAATGAATCTTTGTCAACCCTGATTCGAAAGGACGCTCCGCGTAAAATATTTATTTAGGGAAACATCAAGAAATTGAAGCTAACACGTTATATCTCTTCGTATAATTTAATTGCCTCTCTGATACGCCAGTTTTAAAGGAATTTTGAAGGATGCCAGACGCCCAATCTTCTGAGTGAATTTCCATTTTGGACCAAAAGGAGATAGATACAAATGCTTTAGTTTTGGATGTTATCTTAAAATGTAAATTCACTCTATCGCACCTAGGGTAAGGTTAAAAATAAAGAGGTTTTCTCTGGCAAAACGTTTCAAAAGGAAATAATTGGTTTGAAAATAAATAAAGTTGTTTTATTACTAAAACTAAAAAGTAAAAACTAACGAGGGTAGTTCATCAGTAACTTTGTAAAGAGAGACCTGCAGAGAAAGTTATGAAGATGGAGGAAATGGAGGTGAAAATGCATTAGAGGTATATAAATTGTTTTTACAGCCAAGGGTACTCACCACTATGAACTCCACCACCCCTCCTTTCAATGTTTGAACCTAGACACCTCCCTTTGCATAGCCTCAACAAAAGACTGAAGGCATTATTGGTTTAATGAAATATAGATTGATAAGGCAAATTGATTTGTGCATTTTAAATGAAATGCTGAAGTTCTTGGGAATAATAATGGTGCAATTTATATAACTAGCTTCCCGACTAGTATAGTGGTTAGCGTGCTGGTTATTTTTCAGTTCGGATATCCGTCCGGATTCTTTTAAAACTGACACTATTTATTAGAAGGTTACAAGCCTGACTAGGCATCACATGGTTTGGAATTGGGGCTTGCCCTGGATGAGATCCGCCTGATAAGCAGCAACAAAGCAGCTTGAAATGAGGATTGAAACCAGCAAACTTTAACTTTAACTCCGACCAAAACTAAGTGAAAATGGGTCCACTGAAAAAGAAAACACCATCGAGGTTGATGTTTGGTGAAGGAGGTCTTTAGATGGGTCCTTGGACTGTGTTGTCCTGCAGATTGGTCAGCACATTCTTATTGAGTGTCTCATTTTAGGGGATCTTCACGCACGTTACTTGTTTCGGTACTAAGACGAGAAGGAGCGCCATCGCTTTCCCCTCGTACTGCAAAGAGTTTTTGAACACATACTTGTGTACTATCCAGCTTTCCCAATTTTATTTGACCTTCTTTCGCTTTCAAGTTTAAGTAATTCATCCTATTCTCACCCTCAGAATACTTATGTTGCTTTTGAATAATATTTGACGAGAAATAACATTAATTTCTTGATCCTATCTAATTTAATTTGATTTTTTTCGTTAAGGTGTGATGATATTGATTCATTTGACCTAGATTTATGTTTTGTCTTTGTTATTTGTTTTAATAGTTTCTTTAATTGGTTTAAGGATCTGTTTCTTTGTTGAATGTGATTTAGATTTTCTAATTTTCTTTACTGTGTTTCCAAACTTGCGTGCCACATACAATTCTCTAAATAAGGGTTACACTCTACGTTTATCCTTTGTTTTTTCGTGTTTGTACTAGCAGCTAAATTCTCCTACATGTTCACATGGCCCATACATCACCACAGAGTGGTGATACAGTTAAAATGACAGCCATTTACCTGTTGTATGCTCTTAGCGTTTCATTTTCGCCTAAATAGGCGAAGCCCCAAACATTCAACCCATCTTGTGAATGACATAAACTGGAAGCGTCAAGTCAGTCACAGCCCAAAGACAATTTCTTCTCATTATTGCACTGTTTTTCTCCCAACGTGGAAGCTAACAGTCCTCCATTCTAGACCCAGGCAACGAAGGACGAAGTTTCCCATCTCAACTCGCTTCGTCCATAACAACAACGCAGGCACACAAACCTTCCTTTGAGTCGAACGCATTACAAACTCCTCGCCTAGCTTGCGGGTTACAAGAGCCGAGAGATAGCACACCTCAACCCGCCTCCGCATATCCACACCCAAGGTCATACCAAACCGCTAATGAAAATGCCTCTCTTTATCAAGCCTCCCCCCCTCCCCCCGCTCAAACGGTCACTGAAGTATTTTGATGTCTCTTCGGTTATAAGTCACATAACTACCTTGGAGAGTTGAATGCATTTCAAACTCAACTCATTTCACCAGCCAGGTGCAGGTCCGCGTTTCAGGACAATTCAAGGTCACTTAGACTGTGTAAAACGCTTCTCCTCGTCAAGTTTTCACAAAGGACTTTTCACCTCTCCACTCATCTTCAATGCGATTTTCATCCTAAATACTAACTAAAACTAAATTAGCACACTATCTAATAATACTAACGCGGCGATTATTTTATCAGTGAAATATGCGAAAGTGATCTTATTCAACCATTAATACTTTAACCAATAACCAGTGTAATTCTAGTTCTAACTAACTAACTCTCTATATATTCATATATAGAATGGAAACACCAAGTCAAGACATCTTTTTATAAATCATTTTATGTGTGTTTACATAGAATTAATTAATTACTCTTTTGCAGGTTCTCTCAGGATTTATTAATGATATTTTTTATCCAACATTTGAGGATATTCGCGCTTAGTCTAATTTTTTCGAGTCTATTGTTTGTCATTAATTAGCCTGACAATCACAGAGATAAAAAACAGAGATACTTAGGGCAAATTCCTTGTTGACCAAGTATAACTTAGTCACTTTGAGATGCACACAGATAATCATGTTATGATCAACATATTTGAGTAATTTTAAAACTTTTTAATGTCTTGCAATTTATTTGCATGAACAATTGGACTACAGCCATGTAAATTTTCTTTATGAAGAAATACACTACTTAGATTTCTTTTTGAACGTCCAAAAACACCTGTCACTCATTTGGATCATAAGATGTCGGACACATTTCAATTAACGAACCAGACACATCATAACACTAAACTAAACTACTCTGTACTTTAAAGAATTGTAAATTGTAAAAGAATAACCTCTGACTATCCCCCCAATTTATCGGAGACCACGTGCTATGGGATCGCCCCATGGACGACATCACTTCCTGTTTGAACATTCTCGAATTTTCGACTCCTGAGGACGTTGAAAAAATATTTCCCAAACTTGTAAACTCGTCCCAAGACTCTTGCCCTCTCTCCCACTAGAGACGATGTGTAAAAGAGCCGCATCTCTTTCGCTCTTGCTGTTAAATGATGAATCAACTTCACCTCCTGATTCAGATGTCTAAAGCTTGTGACTCCTTTCTCCAAACTCCCCCTTACCCTTTAGAAAGGGCCTACAAATGCTCGGGCTATTCTGTAGTTTGAAGAGTTCAACCCGCACCCCAAGGCCGTTCTTATAGTCTCGTCCCATGAGCGTTCGTCAGACAGCATTACTTCTTCAGCCGTTATTCTACCCAAGTCACTTGGTAGCTTCTGTGAACAGCAAGCCTTTGAATTTAAGCAACAGTCTCCCTTCGTTTAATCGAACCGAAGAAAATCTCCATCGATTACCTTTGAGGAAAAGATGATTCCTCTTCAGTGGAATTACAAGAATTCCCACATTTCCCGTCGAACGTGATTTTTGAAGTTTTGCTATCTTCATCGGATCGTGCCCCACTTGCCTCATCGCAAGAAGGTCCTTCCTCGAAGTCATTCACCCGGAAGACTAAAACCCCCTTTATTATTAGTATTGTCACGGTTCCCCTTTTGATCTGAGCCTAGTTACATTAATCAATTAATTCCATATGAGAATCCCTCCTCATAATAATTATCAAGAGACTCTTTCAATTTAAATAATTCTCCTTTGCTTTTATTATTTTTATTTTGATCTTTGTAAATAAAATTATAATTTTGTTGTTTCATCTTTAACTAAATTTGAACGAGGTTAATATGATATATGTTGACTACCATGTGACACCATCTAGTGGCTAGAGTTGATAAATCAGCCATTTTTAGAGATCTAAAGCTCAAAACAATGTCGAAAGGGGTAGATGAGGTTTTTGAGTCAAAATCTGATGTTAGCTGAGCACCATTTGGATCCACTTAGTGGCTAGATATCTAAATTGGCCATCTTTTTGCCCCGGGTTCACTAGATCATGTCCATCTAGGATTTTCTATTATAAGCCGAAGTCTGCACAATGCAAATAAATAGGAGCCATGTCTTTTTGGTTCTCGCCATATGATTGGAAGACTTTAATTCTTTGGCGTAAATCTTTCGCACATGTCTTGCATATTCGTTTTGAGATCATAAGGACTTAGCTGATCGCCAGGTTATACGTCAAATTGGGGTAAGTAATCTTTATTCACAATACCATTAATAGGTGCTTGTTGGCTGTATACGGTGGAAATTACCCATATATAACAGAGAAAATTGGGACTGTGTAAACATTACTGTCTACCAGACATGCTGGTGACTATACTCTCTGAAAAAAGAAAAAATTAACAATTTAAAATTCGTTGTCAATAATTTCATAAATGGTTCTTGGTAATATTTTGTATAACCCGTTTTCCTGTTACATAAACTAATCACATAATAGATAATAATATTCACAAATCCACATTGATACTCAGGCCGTTAATCAACTGGCGTGAATTGACTCGTCTTTGGTATTACATAAACACAAAATGGTACAAACAAAAACTGGACGTGATAGGAAAGAATGATCTAAGAATTTGCAATCAGCCTACCAATTATAGTCCATAATGAGTCACAGATTATAGTCAGCAGGAAAAACCTTACATATAGGCCTACTCGATCTCTACATTCAAAAATAGATCACCGGCGTGTTTTGTGGTTGAAAAAGCATGCAATTCTTTGTGGGCGATGGAATGGGAGAAAAAGAGAGGATTTAGCTTAAGATTCATCGTAAACCAAACAGTTGCATGGCGAGATTATACCTCGAAACTCCTAAGCTACTATGTCAGAGAACCATCGATCTCAGTACTCAGTACCAATCTCTCTTCTCCCCACCCTCTAGGGATGGGCTCTATAAAAAAAAAAAAAAAATCCCCACCCTCTACTTAATAATCCAAGTTTTTAATCATCCGACCTCTACATCTGCTTCTCACATGACAGCCATGTTTATTTTGTCAGTTTGAACAGGGAATTGGAGCTATGATTTTAAAATTAATTTCCATTTTTAAGTGTTTTCAAGACACAGTCTTTGGCGAAGTGGGAAAATTTAATGGGAAAAATATTTCAGATCGAGAGATTATCTTTAAATTGTTGTATCGTGAAATTGCCATCCGATTTAGCTCGTAATTTTTGGTGATTTGGTTTATTTTTATTTTAAATTTAAATAAATTAGATGTAAAATTTAGGGACGAAAAATTTATGAAAGAAATGCGACATATTTAATAATTATTAGGTTGAGGAATAAGTTCTTGCGATTTTTTTAATGTTGTGTTGATTTAAGTTTTGTTGACGTGATTTGTGCACATATTAAGAAACAATAATAAATAATGACAGAAAAATTTGCAAAGGTTAGGCTACTTCTCTTGAAGTTGAGTAATAAGTCATTGTGGTTTATTTAAAAGTTTGGTTAATTATATTTTTGTTCTGTACCCTCAAAATGGAATGTCAAGTTGAAAGAAAGGCGCATTTTCGACACTTGTATTTATTTCATTTTCAATCGAGATGGGAACAATGCAAATGCAGCCAAAGCTTGTCGCGATATTTGTGCTGTGTACAGAGAAAATGCTTTATCAGAAAGGACAGCTCAATGGTGGTTTCACGTTTTAAACACGGTCATTTTAATCTTTATGACGAAGAACGTTCTGGTCGCCCCATTAAGTTGGATGAAGATCGATTGAACGACCTTCTTCATGAAAATCTTCGTCAATCAACTAGAGAATTGTCCGTACAATTGGCGTGTGATCAGAAAACTGTAGTGAATCACCTTCATTCGATGGGAAAAGTTAAAAAACTTGGTGCATGGGTTCCGCACGCTTTGAGCAAAAGCAACAAACTTCAACGCTCCACGATCGCCGCAAGGCCGCTTGCTCGTCACAAGGCTACTCGTGGATATAAGGACAGATTTCTTCACCGCATCATCACTGGCAAGGAAAAGTGGTGTGTTTATGTCAACATGAACCATCGAAAACAATCGTTTAGACTCAATAAAAAACTACTTCCGCGATTAAAGTAAGGAATTCATCCACGAAAGACGATGCTGTGTGTGTGGTGGGATTGTGAAGGCATCATTCTTTATAAGCTCCTTGCGAACAACGAGATTGTCAATGCATAACTCTACTTTCAAAAAATGTATCAACTCGCCGAAGCTATTCGTGAAAAGCGACCTCATCGACGTTATAGAGTCCTTCTGCAACACGACAATGCTCGTCCTCACATTGCCAATATGACAAAAGACGCCATCCAAACGCTTAATTGTGAAATCCTCCCGCATCCTCCCTATTCACCAGACTTGGCTCGCTCGGATTTCTATCTGTTCCGATCGCTCTCCAACAATTTGCGCGGCGTTTCGTTCAATACTGATGCGAAATTAAGAACCTGATTAAACAAATTCTTCGAGTAAAAATCCAGATATTTTTATTGCAGAAGCATCGAAAAACTAGTTTAACGTTGGAAAGAAGTCGTAAATAACAACAGAAAATACATTATTGATTGAATTGCATCTTGTTATCAATTAAAACTGAAATTTTTCTAAAATTGTTAATGGTAATGAATAAATTTTATAAAACCGCAAGAACTTATTCATGAACCCATTATTAAGAAATGACAGAATTTTTCGATATCTTGACAACGAATATAATTGGCGTTAATTCAATAAACGTAGTAGGAATCAAAAATATAAACTAATTATCTGTTTTAAGCTGTAATTAATGTTTTAGGATAATTAACTACCACAAATGGAAACAAAACTAAATATTTTGCTTAAGAAAACAAAGATCAAGAAATGAGATGCTTATTAAAAAATAATATTAAAAACAATTTTTATTGTGCTAGTCAAAAACTATTCACATTTTAATGATAAAAATGTAGATAAGATAATTTACTTAAAATATACCCCTATATGTGTTTGGTAGTAGGCTAAGCCTAGGCTTTAGACAATAGTATTATTTTCTGCTCCATTCTACGAAATGGTTTTGAAATATGTCTATTTGAAGCTTGATTCTGTATTTTATCTTCTTGGGCAAGTACACATTTTATGTCTTTCATCCACTTCATTGCAGAATTTACAATTATGAATGTAAGTTTATGAAACTATTAACATAGATGCACAAAAGATAGACAAACCAAATTAAGTTTTTCGACACCCTGTATATAAAGAAACTGGCATAAGGAACTGGTCGAAAATGGCTAGCAACAGCGCTTAAGAACATGGCCGATAAGTGAGAAGCGATTTCTTGTCTCTCTCTGAGTGATAGTGAGGATAGAAATGAAAGTGTTGTGCTTGAAAAACGATTAAAGTTGACTTCAAGTGAGTAATCAGGGCGGCTTAAACCAGAAAAAAATCATTGTCATATACGGCTGGCACAGAAAGGTTGGCTTCTCCTAAAAGAATCTCCAGCATTACATTTGCGATGACAACAAAGTCAACGAAGGGTCATTTTCAGGGCATGTAAAGAGCTATTGTAACTTCTTGAAGAACACATTTTTTATTGCTGCGGATTGAAAATCTGCCTCAGATGTTTATCAACCATATAATTTTCCAATACGACAAAAGAACCGGTCATGATCAGCATTTTACGTCAATCAGTAGGACAAAACAAAATGTAACTCTTGATCTTGTGAGCAACCTCTTTTCTCTTACTATACTTTCATTTTAACCCTCATTCATCCCCCTCCTCATCATCTCCTTCCTCATTATCAAGGGTTGTTTATTCTCCTCCAGTCTTCGAAATACTTACCGTCATGCTGGTGAAAGTCTTCACTGTTAAATATTTCATAATAGGCGACCCGCAAACCCCGATTTAAAGTAGAATTTGTGGTCGAGGAAAAGAAGCAAACTTTATGAACATGGCCGTCAATTCACCAACAAAGACGACCTTTGTAGGTGTTTCTTAGCAGTTTGCTTTTCAATTATACCAAATGAAATAAGAAAATATGTCTTCTTTAGATAAAGAAAACATTAAAAACACGAAACCTCGAAGGAACGATCCACCAACAACATGAAAGGCAATGGCAAGCAATCCTGGAGATTTTGAATTACAGAACATTCATCAAAACTACTAAAAAAATATTTGGGGATAAAACTTAAATACTGGTGAAGACAACACAAAAATCCTTCTACTTGAACGCAAAGATGGTCTGCTACACCAAACAGGCAAATTCTACCATCCGATAACAGAATTCCAGACCTATATTACAGAATCACAAACAAACAAACACATTCGATTTCAATTAAACACGAAACGCCAAGACGATTTACCACAGAAATAGTGTCCCAGGCAATATGGCAGGCAAAATTCCTCCTTCAGCTCTAGACCTGACAACACATTAAACATTCAACTAAGACACCTTAGGCCAAGAGGTATCGACGCTCTCACACAAACCATCCACCACTTTATCTTCGATATATTTCTTCCAAATATCTGGAAATCTACTTACATTATACTCATCATCAGGCCAAACAATTCAACTACTCTCCCTGTAAAATACTACCCAACCTCCCTCCTCTGCACCCCTTCCAAAATCTGGGAGCGATTCGTAGTGAAAATAATATAACCCCAGTAGACACCTTTCAGCACAGTTTATGTTCATATCACTTACAACATCACTCCAACACATCACCAAACAATAGGTTTACCCGCAGTATGCATGCCATTCAATCTCTTAAACAATCAAAGAAAGTCCTTACCACTAAAATACCATCTTGACCTGCAGGAATATATAATTTCTCAATGGTACAAGAAAACCCAACCAATTCATGCTGGCGCAGACAAAACCCATACTACCCACAATACTGCATGCGCAAAACTATAAGACACACTACACTGAAACACTCCAAGAAATCTGTTCAAGCAGAAACTAGGCTTACAAACTCATAAAGGTATCCATATACACATAAAACAGTGAGGCATAGAATCTCCGAGTCCAAACAACCTCTCAACGCCATTTCATGGAATACCAAACTAGAAGAAAGTTCTTTCTACCACCCACGTAAGGGTCTCTCTGGAAAATCTTCGGGGTTATCACTAGCGCCCCTTCCCCCTCGGCTCCAGCAATAGTTCAAAACTTACCTACAGCACACTCAACACAAGGAAAGCTGAGGAAAAACATACACGGTGGTTTGATCTCTAGTAAAAGTCTAGCCGATCGAGGGAGTTCATTGCGGCTCCTGGTCTAAGAGGCTTCCAAGAGGCGCAACATAAGAAATGATAAATCTATGGAAAGTTGAACAAACATTCCATTAATATTTGTTTTAAAACTTTCGTAATTTTGCTATTAACAACAAATTGGCTTTGATTTTAATGCATTAGAAATATATGTATTTTTATTTTTTGAAACTTACAAGATCCATTTTCACTCATAATTAAAAATTTAGATGGAGATAATATGTTATTTAATTATGTTTCAGGTACTGAAGCTCACGCGCTTGTGGTTCGTTCAGTAGCCAAGGGTCGCAGAAGCAGAGGTCCTTGGAGGCAACTGTGGTTTATTGCGTTTTCTGAGCTAATAAATGATTGAGGGTTCAGAAAGAATTAGGAGAGTTAGTGGATGTAATATCCAGAGAGCCAAAGAATCTTAAATGTGGGCGTAAACAAGATTAAATATCAAGACTGTAGGTGAGGAAAAATTAATGGAGAAAATAAAACCACCTAAATTAGGCTGAGTTTTTAAAGTAAAAGTATAAATTTTGTAAAGGTTCGAAAAACTAAAATCACTATTGAAATTATACAAGCAAAAATAAATGGATTTTAAAAAGCTAAATCTCAAAGACAATAAATAACCTATTCCCACGAGAGAAATCAAGAGTAGCTGAAAAAGAACAACGACAGAAGTGAGTAATGAGATGAGTATTAAGTTATCGTGTCTTTCGTTTTAGTTTGAACGCAAACTTAAAATTCTGAGGTAATGTAAACGTGTGAGTGAGCTTGGATACTGCTTATAAAGGGGGATCTTTAGGTTATAGGGATAAAATATAGTTAATAGAGATAATTTTTGCCTTTAGACTTGGTCGGAACTTTTAAATTGCCTTAAGAAATAACAGTAGGACAGGGGTTGCTATGAGACGATAACTGACAATGGACATTCTTAGCATACGACCGAAGACCAATTTTTTGACTCATTTAATATATTTTTCGGTAAGTTAAGTCTTCTTAAAATAAACAGACAGAAAGGCAACAAAATAATTAAATGTTAGAAACTTATTTCACATTTTGAATAAACTTTTCAGAGTTTTCCACTTTATACCTTAATGATGCCTTGATTAAGCTGGAAATCTGAAATTTCACGTAAGAAATCATTATGAAAGTTTCACTTTGATTTAAAATAAAATAAAAATTCAATAAGTTAACTTTTTTTGTCAAACTCATCAATTAATTTTCGAAAAGTGAAGAAAATTCTAAAAAAAAACATCATCGCATTTTCAATCTATCATTTTTTCACGATCGACTTAAGCATTTCTTTTTATACCTCACAAGATCTATCTAAGGTATGGACCCTCCAAATGGATTTCAGGTATATCATGAGTAACCATGCTGTAGCTGACATCTGAAGGGTTACCTGACCTTCCAACCTTAATATGTGCAAGTGGATGAATGGATCTATTTTAATCACTCATTCACATTTCCCCAACTTCACCAATTTCTTTGCCGATCTCTTTTAACAAATATTCTGGTGTCGATTCCCTCGTTGGTTTTCACTTCTTAGTTTTACCTAAGTAATACTAAACCTTGGTTCATGAGAGTTACGTGCCTTTCCGCTCGCTAGGTCTTCCAGGTGTCCTCTCAGACACTCTTCCCCACAACTATACTTCCACTAAATTTGCCTTCCCTTCTCCTAAGCCCGTTTCCCCCAAATCCCTTTTCCTCGTTGGTCATTTGTAATTCTATTTTTATATAAAACTCATCTTCATAGAATAATTTCAGGATTTGGCTTTAGGATTTTCCAATGGGTGATGGGGGTTTGCCCACGTACATGAGTGGCTAACTGTACACACTTCTTCCTAGGACTCCGCTGTCGATCATTATAGCGGGTTTGGTTTCATTTTTTTATTTGGGGGGCGGGGAGAGACGCCCAGCACCCACAGGTGTTAAAGAGGGATTTGGTTTCAAAAAGCCCGCAGCCCTGAAGCAGTTATTTGCAATTGCTGCAAACCTTTGGGGAAATTTGACCTGATTTTATGGTATGTCGCAAGGTCCCTCAGCCGGATCTAAGCCGCCGAGCCGAACCTCTACAAATTGGTGTCAGAATTGAAATATTTGAGCGATATTTAAATTTGTTTGAATTTAAATTACTCAATATGTTCCAACCTCTTCTACCATCATCACCTTGTGATTCTATCTTTGATTCTGAGTCCATCTGCACTAGATATGTGGTCTCAAGGTGGTGAATGAGTGCGATGGTTCCCTTTTGTAAGAAATAACTTGCTCAGTGGACCTTAAAATGAAGTCTTCTTCCTCGATATTTATGTTTTTCGACATTCGATTTTTAAAGGCGTGTTATTATTAACTAGTTTACTTTACTTTTTTATATTTATTTACCATTATCGAGTTTTGCATCAGTCCTTTCGTTTTTAACTTATAAATAAATAATTTACACCACTCCACTTTGCTCGGACTTGTTTGTATCCGTATTTTATCACTGGATTTAAAGGTCATTATTTTCTAGTTATATTTTCAACTTCTTTTTCATTGACAATCATGTGCAAATAATGTTCTATCCTCTTGGGCTCTACTCAGTCCTTCCTTTCGAGGAAAGGTGGTTCATTCTCGTACTTTGATTGGTTCGGTATTTCTAAGGTAGTAGGAATAGTTTGGGGTTTTCTTTGAGCTTTGATTTTTGGACTTCTGACTGTAGGATTATGTATGTCCTTTATTGTGGCTCTTTGAGAACTCTCCTATGACTAATGACTCCAATCTTGAGGTCGAAACTTTTCGATATGAGGGTTTATTCAAAGCATCTCAATTTTTACTTATGCTTCGAACCCAGACTCCTTCGGCATTATTGGGTTGTCTCTTTCTTCTTTATATTCCTTTATATTTTATTCTGCCACTTTTTTGCCTATAAAAGTCATTGTTTATTCTCGACTGATTCACACCAGACATTCTTGTCCTGAGCGTTGCTTTCTCCAATTCTGTCGCGAACGTTACAATCCTTCATGTACACATTTTTTACCTCTTTTGTTAGTGTTCCTTGGAACTTTACATCCACCCTCGGGATCTCAAACCCTGGGTGGAAGAATGTCGCTTTGGCTGTTGATTTCCTTCCAGATAATTTTTATTTTTTCTACTTTTCTTATTTGGTTTGTTTCCCTTTTTATTCTATCATTGAAACACATGCGCCCAGGTTTCCATTTTGGTTCTTTGCTTAATTTAGTAAAGAATTTTATGCTGGTTGTGTATTGGTAAGCACTAGTTACGTGTGCTTCGTGAGTCGCCGCATCCTTATAGAAGTCTCTGGTCTTTTTATGGCCTCAATTTGGGTAATTGACCAATTAATCCTTTTCTTTAGCAATAATCGGCTGGAAGTGCTTTGATTAATTTTCATCATTAATCAATTTGCTTCGCCAAGTCTTTTAAAGCTGATTTCATCTTTTGCTTCCATCGTTATTGTCTCTAGGCACTTCTCTCCAAGTATTCTCCTGTTTTCTTCCAATCGTATCCAAATATTAAGGGAGGAAATTTAATTGCCTTCCCTTATTTTTTTATGCCGAAGGCGGTGTTATCTCAACTTCACGCCCTTATCGGTGTGACTCTTGTTATTTCTCGTACCTCAACATCCGTAAACCTCTAGGCGAATTAGCAAAAACAATTAAAATTGACAAATCAGATTTCTGGCATATAGGAACAACCATGCATTAAGCTACAATCCCAAAGCTCATTAATTCCGCTTTTTCTCTCGTTATTGCTCTAAAGCGAATCTAAAATATGAAAACCAAATATGAACTTTTGAGATTTCTTAAAAATGTAGTTTATCCTATAATAATTCCAACTAAATTTGTTAAAGCAAAATGTCAGTTTGTATTCATGTCTGAATCTGGAGACCCATTTTAGAACTTAAATAATAAATGATAAGAACTGACATTAAAAACTTTTTGTATATATATATATATATATATATATATATATATATATATATATATATATTAAGGGGGTCCAAAAAAGGGGATAAAATTTCAAAGTGCACTGATCCTTTTTCCAGACCACTGCTTTTTTACGTGTTGCATGCCTCTCCCAGTGTGCGAAATTTCATCATAATACAAGGATATTTAGGGGTCGCCCCACTTTTAGCCCGACACTCTCAAAGACTAACCTCACTAACTAAAATAGAAAAGTGGGGCGACCCCTAAATAATGAGATAGAGAGACGAAACTTTACGTGTAATTCCTTTTTCGTGAAAAGAAAGCAATATCATTTTTAGTGAGAAGACAAGAGTAAACCACAATATTTGAATCGTGCCACTTTGATAAGAGAATAAAAGAACCTTAAGCTGATATAAGAAGAGGTGCAAGTTCTTCAATTCTCTCTACATACATGCAAAATTACGACCATAGAATCAAATTTAAACAAGCAAAAATCATTTATATTTCAAACAATTTATTGGGAAAAAATTAAAGAATCTATCATAATTAACAAAGTCGATAATTTCAATTCTTCCGAAGGGCAATACAAATTCAACAAATATATTTCGAATAAAGTCGCCAATCGTATTTATAAACCCATGAAGCAAATATTGTTCCCGGAATTCACCGAAATACGTTTTTCCAAATCGTTTCCTGCGTTTTCATATTCTTTAGCATTTTGTTCGCTTTATATTTACTAGGCTCCTTGCTTGGCTTTTTTCAACATTAAGTTGAAAATGGCATCAACTATAACTTTACCGAAACAAGTTCTGTGGTTGTATATATATATATATATATATATATATATATATATATATATATATATATATATATATATTTATATATATATATATATATATTAGCCAAGAGAATTTAAAAAATATCAAGTCTTGTTTTAAAGATAACGTGCCGATTCAATTCGTGGGATTTTGCCCTAATATTTCTATTCAGTGAGGACAAATTACAGGGCTTCGAAATTTAATGCCTGTACGTTCTAATAATGTATATCACAACCTTACTTTACTAAATTATAAACGTTGCGCTATATTTATATATATATATATAAAGAGAGAGAGCGAGAGAGAGAGAAAGAGAGAGAGCTAGGAGACTTGTGCAATGAGAGAAAGCTGTTAATTAAGCCTTGGGCATGGAGGTAATTGGAACTTGAAATGAGAACAGAATTAATTGTGGAGGTGGCCAAATGATAAACCGAGAGAAAAAATTAGCTCTGCAAACCTTAACGACGCGAGGAATGGGTTGATACATATGAGAAATGAGGAAGAAGTTTAGAAGTGCAGGATGAAAATACTTTGATCCATATAATGTGAATAAGATTAGTCCTGATTTTTATACAGGGTGTATATCAGGATATAGAAACGATCAGCCGGCAAGAGGCCTATGCGTTGGAAATGTCGCCAAAACGAGAATGGAGTTCGACTAGGAGATACATATATTTATTAGATGCTACAAATGGGTCGCGATTTTGTTATAAAATGGTGGTTGTATTGTAATCAAATGGATCTGGCGGTTGGGTTTTAACCTAATAGACCTGTTGGATGGGTTGTTAACTAATTGATCTTTTGGTTGTGTTTTAATCTAATGAGCCTAGTGTTGTGTTGTATTTTAATGTTTCTTTCGGTTGTGTTGTAACATAATTGATCTCGCGGTTGTGTTATAACCTAATGGTCGGGGGTTGTGTTCGAATCTATTGGACCTTTGTGTTTGTGTTTTAATCTAATAAACCTTGCCTTTGATTTTATTCTAATGGATCAAGCGATTGTGTTGTAAACTAATGGATATTTTGGTTGTGGTTTAAACTAATGAATTTTGTGGTTGTGCTGTAATCTAATGCCTATGCCAGTTGTTTTATAATCTAAGGGATCTGGCAGTTGGCTTGTAATCTCATGTATTTGGCTTTTGCCTTATAATCTAATGGTTCGGTGGGTTGTGTTGTATTCTAATGGCTCCTTTGATTGTTGTAAACTTTTCCAATTGGTAAGAAAAAGAGAGAACTAAAAGCTGGGATACTAAAGGTGAAAGGAAAAGTATTAAATTTTAGAATTTTTAACGAATAATTATTTAGAATTGTGGTGAAGATGTAGAAAATAACACGCTTATTGAGCATAGCAGAAAGAGGTAGGAGCTATGTTGATGTATGCTATGTGATAGCTGTTGTAAAAAAAATAAATTATTATTTATATAAAAATAGCCAACCAAAACTTACGAAGGCATCTCTGCTTGATTTTTATAAGTAAATGGTGGATAAAGAAAACGATTAAGATGTTAAAGTGATGAAAGTGCCAAAGTCGTCTAGAGAAGAGACGAGTTGGAGTGCCAAGATAGGGATGATGCGAAACTTTCATGAACTTGCCTCACCTCTCCACTCAACATAGATCATTTTTGGACGGTGGGGTAGGAAGGGCAGGCAATCTTACCAATGCCAATTGTATCAAGTTTATTCATGTTAAACATCTTTGAGCCTCTGAGTCAGGTTGGCAAAGAACTAAATAACAGTTGTAAATGTGTAGTTGAGTTTCTGCATCTGAAGAGATTGATGTGACGATAGGCAATGTTGTTGTAGGGAAATCGTCACTCTCCCGTTCTCTCTCAGTGGATACACGGGATGGTAACCGCAAGAACATATGGGCCCGGCACCGTAGGTCAAACTCGTAACCACAGCCCCTCGCCACTCGTCTCTATGAAAAGCCGAACGGTTTTAAACTGCAAGATCTCCACTACCAGAGTATATTCAATTTCACCTCACGTAAGAAATTGGAGACGCGTTTCTCTTAGCCTAGAAGGACAGCGTGAGCCGAGGTAAGACTTGCTGAGAAAACCGTGAAATAAAAACCCTCCTGCGGCCCGTCCACAAGCCCCCCTCTCCCACATCAACCCAGTGGGGTGACGTGGTATAAATAAGAAACACTTGGGAAAAACGTGGTAGAATACGTGAGTCGTGGGGCTACGAAGTCCCCGATTGAGCCTAAGCTACCAAGACTGTACAGGTCGAATACGTGAGTCGCCAGACTACGAAGTCCCCTGCAAGAGAGGCAGGGCTACCAAGAGGGATAAGAATCAGCTCATCCTCTAGCTAGTCCCTGGTTATCAAACCGAATGTTAAGTTAACTTGTTCAAGTTCAACTTACTCTCATCAGAGAGACTCCTTATATTCTGGTGCATCCTAAAGCCCCAAAATATTCCTCGCCCTTGAGGAATTACGAAGAGAAGAAGAAAAAGGCTCCCCCTCGAGCCTGTTACCCGGTGGCCAAGTTCAACATATTCTCGTCAGGGAATTCCCCCCCCCCCTGTAACCTGGTGTATCCCAAAACACCGAGATTGGTCTCGCCCTTGAAGAAGACTGGAACTAAGAAGAAGCTCATTCTCGGGGCTAGTTCCTGGAAGTTAAATTGTTTAAGTTTAACTTATTCTCGTCAGAGAAACCCCCCTTTCTCTATCCTCGCACTTGAAGGAGACCTTCCCCCTGAGTACAGTCTTCGCCCATGAGGAATAACGTAACGAAGGAGAAAAGGCTTCCCCTCGAGCCCGTTACACGGTGGTCACACCGAACTCTAAGTTAACTTGATTTAAGAACCAAGTTCAACTTAATCTCGACAGAGAGGCCCCACCTACCCTGGTGCCTCCTGAAGCACCGTCATTTTTCTCGCCGTTGAAGACCCCCCATTGAATACCATGTGAACCCCCAACTGCTACACTCGCCAAAGCACCTTGTGATCTCGACCACCTCCAACCATCTGGTCGAAGCACGCGTCAAAGGAACAACCAGATTCCTGTGGTGTCTGGGGCTCATTGAGTTTAAGGTCAAACTCAAACTCCGCGGCTAGAGCAACCAAGGTATTTAAACTCCAGTAGAGACAATTAGCCTATTTCTTTTATATTAAAGTGAGCATCGAATTAGCCAACATTAGAGGGTCAAGTTAATTGAAGTAATTTTTGTGTATTTTAAGATTCGTAGTATTTCTGTGATTCATGTTTTGTGTTTGTGTAGTAAATTGTCAAATTTGAAATATAATCTTGATTTTGGGATAATTCTGTGTGTTTCCTTATATCCTTACGTGTTGAAGCGGCTCTTAATTAAAACAACAAAATTAACACTCTTAGAACAAAGCCTACTTCATCAAAGAAGTATATAACGACCACAAGGTATACCACGACAAAAGTGGTGTCCAGTTTGGGGTGATCAAAAGGGGCATTATAAGACAGTTGTCATGAGCGAAAATGAGTGATCGGTACACGGTGTTTATGTTGGAAGTTAGGTTAAACATGCCATGAGTGAGTTTTTTAAAATATGTGTTATTATAAAACAAATGATACGTTATGTTCCTATTTCTCTTTATTATCATTATGGGAGGAGTGCTGGGAGTAATACGAGTGTGAATGATTTTGGAAAGTGATGAGGAATGGCAAGGCATGGATCTTTTCGATATTATTAACAGTGATGTACATGGTGTGTGTGGCTAAGTGTGAATGGATGGAAGAAATTGTTTGAAAGAATTCAACTCCTCACTTCCAAATGCTGTAATGAAAAACCGTATTCAGACACTTACAGACGAATTTTTGCAAAGGTACTACCTCCCACCAAGCCCCTGAATGTTAAGCACCTGTTGAGATATGAAGAAGATCATATTGAAGGGTACTTAACGCGTTATGTTTTAATATTTGTTAAAGTTTTTATACGTTTTATAAATATGGTCGATACAAAAGATAGAATCTTTTCCAAAACAACGCCGAAAATGGGAAGAAAATAAATGTGTGAAATCGCGTGTAACCAATAGAGGAGAGTTCTTGGGACATCTGGGAGAACAGAATAGATTCAACCCTCCCAAACCTGCCCCACTTCTAAAAAAAAGATCCGTTACATAAAAATAACAATAAAAAGCAGCTTACTGATGAATAAAAAATATAAATTAAGCTTTATGAATTTATAATTAAATTTATCCTCCAGTTAATGGTGCAAATCTGAATCAATGAAATTTCAAACATCATCGTATGTGTCTCAAAATTCTTTACCGTCTCTCTATACTCCATCACTTTTCCCTCTCCAGTTAAAATTCCATCGACAAATTTAGAACAAACTATCTAACAGATTTGATCATAAAATACACAACTCCTCGCCACTGTTCGTGAATGAATCTTTGTCAACCCTGATTCGAAACGACGCTCCGCTTAAAATATTTATTTAGGGAAACATCAAGGGATTGAATCTAACACGTTATATCTCTTTGTATAATTTAATTGCCTCTCTGATACACCAGTTTCAAAGGCATTTTGAAGGATGCCAGACGCCCAATCTTCTGAGTGAATTTCCATTTTGGACCAAAAGGAGATAGATACAAATGCTTTAGTTTTGGATGTTATCTTAAAATGTAAATTCACTCTATCGCACCTATCATGAGTTGTCTAATTTCACATTGTGGTAGTGTATAATAATTGAGAGTATCTCTAATTGAATTAATGTTAGGTTAAAATCTTAGGATTATTTTATGGTTTGAACATTTAGTTGCAAACTATCCATAAATTAATAATATTTAAGTGAGGAGGGTTTTTTTATATAGGGTAAGGTTAAAAATAAAGAGGTTTTCTCTTGCAAAACGTTTCTAAAGGAAATAATTGGTTTGAAAATGAATAAAGTTGTTTTATTACTAAAACTAAGAAGTAAAAACTAACGAGGGTAGTTCATCAGTAACTTTGTAAAGAGAGACCTGCAAAGAAAGTTATGAAGATGGAGGAAATGGAGGTGAAAATGCATTGGAGGTATATAAATTGTTTTTACAGCCAAGGGTACTCACCACTATGAAATCCACCACCCCTCCTTTCAAGGTTTCAACCTAGACACCTTCCTTTGCATAGCATTAACAAAAGACTGAAGGCATTATTAATTTAATGGGATATGGATTGATAAGGCAAATTGATTTGTGCATTTTAAATGAAATGCTGAAGTTCTTGGGAATAATAATGGTGCAATTTATATAACTAGCTTCCCGACTAGTATAGTGGTTAGCGTGCTGTTTATTTTTCAGTTTGAAGCTCCGTCCGGATTCTTTTAAAACTGACACTATTTATTAGAAGGTTACAAACCTGACTAGGCATCACATGGTTTGGAATTGGGGCTTGCCCTGGCTGAGATCAGCCTGATAAGCAGCAACAAAGCAGCTTGAGATAAGGACTGAAACCAGCAAACTTTAACTTTAACTCCGACCAAAACTGAGTGAAAATGGGTCCACTGAAAAAGAAAACACCATCGAGGCTAATGTTTGGTGAAGGAGGTCTTTAGATGGGTCCTTGGACTGCGTTGTCCTGCAGATTGGTCAGCACATTCTTATTGAGTGTCCCATTTTAGGGGATTTTCGCGCACGTTACTTGTTTTGGGATCAGGACGAGAAGGGGCGCTATCGGTTTCCCCTCGTACTGGAGACGAGTTTGTGCACACATACCTGTGTACTATTCAGCTTTTTCTATTTTATTTTACCTCCTTTCGCTTTCAAGTTTAAGTAATTCATCCTATTCTCACCCTCAGAATACTTATGTTTCTTTTGAATAATATTTGATGAGAAATCACATTAATTTCTTGATCCTATCTAATTTAATTTGATATTTTTCGTTAAGGTGTGATGATATTGATTCATTTGACCTAGATTTATGTTAATCTTTGTTATTTGTTTTAATAGTTTCTTTAATTGGTTTGAGGATCTGTTTCTTTGTTGGATGTGATTTAGATTTTCTAATTTTCTTTACTGTTTCCAAACTTGTGTGCCACATACAATTCTCTAAATAAGGGTCACCCTCTACGTTTGTCCTTTGTTTTTTCGTGTTTGTACTCGCAGTTAAATTCTCCTACATGTTCACATGGCCCATACATCGCCACAGAGTGGTGATACAGTTATAATAACAGCCATCTACCTGCTGTATGCTCCTAGCGTTTTATTTTCCTCCAAATAGGCGAAGCCCCAAACATTCATGCCATCTGGTGAATGACATAAACTGGAAGCGTCAAGTCAGTCACAGCCCGAAGACAATTTCTTCTTAATATTGCACTGTTTTCCTCCTAACGTGGAAGCTAACAGTCCTTCATTCTAGACCCAGGCAACGAGGGACGAAGTTTCCCATCTCACCTTGCTTCGTCCATAACAACAACGCAGGCACACAATCCTTCCTTTGAGTCGAACGCATTACAAACCCCTCGCCTAGCTTGCAGGTTACAAGAGCCGAGAGAGAGCACACCTCAACCCGCCTCCGCATATCCTAACCCAAGGTCATACCAAACCGCTGATGAAAACGCCTCTCTTTATCGAGCCTCCCCCCTTCCTCACGCCCAAACGGTCACTGAAGTATTTTGATGTCTCTTCGGTTATAAGTCACATAACTACCTTGGAGAGTTGAATGCATTCCAAACTCAACTCATTTCACCAGCCAGGTGCAGGTCCACGTTTCAGGACAATTCAAGTTCACTTAGACTGTGTAAAACGCTTCTCCTCGTCGAGTTCTCACAAAGTGCTTTTCACCTCTCCACTCATCTTCAATGCGATTTTCATCCTAAATACTAACTAAAACTAAATTAGTACACTATCTAATAATACTAACGCGGTGATTATTATATCAGTGAAATATGCGAAAGTGATCTTATTCAACCATTAATACTTTAACCAATAACCAGTGTAATTCTAGTTCTAACTAACTAACTCTTTATATATTTATATATAGAATGGAAACACCAAGTCAAGACATATTTTTATAAATCATTTTATGTGTGTTTACATAGAATTAATTAATTACTCTCTTGCAGGTTCTCTCAGGATTTATTAATAATATTTTTTATCCAATATTTGAGGATATTGCCGCTTAGTCTAATTTTTCCGAGTCTATTGTTTGTAATTAATTAGCCTGAAAATCACAGAGATAAGAAACAGGGATACTTAGTGCAACTTCCTTGTTGACCAAGTATAACTTAGTCACTTTGAGATCCACACAGATAATCAAGTTATGATCAACATATTTGAGTAATTTTAAAACTTTCTAATGTCTTTCAATTTATTTGCAGGAACATGTAAATTTCCTTTATGGAAAAATACACTATTTAGATTTCTTTTTGAACCTCCAAAAACACCTGTCACTCATTTGCATCATAACATGTCGGACACATTTCAATTAACGAACCAGACACATTATAACACTAAACTAAACTACTCTGTACTTTAAAGAATTATAAAATATTATATTACCTGTTAAAATTAAATTGTAAAAGAACAACCTCTGACCTCCCCCCCCCCAATTTATCGGAGACCACGTGCTATGGGATCGCGCCATGGAGGACATCACTTCCTGCTCGAACATTCTCGAATTTTGGACTCCTGAGGACGTTGAAAAAATATTTCCCAATCTTGTGAACTCGTCCCAAGCCTCTTCCCCTCCCTCCCACTGAGGACGATATGTAAAAGAGCCGCATCTCTCTCGCTCTTGCTGCTAAATGATGAATCGATTCCGCCTCCTGATTACGATGTCTGAAGCTTGTGACTCCTTTCTCCAAACTCCCCCTTCTCCTCCAGAAAGAGCCTACAAATGCTCTGGCTATTCTGTAGTTCGAAGAGTCCAACCCGCGCCCCAAGGCCGTCCTTATTGTCCCGTGCCGTAAGCGTTCGTCAGACAGCATAACTTCTTCAGCCGAGATTCTACCCAAGTCACTTGGTAGCTTCTCTAATCGGCAAGCCTTTGAATTTTCGCAAAAGTCTTCCATCGTTTAATCGAACCGAAGAAAATCTCCATCGATTACCTTTGAGGAAAAGATCCGTCGAATGTGATTTTTGAAGTTTGCCTATCTTCATCGAAAGGTTTGTTTGGATCGTGCCCCACCTGCTTTATTTAAATCGTGCCCCAATTGCCTCATCTGATCGTTCTCCACTTGCCTCATCGCAAGAAGGTCCTTCTTCGAAGTCATTGACCTGTAAGACTGAAACCCCCTTCATTATTAGTATTGTCACAGTTTCCCTTTTGATCTGAGCCTAGTTACATTAATAAATTAATTCCATTTGAGAATCTCTCCTCATAATAATTATCAAGAGACATCTCATTTTAAATAATTCCCCTTTGCCTATTATTTTTCTTACTTTGATCTTTGTAAATAAAAATATATTTTTGTTGTTTCATCTTTAACTAATCTTGAACGATACTCTCGGCCTATTCAAGTAAATCTCGCTAACCATTTATGCACTCTGTTTGGTATGCACTCTGTTTGATTTGAAACCCAAGGCCTCAAGTGTACCTTCCTTGTCGGTCGTTAATCCTTGCGAACAGTCCTTCAACGGTTCGCATTGCAGTAGGTGTTTAAATCTCAACGACATAATATATGAGTAGTGTATGTTATAGAGTGTCTGTACCACGAGAGAAATGTTCTTTTCATAATATATTTAAGTAATTTCTTTTATTTGAGGTGACACTAGCAATTCTGACAATTTTTTTGAAGACTCAAAACTCTTAGCAAGTCATTCATTTCTGCCTGATTAAAACACTGCTGTCCTGAGTTAGAGCATGAACCATCATCTTCACAATATACATCATATTACTGTTCCACAATGTTATATTTTCTTGATTCTTAAGTAAGGACGACCCTTAAAACAGACAAGTATTTCATCTGAGTGTGGCACTGGTTAATGGCAGTGAAGAAGGTCGATGGGTCATGTAAATCTCATGTTGTGTTCATTTTCTGTCCGCAACGAGTTGCTGGCTCAATGGAACCAGCTAAAACCAATGTTTCCAAAGGTAATTTTATGTCAGCGAGGTTAATGGGATATAAGTTGACTAACATGTGACGCCAAGGAGTGGCTAGAGTTGATAAATCATCCATTTTTAGAGATCTGAAGCTCAAACCAATGTCGAAAGGGGTACATGAGGTTTTTAAGTCCAAATCTGATGTTAGCTGAGCACCATGTGGATCCACTTCGTGACTAGATATCTAAGTTGGCCATCTTTTTGCCCCGGGTTCACTAGATTACGTCCATCTAGGTTTTTCTATTGTAAGCCGAAGTCTGCACTAGGCAAATAAATAGGAGCCATCTACATGTCTTTTTGGTTCTCGCCATATGATTGTAAGACTTTAATTCTTTGGCGTAAACTTTCGCACATGTCTTGCATATTCGTTTTGGGATCATAAGACTTAGCTTATTGCCAGGTTATACGTCAAATTGGGGTAGGTAAACTTTATTCACAATACCATTAATGTGTGCTTGTTGGAGGAATACGGTGAAAATTAACCATATATAACAGAGAGAATCGGGACTGTGTAAACATTACTGTCTACCAGACATGCTGGTGACTTCACTCTCTGAAAAAAAGAGAGAGTTAACAATTTAAAATTCGTTGTCAATAATTTGATAAATGGTTCTTAGCAATATTTTTTATAACCCGTTTTCCTGTTACATAAACTAATCACATATAAGAGAATAATAATCACAAATCCGCATTGATAGTCAGGCCGATAATCAACTGACGTGAACTGACTCGTCTTCTGTATTACATAAACACAAAATGGTACAAAAAAAAACTAGACGTGATAGGAAAGAAGGATCTAAGAATTTGCAATCAGCATACCAATTATAGTCGATAATGACTCACAGATTATAGCCAGCAGGTAAAACCTTAAAAATCTTTGGCGCGTTTATTATTGTTATTATTAATCTAAACACTAGGGGGCAAAATATAATTGGTTCACAGCATGCATAAAGTTTTTGTTGAGAGGTTCGGAAATTGGTGAAGAAGGACGACGTGAATATAGGTTAAAGATATATAACTCGAGTAAATTACAGATAGGCCTACCCGATCTCTAAATTCAAAAATAGATCACCCGCGTGTTTTGTGGTTAAAAAGGCATGCAATACTTTGTGGGGCAGTGGAATGGGAGAAAAAGAGAGGATTTGGCTTGAGATTCATCGTAAACCAAACAGTTGCATGGCGAGATTATACCTCGAAACTCCTGAGCTACTATTTCAGAGAACTATCATTCTCAGTACTAAATATGCCTACCGATCTTCCTTCTCACCACCCTCTACTCAATAATCCAAGTTTTTAATCATCCGACCTCTACATCTGCTTCTCACATGACAGCCATGTTTATTTTGTCAGTTTAAACAGGGAATTGGAGATATGATTTTGAAATTAATTTACATTTTTAAGGGTTTTCAAGACACGGTTTTTGGCGAAGTGGGAAAATTATTTCAGATCGAGAGATTATCTTTAAATTGTTGTATCGTGAAATTGCCATCCGATTTAGCTCGTAATTTTTCGTGATTTTGTTTATTTTTATTTTAAATTTAAATAAATTAGATGTGAAATTTAGGGACGAAATATTTATGAAAGAAATGCGACAAATTTAATAATTATTAGGTTGAAGAATAAGTTCTTGCTTTTTTTTTAATGTTCTGCTGATTTAAGTTTTGTTGACGTGATTTGTGCACATATTAAGAAACAATAATAAATAAAGAGAGCAAAATTTGCAAAGGTTAGGCTACGTCTCTTAACAGCGTACACTATTAGGTTTTGCTTAGGCTACGTCTTGAAGTTGAGTTATAAGTCATTGTGGTTTATTTAAAAGTTGGGTTAATTTAATTTTGTTCTGTACCCTCAACAAGGAATGTTGAGTTGAAAGAAAGGCGCATTTTCGAAACTTGTTGTTATTCATTTTCAATCGAGACGGGAACAATGCAAACGCACCCAAAGCTCGTCGCGATATTTGTGCTGTATACGGAGAAAATGCTTTATCAGAAAGGATAGCTCAATGGTGGTTTTCACGTTTTAAACATGGCCATTTCAATCTAAATGACGAAGAACGTTCTAGTCGCCCCATTAAGTTGGATGAAGATCGATTGAATGACCTTCTTCATGAAAATCCTCGTCATTCGACTAGAGAATTGGCTGTACAATTGGCGTGTGATCAGAAAACTATAGTGAATCACCTTCATTCGATAGGAGAAGTTCAAAAACTCGGTGCATGGGTTCTCCACGCTTTGAGCAAAAGCAGAACACTTCAACGCTCCACGATTTCTGCAGGTTTGCTTGCTCGTCACAAGGCTACTCGTGTATATAGGGACAGATTTCTTCACTGCATCATCACTGGCGAGGAAAAATGGTGTGTTTATGTTAACATGAACCATCGAAAACAATGGCTTAGCCCCAATAAAAACCACTTCCGCGATTAAGGCATAAACTTCATCCACGAAAAATGATGATGTGTGTGTGGTAGGATTGTAAAGGCATCATTCCTTATGAGCTCCTTGCGAACAACGAGATTGTCAATGTAGAGCTCTACGTTCAACAAATGTATCGACTCGCCGAAGCTATTCGTGAAAAACGACCTCATCGACGTTATGGAGTCCTTCTGCAACACGACAATGCTCGTTCTCACAAGGCTAATATGACAAAAGAAGCCATCTAAACGTTTAATTGGCAAATCTTGCCACATCCTCTATATTCGCCAGACTTGACTCCATCGGATTTCCATCTGTTCCGATTAGTCTCCAACAATTTACGCAACAGTTGGGTCAATACTGATATGGAATTAAGAACCTGGTTAAACGAATTTTTCGAGTCAAAATCCAGAGATTTTTATTGCAGAAGCATCGAAAAACTAGTTGAACGTTGGGAAGAAGTCGTAAATAACCACGGAGAATACATTATTTATTAAATTGCATCTTGTTATCAATTAAAAATTAAATTTTTCTAAAATTGTTAATGGTAATGAATAAATTTGGTAAAACCGCAAGAACTTATTCCTCAACCCATTATTGAGAAATGACAGAATTTTTCGATATCTTGGCAACGAATATAATTGGCGTTAATTCAATAAACGTATGAGGAATCAAAAATATAAACTTATTAACTGTTTTAAGCTGTACTCAATGTTTTATGATAATTAACTACCACAAATGGAAAAAAAACTATATATTTTGCTTAAGAAAACAAAGATCAAGAAATTAGATGCTTATTAAAAAATAATATTAAAGACAATTTTTATTGTGCTGGTCAAAAACTATTCACATTTTAATGATAAAAATGTAGATAAGATAATTTACTTGAAATAAACCCCTATATGTGTTTGGTAGTAGGCTAAGCCTAGGCTTTAGACAATAGTATTATTTTCTGCCCCCTTCTACTAAATGGTTTTGAAATATGTCTATTTTAAGTTTGATTCTGTATTTTATCTTCTTGTGCAAGCACACTTTTTATGTCTTTCATCTACCTCATTGCAGAATTTGCAATTATAAATGTAAGCTTATAAAACTATCAACATAGATGCACAAATGATAGACAAACAAAATTCAGTTTTTAGAAACTATCTAGCTTTAATAGTTTCAGAGATATATTGATTTAAAAGTCAGTTACCTTTTTTGCGACACCCTGTATATAGAGAGGCTGGCATAAGGAAGTGGTCAAAAGTGGCTAGAAACAGCGCTCAAGAACAAGACCGATAAGAGAGAAGCGATTTCTTGTCTCTCTCTGAGTGATGGTGAGGCCAGAAATGAAGGTGGTGTGCTTAAAAATCGATTGAAGTTGACTTAAAAGAGAGTAATCAGGGCGGCTGAAACCAGAAAAAAATCATTGTCATATACGGCTGGCACAGAAAGGTTGGCTTCTCCTGAAAGAATCTCCAGCAGTACATTTGCGATGACAACAAAGTCGACGAGCGGTCATTTTTAGGGCATGTAAAGAGTTATTGTAACTTCTTGAATGACACATTTTTTATTGTTGCGGATTGAGGATCTGCCTCAGAAGTTGAGCAACAATAAAATTTTCCAATACGAAAAAAGAACCGGTCATGATTAGCATTTTACGTCAATCAGTAGGACAAAACAAAATGTAACTCTTCAACTTGTGATCAACCTCTTTTCTTTTACTATACTTTCATTTTAACCCTCATTTATCCCCCTCCTCATCATCTCCTACCTCATTAGCAAGGGTTGTTTATTCTCCTTCAGTCTTCGAAATACTCACCGTCATGCTGGTAAAAGTCTTCACTGTTAAATATTTCATAATAAGCGACCCGCAACTCTCGATTTAAAGTCGAATTTGTGGTCGAGGAAAAGAGGCAAACTTTACGAACATGGCCGTCAATTCACCAACAAAGACGACCTTTGTAGGTGTTTCTTAGCAGTTTGCTTTTCAATTATACCAAATGAAATAAGAAAATATGTCTTCTTTAGATAAAGAAAACATTAAAAACACGAAACCTGGAAGGATCGATCCACCAATAATAAGAAAGGCAATGGCAAGTAATCCTGGAGACTTTGAATTACAGAACATTCCTGCAAAAGTACTAAAAATATATTTGGGGATAAAACTTAAATAGTGGTGAAGATAACACAAAAATCCTTCTACTCGCACGCAAAGATGGTCTACTACACCAAACAGGCAAATGCAACCATCCGATAACAAAATTCCAGACCTATATTACAGAATCACAAACAGACAAACACATTCGCTTTCAATTGAACACGAGACGCCAAGACGATTTACCACAGAAATAGTGTTATAGACGATATGGCAGGCAAAAATCATCCTTCAGCTCTAGACCTGACAACACATTCAACATTCAACTATGACACCTTGGACCAAGTGGTATCGACGCTCTCACACAAACCATCCACCACTTTATCTTCGATATATTTCGTTCAAATATCTGGAAATCTACTTACATTATACTCATCATCAGGCCAAACAAACCAACTACTCACCCTGTAAAATACTACCCAACCTCCCTCCTCTGCACCCCTGCCAAAATCTGGGAGAGATTAGTAGTGAAAATAATATAACCCTACTAGACATCTTCCAGCACAGTTTATGTTCATATTACTTACAACATTACTCCAACAATCCCTCCACCATAGTTCATGATAGTTAGGGAATCACTCGACATAATCAAATCATTCGACACGGTAACATACACATCACCATGAAAAACACTGGTCACCCAACTCGAATTCAACTATAAAAAAGTGGCTCACCAATTTTCTGACTGCCAGACACGCTCAAATATTACACCATGGCAAGCTATCACAAATACCAAAAACAATACGGAGTCGCGTAGTTATCCCTACTCTCCCCTCGCACATTTCTTCAACATTTTCCAACTCGACATCTCTCTTTAGAACCCCATCATCACACTTTAAAACTGGCCTGATGATATCCCTATACTCGCTAAGCACCAAACACCCACCCAATTAGCTTGTCATCTAAAACTTTACCACACATGACTCTAACGCTGGCTTCAGCAAAACTAAATGACCATCTGACCTTCAAAATCCTCTGTTACTTTCTTCATAACCTACAAACTGGAGTTTTTCAAACACCCCGGCATCGCCCTATCAAACAGGCAACTCCCTCTAAATAAAACGCATGCAGTGCTCGGTGTCACACCAGAAACAGGATTAAATTTCAAACACCACACCAGAAACAGAACAGAAAGCTAGCACAAAAATGAACACACACCGAGGACTCACATTTATCACATTAGGGTAATCAAAAATAATCTATCACCCACTCACAAGAAATATATCTGTCCTCGACATTCCTCAATACCATAGGGACCCAAACCTCGCATCCAATCATCACTAAACACTAAAGATCACACCACGCAACACAAGGTTTACCCGCAGCATGCCATTCAATCTCTTAAACAATGAAAAAAAGTTTTTACCGCTAAAACACCATCTCGACCTGCAGGAACATATAATTTCTCAATGGTACAAAAGATCCAAGCAACTCATGCTGGTGCAGACAATACCCATACTACCCGCAATACTGTATGCGCAAAACTATAAGACACACTACACTGAAACACTCCAAGAAATCTGTTCAAGCAGAAACCCTGCCTACCACACTCATAAAGATATCCAGATACACATAAAATAGCGAGGCATAGAATCTCCGAATCCAAACACCCTCTCAACGCCATTTCATGGAATACCAAACTAGAAGTAAATTCTTTCTACTAGCCACATAAAGGTCTCTCTGGCAAATCACGGGGTTGTCACTAGCACCTCTTCCACCTAGGGTCCAGCAATAGATCAACACTTACCTACAGCACACTCAACACAAGGAAAGCTGAGGAAAAACATACACGGAGGTTTAATCTCTAGTAAAAGTCTGACCGATCGAGGGAGTTCATTGCGGCTCCTGGCCTAAGAGGCTACCAAGAGGCACAACAAAAGAAATGATAAATCTATTAAAAGTTGAACGAACATTCCATTAATATTTGTTTTAAAACTTTCGTAATTTTGCTATCAACGACAAATTGGCTTTTATTTTAATGCATTAGAAATATATATATCTTTATTTTTTGAAACTTACAAGATCCATTTTCACTCATAATTTATAATTTAGATGGAGATAATATGTTATTTAATTCTGCCATATTCTCCCTTTATTCGAATTATGTTTCAAGTACTGAAGCTCACGCGCTTGTGGTTCGTTCAGTAGCCATGGGTCGAAGAAGCAAAGTTCCTTTGAGGCAACTGTGGTTTATTGCATTTTCTGGGAGAGTTAGTGGATGTAATATCAAGAGAGCCAAAGAATCTTAAATGTGGGCATAAACAAGAATAAATTACAAGACTGTAGGGTAGAAAGTGCCACCATGAGTAATGCTGTGTGTCAGAAAACTGGCCTTAAGGCAAGATAAAAATAAAGGCCTGAAACGACTGATTTTGGACGAATATTTAAAGCGTAATTTATCTAATCAATATTTGAGGAAGAACGAAGGTGATGAAAAATTAATGGAGAAAATAAAACCACCTAAATTAGGCTGAGTTTTTAAAGTAAAAGTGTAAATTTTGTAAAGTTCGAAAAACTGAAATCCCTTTTGAAATTATACAAGCAAAAATAAATGGATTTTAAAAAAGCTAAATCTCAAAGACAATAAATAACCTATTCCCACGAGAGAAATCAAGAGTAGCTGAAAAAGAACAACGACAGAAGTGAGTAATGAGATGAGTATTAAGTTATCGTGTCTTCCGTTTTAGTTTGAATGCAAACTTAAAATTCTGAGGTAATGTAAACGTGTGAGTGAGCTTGGATACTGCTTATAAAGGGGGATCTTTAGGTTATAGGGATAAAATATAGTTAATAGAGATAATTTTTGCCTTTAGACTTGGTCGGAACTTTTAAATTGCCTTAAGAAATCACAGTAGGACAGGGGTTGCTATGAGACGATAACTGACAATGGACATTCTTAGCATACGACCGAAGACCAATTTTTCGACTCATTTACTCTCTTTTTAAGTAAGTTAAGTCTTCTTAAAATAAACAAACAGAAAGGCCACAAAATAATTAAATGTTAGAAACTTATTTCACATTTTGAATAAATTTTTCAGAGTTTTTCACTTTGTACCTTAATGATGCCTTGATTAAGCTGGAAATCTGAAATTTCACGTAAGAAATCATTATGAAAGTTTCACTTTGATTTAAAATAAAATAAAAATTTAATAAGTTAACTTTTTTTGTCAAACTCATCAATTAATTTTCGAAAAGTGAAGAAAATTCTAAAAAAAAACATCATCGCATTTTCAATCTATCATTTTTTCACGATCGACTTAATCATTTCTTTTTAGACCTCACAAGATCTATCTAAGGTTCGGACCCTCCAAATGGATTTCAGGTGTATCATGAGCGACCATGCTGTAGCTGACATCTGAAGGATGACCTGACCTTCCGACCTTAACATGTGCAAGTGGATGAATAGATCTATTTTAATCACTCATTCACATTTCCCCAATTTCACCAATTTCTTTGCCGATCTCTTTTAACAAATATTCTGGTGTAGATTCCCTCGTTGGTTTTCACTTCTTAGTTTTACCTAAGTAATACTAAACCTTAGTTCAGGAGAGTAACGTGCCTTTCCGCTCCCTAGGTATTCTAGGTGTCCTCTCAGAAACTCTTCCCCACAACTATACTTCCACTAAATTTTCCTCCCCTTCTCCTAAGCCCGTTTCCCCCAAATCCCTTTCGCTCGTTGGTCATTTGTAATTCTATTCTTATATAAAACTCATCTTCATAGAATAATCTCAGGATTTAGCTTTAGGAGTTTCCAATGGGTGATGAGGGTTTGCCCACGTACATGAGTGGCTAACTGTGCACACTTCTTCATAGGACTCCGCTGTCGATCATTATAGCGGGTTCGGTTTCATTTTTTTATTTGACGGGTCGGAGAGAGACGCCCAGCACCCACAGGTGTTTAAGAGGGATTTGGTTTAAAAGGGCCTGCATCCCCTAAGCAGGTATTTGCAATTGCTGCAAACCGTTGGGCAAATTTGACCTGATTTTATGGTATGTCGCAAGGTTACCTCAGCCGGATCTAAGCCGCCGAGCCGAACCTCTACAAATTGGTGTCAGAATTGAAATATTTGAGCGATATTTAAATTCGTTTGAATTTAAATTACTCAATATGTTCCAAACACTCCTACCATCACCTTGTGATTCTATCTTTGATTCTGAGTCCATCTGCACTAGATATGTGGCCTCAAGGTGGTGAATGAGTGCGATGGTTCCCTTTTGTAAGAAATAACTTGCTCAGTGGACCTTAAAATGAAGTCTTCTTCCTCGATATTTATGTTTTTCGACATTCGATTTTTAAAGGCGTGTTATTATTAACTAGTTTACTTTACTTTTTTATATTTATTTACCATTATCGAGTTTTGCATCAGTCCTTTCGTTTTTAACTTATAAATAAATAATTTACACCACTCCACTTTGCTCGGACTTGTTTGTATCCGTATTTTATCACTGGATTTAAAGGTCATTATTTTCTAGTTATATTTTCAACTTCTTTTTCATTGACAATCATGTGCAAATAATGTTCTATCCTCTTGGGCTCTACTCAGTCCTTCCTTTCGAGGAAAGGTGGTTCATTCTCGTACTTTGATTGGTTCGGTATTTCTAAGGTAGTAGGAATAGTTTGGGGTTTTCTTTGAGCTTTGATTTTTGGACTTCTGACTGTAGGATTATGTATGTCCTTTATTGTGGCTCTTTGAGAACTCTCCTATGACTAATGACTCCAATCTTGAGGTCGAAACTTTTCGATATGAGGGTTTATTCAAAGCATCTCAATTTTTACTTATGCTTCGAACCCAGACTCCTTCGGCATTATTGGGTTGTCTCTTTCTTCTTTATATTCCTTTATATTTTATTCTGCCACTTTTTTGCCTATAAAAGTCATTGTTTATTCTCGACTGATTCACACCAGACATTCTTGTCCTGAGCGTTGCTTTCTCCAATTCTGTCGCGAACGTTACAATCCTTCATGTACACATTTTTTACCTCTTTTGTTAGTGTTCCTTGGAACTTTACATCCACCCTCGGGATCTCAAACCCTGGGTGGAAGAATGTCGCTATGGCTGTTGATTTCCATCCAGATAATTTTTATTTTTTCTACTTTTCTTATTTGGTTTGTTTCCCTTTTTATTCTATCATTGAAACACATGCGCCCAGGTTTCCATTTTGGTTCTTTGCTTAATTTTATGCTGGTTGTGTATTGGTAAGCACTAGTTACGTGTGCCTTCTAAGTCGCCGCATCCTTATAGAAGTCTCTGGTCTTTTTATGACCTTAATTTGGGTAATTGACCAATTAATCCTTCTCTTTAGCAATAATCGGCTGGAAGTGCTTTGATTAATTTTCATCATTAATCAATTTGCTTCGCCAAATCTTTTAAAGCTGATTTCATCTTTTGCTTCCATCGTTATTGTCTTTAGGCACTTTTCTCCAAGTATTCTCCTGTTTTCTTCCAATCGTATCCAAATATTAAGGGAGGAAATTTAATTGCCTTCCCTTATTTCTTTATGCCGGAGGCGGTGTTATCTCGACTTCACGCCCTTATCGGTGTGAATCTTGTTATTTCTCGTACCTCAACATCCGTAAACCTCTAGACGAATTCGCAAAAACAATTAAAATTAGCAAATCACATTTCTGACATAGAAGAACAACCATGCATTAAGTTACAATCCCAGAGCTCATTAATTCCGCCTTTTCTCTCGTTATTGCTCTAAAGAGAATCTAAAATATCAAAACCAAATATGAACTTTTAAGATTTCTTAAAAATATAGTTTATCCTATAATAATTCCAACTAAATTTGTTAAAGCAAAATTTGGGTTTGTATTCATGTCTGACTTTTAAAAACTTTTTTGTGTATATATATATTAAGGTGGTCCAAAAAACGTGGATAAAATTTCAAAGTGCACTGATCCTTTTCCAGACCACTGCTTTTTCGTGTTGCATGCCTCTCCTAATGTGCGAACTTTCATCATAATACAAGAATATTTAGAGGTCGCCCCACTTTTAGTCCGACACGCTCAAAGACAAACCTCACTAAGTAAAAGAGAAAAGTGGGGCGACCCCTAAATAATGAGATAGAGAGACGAAACTTTACGTGTAATTCCTTTTCGTGAAAAGCAAGCAATATCATTTTCAGTGAGAAGACAAGAATAAACCACAATATTTGGATCGTGCCACTTTAATAAGAGAATAAAAGAACCTTAAGCTGATATAAGAAGAGGTGCAAGTTCTTCAATTCTCTCTACACACATGCAAAATTACGACCATAGAATCAATTTAAACAAGCAAAAATCATTTATAATTCAAACAATTATATTGAGAAGAGAATTTCAGAATCTATCATAATTAACAAAGTCGATAATTTCAATTCTTCCGAAGGGCAATACAAATTCAACAAATATATTTCGAATAAAGTCGCCAATCGTATCTATAAACCCCCGAAGCAAATATTGTTCCCGGAATTCCCCTGAATTCACCGAAATACGTTTTCCAAATCGTTTCCTGCGTTTTTATATTCTTTAGCATTTTGTTCGCTTTATATATACTAGGCTCCTTGCTTGGCTTTTTTCTTCATTTAGTTGAAAATGGCATCAATTATAACTTTGCCGAAACAAGTTCTGCGATTGTAAATATATATATATATATATATATATATATATATATATATATATATATATATATATATATATATATATATATACATATATATATTAGCCAAGAGAATTTAAGAAAAATAAAGTTTTATTTTAAAGATAACGTGCCGATACAATTCGTTGGATTTTATTACAGGGCTTCGAAATTTAATGCCTGTACGTTCTAATAATTTATACCACAACCTTACTTTACTCAATTATAAATGTCGCGCTATATTGTAATACCTTCACCATACGAATTAAATGCTATCATCATGAAAACTCTCTAATTAAATGATAGATAATGTCGAATAATAGGGTTAATTGCCTAATAACCTAGGCATTTTAGCTTCAAATTATTAATGGCTGCACTTTGCCTGCCACTGTTCTTTAAGTGTGTTTAGTGTTATTTTAGGTTCTGTTTTGTCTAATACGTTTCAAAATATGAAAATATGCAAACAAATTGCTAGACCAAATTCGCTATGCGAACGGCATTGGATTACAAATCGTCGCTTTATTCGAACCTTTTAATTGTATTTGGGTTTTTGTGATATTCAATCTGTGTTTGCTAAATTATTACTCATAGTTATTCTTTATAGATTCATTGGGCAAGAATTCAGAGAGTGAGTTTAAATTAACATTGATAGGATGCCAGAGAATGGCCTATTATAACAGTTAAATCCAATCATTAACAAGATCGAATTTCCTCCGTTCGTATGTTCGAGATTCGTAAGTCTTCACGGACAATTTAGGTTTGTGGGGAATTAGTCTAATTTGTAGTACGCGAAAATTGTGTTTAGAAGATATTCTAAGTCCATATTAAATGGTACCTGTGTATTTATATTCAAAAAGTTCTGAAAAGTTGAATACTAGGAGAAGAAGAGGTAGGCTTCATGTAAATCTCTTTTGGTATAAAATGGCAATTAACCGTTTTATTAGCGTGGTCAATTTTGGTAGTTGGTTTGTGATTGCCATTTGGCCTTTTTCCTCTTCTTAACCCAAATATCCAGAGAGAAATGTCTGCATTAGTTCTTTATAGAAAAAAAACATTGTATGTATGCAACGTAATCATTAACTAAGCGTCATTTCTTTGATGATATGATTGCTCCTTCATTACTTAATCTGAATGCGCAGTTTATTGCCAGAAAAGCCTAGCTCATATTACTATCTTTTTAAATTGTTGCAACATACTTTATATTCATATTCTAATTTTAAAAAAAGTTCGTATCTCAGAGCACTTAAGGTCTAAACTTCCTATTATTTTTAAAAAATGAACTTCGGCTTCCACGTAAAGAGTGAATTCAAAGACTAAACGAAATGTGGACATTAAAAAAGTCACCAGATATGGATTCTTCCACAATCCTAATCCGAGAAGTTATTCCTTAGCTCAAAGAACCCTCCTCGCCTCTAAATTGTTCGAAGTATTATCTATATTATTTTAAATAGTACTTAGAATGAGAATAGGTCAAAGAAAATTTCCTAGAATTTTCATAGAATTTCAAGTAAATGTTTTTGCTTTCGTCCTCGTGGATATTCACACTCGAAATTACTTACTATCCGAAGTGGGCGCACTGTCCAGATTTCAAAACCGTGTATCTGAAAATGACCCAACAAAAGATAAGGAAAATTAAGAGGTGAACTTAATATCTAGAAACACCTCCTATCTTTTCCAAATACTCGATTAATAGATAAGGAAGGCGTATTAAGTTCCAAAACACTAAGAAGTCTTGGATGAATAACTCGTTAATCATTGTTTATAATTATAGTCTAAGGAGTATTTGATGTTAACCTGGGCCTAAAAATACAAAGAAATAACAATTAGAAGTTGGAAAATTTAAAAACGAGATTAGGGTAAATTAAAATTGATTCAAGCCTTAACAAAATTGGAATATTGTTTACTGAGAACTTCATTTAGATCTTATTTGCTATATGATATCATCCGGATGTGACGGATCTTCATGGTCAATGACGCTCCGTGACATCTGGCATCGACAAAAGACACTGAAAAAGAAGAAAAAGTGAAACTCATGATATCCTGAGATGTGGTAGCACAGCACATGAGAAACCTCCGCAGCAGGATGCACAAGTCTAAAGAGCTTCCAAAGCGAATTCTGAGAATGAATAAAGAACAAAGACTAACAAACAACCGAGAAGAAGAACAAAAGCATATCATCCATTAAAAGATATTAGAAAAATACTTATAATAAACGAGAGGGTAAACGGACCGAGACTGCAAGAAATAGTCGGTCACCCTGCAAAATATTCGCATCCTTCTATTTTTTTTATATTTTTTAAAAGACTAAACTTTGAACACACTATACTAACTCTTTTGACAATCATTTACCACTTACCCATAGGTGTAAGGAGGGGTTGGAATCCTTTTGGCTATTATTTTCATAACGAATTGCTAAAAGAAACCAACGCAGGCATAAGACAGCTGGTCTGACTAAAAAGAGGGAGACTTTCACGATTTGGAAGATGAAAATTCATGGGTTACTTGTTGGGTAAAACATAAGCAACCAAACTGTAAATAAAATATGGGGGGTTACCTGTTATCTCGGACCCGAAACATTCACATGCGTGCTCTTTATGACTCAGAGTCCCTCAGGAAGTTCAGCCGCTATATATCTTCAAAACATTTTCACTTTCTTCGGAGATACCTTCGGTTTTGGCTTTAATTTTAAAAGTAAAGGAAAAGAATGGAGATTTTTAGTTTTCAACAACAAACATTCTCCTTATGGCGCTATCATGCAAAGAAGTGAAAAGATGTTCTGGTTGAACTTGCCTCCAATAAACTGGCCACGTGTTACTCGGAAAAAAGTGTTTAATCAGCCTATTTGTGGCGGCTCTTTGCGGCTCTTTGCGGCTCTTTGCAACGAAGATGTTGCCTATAGAGGTCTTAAATTACTGACAATATGTTTATCGATAAATTCTAGAGAACCTTTTGATTACCCGTAAATTTCCAAGAAATTTATAGTTAAATTAACTGTATTAGAAATAATAAAAATCACATGTATATGGTAAAAATTTGTAATGAGTTCCTTCACCATTATGAGTTTTTATAACCGATAAATGGGTTTTATCTTAATATAGAACGTATAGCATAAGACTAATATTCTCCTCATTTAGAAGAAATCCTAAACATAAGACCTTATTAACTTTTGTTTTTCATTCTTATTAAAAAATTATATAGAAAGCATAACTTTCCAAAAAACATAAGACGATAATTTTATCCTAATCTAAAAGTCAAAATTTCAAAAACTTAAGACAAATATTTGAATGACATCTTTTGAAATTATGAATATGGCAGCGATGCTTAGTTTTGCTTATTATACTCATTTAAGAAGTAACATTTCAAGAAACATAAGCCATTACTAGTGGCGGGAGCGAGACTGGATCGAACCTTTGTTATAAAAAACCCTGTTGAAGAAAATGCTGATTCTGCTTCGCAGCTTGTAGGCTTCATGGTCTTCAATGCATCGTATAATCGAGCTACATTTGCGGTTCTCGTTTTTAGTTTTTAATATAATGCTAATTAAGTTTCTACATTAAAAGTACATTAAAAGATGTGCACGTCATGAAATGCAAATAGGACGTGGTGTAAATATCTAAGACCTACACATTAAAAACAATCGAAAATACGTGGCGGTATTAATATTTATTAGGGCTAGCTAACTTAGAATCAACCATTAAATTTATGTAGCAATATAATATTTGAAGTTTATGAATTTCTGCAGCGTTTAAGAAGATAAATATTATTATCAACACGTAGTACATTGAAGACAAAATATATTACCAGTGGTTTACTACGTCAATCCATACATAGCACTTGTATTCTCAAAGAACAACACATATCACACACAGCACAACTAAACATGGTCCTAATTCGTTTTTTTAACTAAAACGTTTTCTATCACAATTCAAATTTAATTCCCTTCGTAAATACGGAAGAAATTTTTTTATTGATCGTAAACTTAAATAATCATAAAGTAACATTACATCACCGATAAAAAAGTATCGGTAAATAGGCAGTAATTAAATTTAACTTATCAATAAATTACCGGTATTTTTTTATCGGTTGCGACCCCTAGTTTCCTGTCATCAATAATGAAAGTTTAGTATTTTACGAGCAAATACAATAACAGCTGGAAGGGAAACTCCTATAATTTAATCAATGGTGTTACTACGCAAGAAAGACTTACTTTTTCCCTTTATAATGAAAGAAAGAGTCATTTATATTCAAAAAATACACAGTGAGCAATGCAGTATCGTTGTGCCATTAGCTCCTTGGTACGATTTATATATCTTGTTCAAATCTCAAATTGGATCAGTATATTTTACAGTTCTCGTGTAAATATGCCCATTTTCCGGTGAAGTGAAGTTGTTTCTACGTGAAATAACGAGCCGGAAATATACGAGTGTAGAACAGAGAGTGGATTTGTTAGACAAGAGAGGTTTTCTGGCCTCGTTCGAGGATAATTTAAAGCCAAGTTAAAACGAAATGTGATGAGAAGGATGGAGGTTTTTCACTTCTTTCAGGAATGAATTTAAACGGGTGCAAAAAATGATTGAACAATTGGAGGCGTTTACTGGTCCGAGGAAGATAAAATAAATAATCATAACGTTTGCGTTCATGTGTTCGGAGTATAAGTCAAGAAACTTTAAAACAAAAACAATAACAATGTAATGTCTTCGCCATTCCACCTTACGGTGGGAGCTTGCGCTTCGTTACTAAGATTAAAATTTAAAAATCTAAAAAAAGGCAGTCATGGTTAAATTTTTATAAATTTTCTGAACTTCCCCAATTATAATAATTTTCAAAAGGAAGTCAAAACTAAATTTAGCCCTTTCAAAAAAACAAGTTGCTAAAATATAGTTAAAGAAGATATATAAAAATAAATTTTCTGAACTTCACCATTTTGTTTTTTGATATTATAAAAGAATTATTAGAAATAACTTTGATAAAAAACATAAGTCATAACCAGACTAAGATGAAATTATTACTCAAATATTAAAAAAATCCCCTTTTTAAATTATAGAGTTAGCGATAAAGATTTTAATCAGTAAAATAAGTTGTATATATATATATATAAATAAATATAAAAGTGAAGTTCAGAAAATGTATTATATATATATCTTTTTCTATAACTATATTTTAGCAATGTGATATTTTGAAAGGGTGGAAATTTAGTTTAGAGTTCCTTTTTAAAATTATTATAATTGGCGAAGTTCAGAAAATTGAGAAGAATTTAACCATGGCTGCTATTATTATATTTTAAATTTTAATCTTAGTAGCGAAGCGCAAGCTCCCCCAGTAGGGAAGAGTGGCGAAGCCATTGCTTGTTTTTTTATAATTTCAAACGGTGGGTATGTCTGTTCTGTAGAAGTTTTTTAGTATTATTTAACAAAGTGAGAAGAAATTAGGAAGGGTAACAAAGATTGTGACCTCTCTCAAAGACTTTAAAAAATGGATCCGAAAATTCCGGAGTGATAAGACGTAACGCAAGTAAAAACATATAACTAAATAAAGACAGTTTAATTTTTTAATTGTTGCCAAAATAAAAATGAATATAAGAACTAGAATTAGAAGGCTTACGGTAAACAGATTATTTAATGCCTGACGGCGTCTTATGTACCATAGGATCTAGGAAAGTTAGAGTACTTTTATGCTCAAGTTCCAAGGCAAATTTTATATAGGGGGCTCTAGTATTTATGTTATTAAGAAAAATATTGACACCTTTAGACTTAAGCTATAAACAAATAATATCATCAATATATTTAAACCAAACAATATGACAAAGTAGAATCGGAGGCGAGAATCTAGTCTCAAAATATTGAATATAAATATTAGAAAAGGTGGGTGATAAACTTTGTCATTTAACAAGGAATTACAATTCTTATAACAAAGATAAATAAGGCCGATAAAAGTACTAACAGGCCGAGGACATCTGTATGCTGTAATTTATCAATGGGGAATGAGAGAAGATAGTCCATTGCAGGCACGTGCCGTGTGTAAATTCAGGGTAGGCACAAACTGTGAAACTGCTATAATTAAATTTAACAATCCCTACTTTTTCCGATAATTTACTTTATAAGGAGATCTTCATAAAATAAATTGCGGCAACTTCACAATCTCTGCCTACCCTGAATTTACTTACGGCACGTGCCTGGTCCATTGGTACTTTTATGAACAGAGAGCAAACATCAAAGGAAAAGAGTAAAGTATTCGAGCAAGGAATAAATAGCGTTAGGCTTTCAATATGATGATAACTATTTGGGAAATAGTCCTCACAGGAGAGGGGGTGGGAACGTGTTTGGAATTTCATTGAGACAAGGAGTAAAAATCAGATTCTACAGAACTTATAATAGGACGCATAGGATTATTTAGCTTATAGTTGTTTTACCAGAAGATACATATAAGGAAGAAAAGCATTACTAAACATTCTTTAAAAAGAAGCGAAGGTATTCTACTCTTGATAAAGGAAAGGTGCTTTTCTACAATAATTTTAAGGTGAGTTTGCTGGAGGAAAATAGGAATTTACGATCTACAACTCAATTGATTTGCATTTGTTCTTGAATAGCTCAAACTGGAGCTTAAATTGTCTCATGGAAATTTATAGGGTGCCGTCGCAGTTAGACAATCAGTTAGTTGTCTGAAAAATTATGAAGGCATAAATAGAGTAATTAGATAATCTGTGTTGACCCTAAAATAGTATTCTTTTTCTTTGGTTATGATTTGGGAGAGCAGACCTCAAGAGAAGCTTTGAGTGAATATAAATTAGCCTTTAAGATCTGACCTCAATCCTTGCAATCACAGCATTCTACATGAAATAAAATAATATTTTCCCCTCTGCATATTAAACTGGGTCTCATGAAGCAATTGGTTAAAGCAGGGCCAACTGAAGGCGACTGTCTATTGAAATAATCAAGGCCAGTGGGTTGATGGTCCACAGATTTTTAGGGAAAAATAAAAGAGCAGATAATTACACAAAACTTGTCGAGAATATATTAGAGAGTTTTAGAACGTTCGATTGCAACATAAGCATAAAGTTGCCTTTTCTGCATAGCCAGCATGTTAACATCCTGGAAAACTTTGGGAAGTCAGAGATGATGAAGTTGAACAATTCCACCAAGATTTGAACGCCATGGCGGAATGGTATCATGGTAGATGGAATGTAAATATGTTGGCTGAATACTTTTACTGTATAAAGCAAATTTGACCACATATTGAACACTCCAGGATAAGCTATTAGCCTTAATCTTTGCCTTAGCTACTTGCACACAATTGACTTTCTGTAATAATATTCTTTGTATGAACAAAATATAACTTTGCAAAAAATACGGTTGGGCAATGTTTTAAGATTTTCCATTGTATCTAAATTGTTAAAATATTGATTATGGAGTCCATTCTTGTTTTCCAACATAAATTGCCACAATTGGTCTTGTGACACCTTAAGTGCGATGCCTCATAACCCGATACGAATTAAGTCTTGTAATAAGTCTACCGCTCCTCATATCAAAATTTTTGAAGGCAAATAATACAAAAGATTATGACTATCTCCATACTAATTGCAATCCACATAAGATTCGTATCGCAAGAGAAGGATTAATTACATAAAAACATAAGAAAAGAAGGAGTCTGCAAAGGCTAATCAATAGCGTATATGCAGCAGCTCCTGTTCCCACCCACAAGTCCATGTCACTTATATCCATAAATCTATCTAATCTATTCTTAGAACTATTGAACCTATTCCATTCACTTACTACTTGATTTTCAAATTAATTTCTACCAATCTCTTTCCTAAACCTAAACTTGTCCAACTTAAATCCGTTGCTAAGCCTCTTATCCTGTTCATTATAAATAAGATCCTTACCTATGTCTCCCCTATTATAACCCTTTACCTACTTGAAGACCTCAATTGAGTCTCCCCTTCTTTCTAATTCATTTAAATTTAGTCTCATTGTAGACCTTACTCATCCTGTCGTCATTTTTACTTACCTGTAATTCAAGTTGTAAAATATGATTTCACTTTCACTAATGTTAACGGCCAAATTCTGTTCATATCTTTACTTTCTATTGAAGAATTTATGTCTTCCATTTATCATAGTATTGAGAATAAATAAATGCAATCAGAAGATAGAATATTCAATTTTTATTTATACGAAAATGTGATTTAGTATAGAATTTAGACACTATTCGTTATTAAAGGGCATAACAATAAGAAGAATGAAGCACAAAGTGACAAACACCTATATTTCCCATTATGAAGCATCAAATGCAAATGAAACGTATAGATAGCCCGAATCTTGCAGGATGGCATCAGATATAACCCTTACTTCCATATTTTAATCACTTAATTTTTAGTTTCAATTCCTTGTACGGATATAAGAATTATATCGACGTCTATCCCTATGAGCATGCTTTCATATTGTGAATTTTAGTGGTTCTGTTCTTGCTCTTAGTGTACAAGAATTACAAGTGACTTCCTGACATAGCCTCGAGTTCGATTTGGCTCTTTCTCTTGGCTCTCTATTTAGGATTGGGAGCTCCTAACTTCATTTTCTGCTCATTTAGTTATTTCATAGGCAGGCCCTTGGAGTATTTTAATTTTCTAGTTATTTGACTTTTAATTCTCCGTTTGTTTCTATGAAAACCGTTCGGGAGGGTTTATCACATGGTTCGGAATTTTTGCTTAAATTTAGACGAGTTTCTGGGAATAGGGCACGGTGCTTCATCCTCAAAGTTCATCCTGCTGAATTGTTCGCACTCTGGGCAGAGGACATGGCGTTTAGTCATCAGATTCGGTGTGGTGGAATTGTTGTCGCTCTTGATTATTTCCTCCGGGATCGAATTTGTCTAATGTTTAGATTTGGTCGTTTTCTGATGATGGGGAATCGGTAGTAAAAGTTATACCAAGATTTCCGATCGGTAGTAAAAAACTTATCAAGAGTTCAGATTAGTGGTAAATCAACCAAATTATTGATATTGTTACCAGTTTAATAATAAATCAGAATCAATACCATAATGTAATTAATCTTATAAAATGGATTTTGGAATAAGTTATCACTCTAAAGGAAAAATTGGGACAAAAGAGATAAAATTTAATAGAAACTAAGAGATAGAATAACACGAGATCCAATAACATTTAAAATGTTCATGAGATTATTATACTCTCTTTTTTCGTACATTTAAGACTCGAGGCAGTGTTTTTTTTTTCTCACTTCGACAGGAAAATCTAAAATCTTATTTATAGGTTTTAAATATAATCTTGGCCAAAGGTTTTGAGACAATATTTTTTTTCATTCATTTTTCAAATTTAGGGTGATATGAATAATTATTTTAATTATTGCCGGTTTATCAAATATTCAGTATCGAAAATAATGAAAGAAACTGCATTCCTTCGCTGAATCCAAAATCGCGGTCTGTTCCTGTAATTAATTTTAAATTCCAAAAATGCTTCTTTCCAAAGAAAGGCGTGCAACCATTGTTTTTCTCTGCCATAAGTGACCTCAAATGCTAAGAGATAGTAGCTAATCATACTGCATAAAATCAAAACAAGTTTATGATTATAAATAACATTAAAAATGCTAGTTAAAATGCTGTGAAGAAGTCTTGTGGACGCTCAAGAGCTTCAAATGAACGCCAAAATTGGTTCCTGGTAAGGTTTCAGATCAAGCATCGGGTTGCCTCCAGCGGCAAGCTTGCTCGCGATTGGAAAGAAGCAGATGTGAACGCTTCAGCGCGCAAAGTGAGGTGATTATTGACAAAGATTTCAAGTTGAATTGGGTTGCAAAGAAGCCTCATATCATAGAATTTCACGGATAGGCCCCACTTTTGTAGCAAATATAAAAAATAAAATTTTAAGAGTGCTGCAAAGTGATATTCACTGATGAAGCTTCCTTGCGCATACTTCGAGCTTCTGGACGACACCTGCTTTTGAGATAAAAAAGAAATGCGTTTACGAGTCCTTTGTCATACCCACAGTGAAGCATTCGGAGACTCAATCTTTGGGTCTGCTGCTCGTCTAAAGGAGCAGGAGCCCTAACAATTTTTAACTAAAAATGGTACCTAAACCTGCTTAACCAGCACCTTTTTCCAACCGTTGAACCTAAATTTAGAGATAAATATAGTTTCAGCATTATGGACACCTTTAAAAACGCAAAATCACTAAAAAGTTCTTGGCTGAAACTAACATAGAAATTTTGGAAGCTTGGCTCTGGATTTCGACAGATTTGAACCCAATAGAGAATTTGTCGATAATCAAATTGGTGGTAGATAAATTGAAGCCATCGCAATTGTGAGAAATTTCGGGTACTTATTGAACAAAAATGGAGCAATATCAATCAATATATATTTAGTCGCCAGCATGCCCAAAACAATTGAAGCACTCTTGATGAACAATGGTTCTGGGATCTAATTTTTCGCATATTTCACCTTTAAATTATGATAAAACATACTAAAGCAAAAGACAAAGTTTAATTAGTTAAGTTAGTTTTCTTATATGAAAAAATATAGTAGTCTCAAATTTGCGCCATAGCTGTATACCTAAAGATATAGCGTATATTCAAAAGTGATATCGTATTTTCAAAAAAGTTTTAAATATTTATATATTCCGAGTCGCTTCTAAATCCCATTAAAAAATTTCGATGTACTTTTCTGAGTGGAAGAAGTCAAACGAATTCCTATAAACGATTTATTCGTTAGAAAAAGATTTAAGAATTAAAACAAAATCCCTTATAGACATTTCTGAGAATTATCAGCACCGGAGACAAGAGGGATTAACGGGGAATTGCATTAAGTAAAATAATAGGATTATAAAATCTAAGAAAAATAGAATGTCTGATTCTTTCTGGCAATCTGTCTTAATTCCATTACAATCTTTGCTGAATGAATCTTACGCAGGAGTTGAATTCTGCTGGAGGAAGACGCATTGCAATGGCAGCAGGACTTCTTAATCTCATAAAAGGATTCCATTGCACTCTCAGAAAGAAAATTAATATATATATATATAGGGAGAGATGGGGAGAGAGAGAGGGGGAGAGGGGAGTTGGGAGATAATGAGGAGATAGAGTGGGGAGATGGAGAAAAAGAAAGGAGTATAGAGAGAGAGGGGGGAAAGAAAGCAGTGTGAGAGAGGGGTGGATAGAGACAAATTGGGCGATAATGAAAGAAGAGATGGGGAGAGCAGGGGATAATGAGAGTGGGAGAGAGAGGAATAGAGAAAGAACAAAGCAATAGAAAAGAAAATCATGCAACAACGGACCATTCGATTCTTAAGAAGCTTTCTATACTTCCCTGTCTTGATCATTGCTTTACGCTTATTTGATCGAGAGTGAAAACGGAAAATATTCCTATTTTATAAACATAGTCACTCTTTAGTTTGAAGTAAAGTGTTTGTCTAATTTGTGTTTAATTAAATCAACTGTAGTGAAGTCAAATACATTACGTGGGAGACCATTCTATTGGTTTATAATTTGGTATAAAAATATTTTGGTAGACTCTTACATGTTAAACGATTTGCCTATCATTTTTTAACCATTTTTTCTTGTGTAATAAGATTGGTCGATTATAAAGTACTTGTTACAGTTCATATTAATTATGCTCTTGATGAATTGGGTCACCTCTTAGTCTACACTGGGTTAATGGGAAGAGATTTAATTCATTAGGACGGTTCTCGTATGGCTTTATTTTAAATTAAATATCATTAGTAACTCGTTGAATCCGTTCTAGCTTGTTTATATCATTTGCTAGTGAGGGTACTAAACTTGAGCACAATGATCCAGAAGAAACTGACTTAAGATTTGTAGAGCGTATTACTTCTATCGAATTATAGTCAAATGACCTTCCAAAAGGAAATAATTTTGTTCGCCTTTACAGTAACTTCCTGCATTGTTGACTGGGTTTTAGGTTACTTGATACTGTAACTTCTATAGCTGTTTCCTTGTCTACGCTTTTTAATCGTGTTCCATTCATTGAAAAGGATGTTTTTACATTTTTAATTCCTATGTGGAGCGCTTTTCATTTTTACGCGTTAAACCACATTTGCCAAGGTTTGGCCCAAAGCGATAACCTGTCTAAATTGGATTGCATCTCTTCTACTTTCTTATGTGAGTTCACAGCATGCGTTATTTTTATATAATACGTATACTTTGAAATTGTCCATATCAAACCTTCATAAATGTCTTTACTGTATGTAGATTCGAAAAGTAAGAGGCACTAAAACTGAACCGAAGGGAACCCCTCTAGATACACTAAACCATTTAGAAGCATTGCCATTTATGACTACTCCCTGCTTTATTATGATAAGGCAATTCTCAATCCATCTTGATATGTCGCCTTGTATTCCCTGCGCTTATAATTTTATCATTAGATGTTTGTGGGGAAATTGGTGGTCTTCTATACATCAACGTATATGATATGAACGGCTTTACTCTCATCGTATAGATAAAAAATATCGTGAAATAAGTTTCAAGAGCTAGAGAGACTGTAAGGTTTGTTGCAGAAGCAATATTGGGTGTCTTTAAGACTGTTTTTCGACTAAAAATAATTCACGATTCCTTTCTTTATAACTGTTTCAACAATTTTGTACACAACGGGGGTTAAGCTAAGTGGGTGATAGTTGAGAAGTATCGATTTTTTACCTGTTTTAAATATTAGTGTTACATTAATGCGGGGACAGAGAAATTGGGGGAGAGATGAGAGAGAGAAAAGAGGAGAGAAAGTGGAGAGAATTGGAGAGAGAGTGAGAGAAGGAAGATAGAGCGAGAGACGGAGGAGAGAACGGGGGGAGAGGGGGAGGGGTGAATATGGGTAGAGATGATGAGTAACAAGGAAAGTAAGTACCCTAGGAGACCTTACGGTTCATTCAAAGAGGGTAACTTTGGACTATCAATCGAGCAGACACATGACTGCTCAACTGTTTTGCGTCCCTAAATGGCCACTTTTCAAGACTTTGTCTAGTCTTGACTTGAACGGGTCAACAGATAGTTGTGGGGAGAATAGTGTGGACAGAGATTGGTAATAATTTGTTTTATTTTCCTGAAGAAAATTCGGTTATAGACAGAAATCGGAAGAAAAGAATAGAAAAAAGAATTAAATTAATAGTTTATAGGAAGCTCCAGAAAGAGCAATCTGAATCTCATGCATTAGCCGTTGGAATTCATTGTTGAAGGGGTCAGGATAAGGATGTTGCGACCCTCCTTCTATTTCCTCCTGATAAATAAAAAATAAATTAAAAATAATCTATTAAATGAAATAAATAAAGAGGAATAAATAAACAACAATATTTAAATGTATAAAATAAAAGGAATAAATAAAGGAGAATATATTAAAAATCATGAATAAAAGTAATTAATACAACGGAATCACATTTTACGATTTAATTAAAAGAAATCAATATAAAAGAAATCAATTAGAATATATGGAAGTTCCAATTAAAAGAATCAATTAAACCTAGTCCTTTTAATTCAAAGGAATCATTTAGAAAGAATCAATTAGCAGGAACCAAATAAAAGGAACCATTTAAAAGAATCAGTTAGCAGGAACCAAATAAAATGAATCATTAAAAAATAATTAAATGTACTTAATTAAACAATTTAAAAGAAATCAATATAAAAGAAATCAATTAAAATATATTAAAAGTACCTAATTAAAAAGAATCAATTAAACGTAGTCCTTTTAATTTAAAAGAATCAAATAAAAGGAATCATTAAAAATAATTTAAATGTACTTAATTAAGCAAGCAATTAAAGGTCACCAATTAAAAAGGATTTAATGATAAGGTATCAATTATAGAATCAATTAAAATTAATGAATTAATAAATTAAAAGGACTCATTTATAGGGATTTCATTAAAATTAACTAATTAAAAAGAAACATTTATAAAGATTTAATTAAAATGAACGAAATGATATAGGGATTAAATTATAATAGATCAATTAAAAATAATTAATATAAAATAAAATCAATTAAAATAAATGACTTTGAAGAACCCGTTAAAAGTGTCAATAAAAATAAATCAATTAAATCGAATCAATTTAAAGAAATCAATCAAACGGAATCACTTAGAAAAAAGCAATTATATTTTTTCAATTAAACGGAATCAAATGAAGGTATCAATTAAAAAGAATCAATAAGAGGAATAAATTAAAAGAAATCATTTAAAGGGGTTGATTTAAAAGAAATCAAATAAAGGGTGACCCCCTCAAAACGGGCCCCAACTTTCGATAGGCCTCATTTCGACCAATCTCAGCGCATCAATGTCACAGAAATATTTATTCATTACCCTACCTTCGTGCTCTCTTGCAGTGATGTGGTACTTACATCAACTTCCATCCTGAAGTTTAGTAGGGGCTGGAATATTTTTGAGGGTGCCCGACCCACTGTCGGGCCAGGGACAGGGTCGCCGCCACAACCACCACGCGATCTATCCCCCATCTTTTACGCTAAACAATTAGTATCAGTTTTCTGATGCGATGCATTTGCTATATTTTTGCTAATATAAAATTTTCGTTAAATTTCAAGTATTTTGCTGATCGTTTAGATTCTGTAAACTATTCCTTTTAACCTTTTTAAACCATTTCTTCAGTTTATTGGAGCCAAATGATGTATTGGTAATTACAATCTGTAAATTGGAGTAGGCTTGAATTGTAACAAATAAAAGGGATTCAAATGTTATGGAGAGAATCTTATCTTAATGCCCCTTGATGAGAACTCTGTAAGGGGGTGGATGGGGAAGCAGAGGCAATACCCCTGCGAAAAGTAAACCCTGTTGGAGTAGTACGCCCTCGCCGACTCTCGTGCCCCAAAATTGGTGCTCTCTCTCTTGGGTCGTCTTTTGCACATATTTTTAAATCTTTCACTCTTTTTAGGGCCTGCATAGACCCAAAAATGTGTGAAAGATGGTATTAAAACGTTCTAAGAAAAAACAAGATAAGACGTCTTGTTGCAGAATAAAATCGTTCTTGGGGGAAAGATTCCGATAACTGAGCAAAATATTTTCCTCCAAGTAAAACCTCCGAATTCTTTATCCTTTTGTAAAGTTTAAATCAACACCAGTCTTCCATTTTCAGTATATTTTGCCTAAGACCATTTCTTAAAAGAAAGCTTTTTTGGTTAAATTGGGTTATGTAAATATGTTTCTAAAGTCAACTATAAACAACAGCGCTTAGCAGCTCTATTTGTAATTCAACAGTTTGATTTTGGAAATTAATGTCAATAAATTTCCTGCAGCGATTTTTTTCTTCATTAATTTAAATGTTCGTAAGACTCGAATCCTTGTAAATACTATATCGTTTGCAGACCTCGACATGCGTACTATTGAACATCGATTGCTATTTTGTGTTTCAGCAAGTGTTCCCTGAAAGTTGGTATTCTTATTATATGCTCAACTGTGTAACACAGAATTTTTAGGGGTGGGACTGAACTGAGATATAATTAACCCTAGGTACCTTCCTAGTTGACTCAGATCACTAGTTTATTTAAGTTATTCAGATAAGTAATTTATTTCATTTGATGTAAATCCTTCAGAATTCTTTTATGTACTTCTATAAACCTTCACAAGAAGCACTTTTTGTTAATTACTATGGCATTTATCGTTCGTCGCTTCAACGCTTTTAGGGCTATTTGTAAAAGCAACAGCGTAGATTCTTGAAAATAATTAACCAAGGCTTGGTTAAATATGATGAATGATTTTATTTGCAATTAAAATATGCTAGTGTAAAATAGTGAAAGTAAAATTTAAAAGTGACTGGAATAATCTGCACTGATAAAAATGAACAAAGTTATTGTTGTAAAGTTGGTTAAAAAATGAATATACGAGGGAAAGAGATTAAACAAAAATGTTAGAAAAATATTGTCTCTACTTGAAAGGAACCATCCTTGATCACCACGTGGAGAATGAGTGATTGATTTAGAGTCTGAACTGTTATTTATAATGTTTATATACGGATAAATGGTCCGTGCGAGAGATAGAGAAATCGAACTATCTATCGTTAGTTAAATATTATGTAATAATTAATGCACTGGACTTAAATTGTCGTCAAGAGAAGTTTTATAACGCTTATTGTATGAAGTTATCAATTAAAATATCAGCCCTGCCTTATATGGCAGATCTATAGGTGTTGTTGGCCTTTAATGAGTGGTTTGGTTAACAAGGGTGATTTGTCACCGAGTTTTGGTACCACCCCTGGGTATCCAGATTGGTTACTTGGTTCGGCTTAGTGGCTACCGGTTCGATTCTTAGGGGAGTGCTTTTTACGTGAGCTACTGGCCCCAATGGGTATAGGTGTCTTCTTTCTTGATTGCAGGCTGAGAAAATGTGATCAGGGATAAAAGGTAAAGAAATCTTCGGAGCTGGATTCAGTATTCTTTAGTGGCGAGCACTTGGAAAGTCTTCATATGTTTCTTACTTGATGGATTTGTCTCTTCATCCTGAGGTACTTTCTAATTTCTTTTTTATGTAAATGGTCCGCATACACGGCGGTAAATAACAGATACATGAACGTCGTTTTTTTACATTCGATATGAGTTCCCAATAACATTAAGTTTGTACATTCTGTTTACATTACTTTATTTTACAATTTTTTACAATAGTATAGAATCTTACAATTGTTCTTTAATTAGAAATAATTAATTAATTAGATTGTTTTCTTTAATATTTCTTTGATAAAATTGGTTCATAGTTAGAACGTTTAATAGGTTCAAATAGAATTTTGGGGGGAGGTTAGTTTATTGTAGATGTTTTATTAATTAAAGCTTTATTAATTTTAACAGAACTAAAACAAAACATAATATTAATTGTTTTTCTGTAAGATTAAAGTCATTTAAGGGCTACGTTTCAATATTTAATTAGTGGACATGGTGACATCTCGGAACCATCCATTCAATAGTTAGCAAATGCCACCAAATCTCTCATTTTAGGGGTCAAAGGAGAAATCTTCTTTTAAATCCTCGATTAATTTGATTTAAATTAAATATATAGAAGCTATTTTATTGTATTTATTTAAAAAAATATTATATTCCTGTCTTTTGTTTCTTTGGAAAAGGTTTTAAAGTTCTTCGAGTTTATGGAAAGAATTATTTAGCTAGAAATACAAATAAAGAACTAATTGCGAACATGACAGTAATTCGGAAGTAATTATGACTAAGCTGTTTATTCCTCTTACATTAAGAGATATATAGATTAAACTGTTGACATTATTTACTGTTATAAAATTTAACAATTTTTTTTTAGACCGAACATTGAACTTCAGAAAAACGGTGATTTTAGTCTCCAATACAAGATCTCACTTCTAAAACTGTTCTGGCAGTATTTTTAAATGCTCGTTATTATTTTGTAGTTTTGTATATTTATTATTTGTAGTTTGCATCGCTTGCACGGATCCTTCCAATTTAAGGAATAACGAACCCCACCCGCTTATTGGACAACTATCCATTCGGACTTTTCCGAAAAGAGAGATAATATTCTATGGAAACAGTGCTCCTTTAAGAGTACTTAACCATTTGGATATCCCTACAACAAATGTTATTTTGGTTCGACGTCAACCCATTATAAAATTTAAGGATAAAATTTCTTATTCTATATTACAATATGGTCCCTATATATTCTCTAATAGAGGATTTTTCTTTTTTTACCCAACATTTTGTTTGTGCGATAACTAATTCCCATAGGAGCAGATAATCAAGCTCCAAGAGCCCTAACAATAGTGCAGATGTAAGAATCATCAGTGCAACTAGAACATTTAAATAAATAGAAAATATCGCTATAGTGTTCCAAAGAGATAGAGATTTTAGGCTAAAGAAACTTATACTTGTTATTCTGCTCAAAAAAGGTATTTGGGGATTAATTTATGGGGAGAATCTTTCCACACAAAATATATTTTTCTTTTAAGCAATCATTTAGAAACTTCATTTCAGAAAATACCGAATATAAAGGCATCTTAGGGACATTTATGGAGATTTGAAGGGGTGACTGCGTTTATTTGCAAATGTTTTTAAGACTATCATACAAGTCAGGGGACAATAAATGGTTTATAAAATATTAATATTTTATACAAGGAAAAATAAGCGGGCGTGAGACTGAAGCTTCTATGCAGTGCTGTTTTTATAGTATATATTTTGTACTTGACAAATTGAAATGGTTTAAAAAAGCATTGTAAAATCTTTTTAGTTAAATAAAAGATTGAAGTTTACATTGATCATTAGATTGGGTAAACAAAATATTGGATAAAGACATCTTTATCATTAGATTATAATTCCATGGTAAATTATATGTTTGTATTAAAAGTGTTTCGATATAATTTTAGAATTATTGCTTTGCGCAGGATCATTAATTCTTTGCTCTGAGCCGGATCCTTGAATGTTTGCTCCGCGCAGGAACTTCGAATATTTGCTTTGTGCTATATCGTTGAATGTTTGCTCTGCGCAGGATCTTTGAATATTTGTGTATGCAGGCTCTTAGAATGGTTGTTCTGCGCAGGATGTTCAAATGTTTGTTATATACAGGATCTTCGAATGTTTGCTAGGCACAAGCTTTTCGAATATTTGTTCTGCGCAGGATCTTCAAATGTTTGCTCTACGCAGGATCTTTGAAGGGCTGGTCTACGCAGGTACTTCGAATGGCTGGTCTGCGCAGGATCTTGAGATGTTTGCTCTACGCAGGATCTATGAATGTTTGCTTTGATCAGAATTTTCGAATGTTTGCTCACACAGGATCTTCAAATGTTTACTCTATGCAAGATCTTCATTTTTTATGAGAGTGATCTTTGAATGGTTGCTCTACGCACGCTCTCCGAATGGTTGTTGTGTCCAGGACCTTCAATCTTCGCTTTACGCAGGATCTTTGAATGTTTTCTCTACGCAGGCTCTTCTAATGATTTCTCTGCTCAGGATCTTCGAATATTTGGTCACACAGGCTCTTCGAATTTTTTATCTGTTCAGGATCTTTGAATTGTTGCTCTACGCAGGCTCTTAAAATGGTTATTCTGCGCAGGTTCTTCAAATATTTGTTAGATGCAGGATCTTTGAACGTTTCCTCCGCGACGGATCTTCGAATATTTACTTTGCCATAAAACTCAAATGCTTGCTCTGTTCAGCATCTTTGAATGGTTGCTCTACACAGGCTCTTCGAATGTTTGTTCTGCGAAGAATGTTCAAATGTTTGCTCTACGCGGGATGTTCGAACGTTTGCAATGCAAAGGTTTATAAAGTGTTTGCTCTGGATAGGATATTTGAATGTTTCCTCTGCGCAGAATATTCCAATGTTTGTTCCGCGCAGGATAATCAAATATTTGCTCCAAGAAGGTTCTTCGAATGTTTGCTCTGCGCAGGATCTTCGAATGTTTTCTCTGCCCAGGGTCTTTGAATGTTTCCTCACATAGTTTCTTTTAAATTTTTCTCTGTGCGGGATCTTTGAATGGTTGCTCTAAGCAAGCTCTTCAAATGGTTGTTCTACGCAGGATCTTCAAATGTTGCTCTACGCAAGATCTTCAAATATTTGCTCTGCGCAGGATATTAAAATGTTTGTTCGATGCAGGATCTTCGAATATTTCCTTGGCGCAAGCTCTTCGAATATTTGCTTTGCGCAAGAGCTTAAAATGTTTGCTCTGTGAGGAATCATCGAATTTTTGCGATGCGCAGGTTCATAGAATGTTTGCCGCGCACAGGCTCTTCAAATGTGTGCACTGCGCAATATCTTTGAATAAGTGCTCTGCGATACCTCTTCGAATGCTTTCTTTGCTCAGGATCTTCGAATATTTGCTCTGCACTGGCTGTTCGAATCTTTGTTCTGCGTAAGATGTTTGAATGGTTGCTCTATGCAGGTTCTTCAAATGGTTGTTCTGCGCAGGATCTTCAAATATTTTGAGACTGAAGGCTTGGCTATTGAGAAAGTAAGCAGAAATATTCTTGCAAACTATTTTTTCCATTTGTTGTGTGTACCCGCCTTTATACATACCGTGTATAAGTTTTGAGACCGTGGTTCTCATTTATTCCACCCCTTAGCGGAATTTTACCACTTTCATATCAAGAAAGGCTCGGTCTAGTTTTATTCTCGGTGTTGTGAGCAAAGTTGAAGGCTCTCGCGTTAATTCGGATATTTCCAAGTGCTCAGACGGAAATTATTAATTGCGCCGTGTGTATACTGAGTTAATTGGGGTATTTCCTAGTGATCAGACGGAAATTATTAATTTCGTCGGGAGTATACCGAGTTAATTAGGGTATTTCCAAGTGCTCCGACGGAAATTATTAATTGCGCCTTGTGTATACCGAGTTAGTTCAGGTCGACCATCCCGTTATGTTTTTATTTAAAAACGTTTAATTCGAATTAGCGAACATCATGTCTTCATTCGACCAATTTAAATTTCAAGGTGAATCTCTTAGGTTATTCGTAAAGGACCATCTTTTCTATATACAAGAAGGAGAGAAAACCGAAAGAGCAAAAAGAAGGGAAAGACAAGAATAAGAGAGAGAGAGAGAGTGGAAATGATGGGACAGAGTTGAACGAGAAAACCAGGAGTAGAACGAGAGAAATTGAGAGCGGAAAGAAGAGAGGGAGAAGAACAAAAAGAAAGAAAAAGCATCCGGCAACATGAGCTGGAAATGGCTTCGCTTTCTTTTACGATTCAATCTTTGTTGAAGGACCGTGGGTGTTTCACCATCTAGAAATACCTCGAAGAATCAGATGTATTAACCGCGAGCCACAATTGCTAGCCTTAGGAAGGATGAAAATCTAATCCATTGTCCCCCAAAGGTAGAAGTGGCAAACAAAGATTTACACTCCATGACCCTAGTAAGTTTGTCAAAATAACTGGTTCCTCTAAACCCAGAAATTTGTCTTCGTCAGAACCCCGTGACGTCAAGCCTTTCTCGCCAAATCGCCCTTCGTCATAGTTCCCCAGGAGGCCCATCGTGTGTTTCTCCTACGGTATTAAAGGACATTTAAAGATAAACCGCCCACAGAACTCCCAATTCCTTCCTAGTTCGTTTAATCTAGTGCACAAAATTTAACCGCCTCCCTTTCCGTCTTCACTTCCTGCCGCTGACCATCAGATGAAATTCTTGTTCGAGAAGAACTCCCCAAAAAGCTTGAAGTTTGAGACCGGATCAGTAAACGGCTGCTGGGTCTCTACCCTTGTTCGGGATAGAGGGTGTACATGTAGTATGCTGTCGATCGCTCCGAACCATGATGATAAGTTTGTGGTAGTACATGACTATCTACGGCGGGCAAATCGATTTCCCATCGTGAATTGGTTTATTGAATGCCCGTATTATACCAGCTGGGGCGAAGTGGTAGCGGCCAGAATGAAGCTCTGCTCTGGTTATACAGTGCCCACAGGTTACATCCAGCCCTGTGGTTCAACCTATCTTCACACGTTTCTAGACTAAAAAGGATGCAGAGGCACCCGCTCTCTTTGAATCCCCCTGCGACTCCGAGTTTAGCGTCGTTCTCAACAATGAATTCGCTAAAGAGCAAAAGAACTGTGATTCCCTCCGCCCCTATGGACCAAAGCTCATAATAAGATTCAGGAGTCCACCCGCGGAAATAAAGTCGTTTACTACGTCATGCAGAACGACTTCATGTACCGCGCCTGCTTGAAAATCAATAGTTCCGAGGCCCAAGCATTATGCATCCCCCGTTCGCAGGTACCCCTTATATTAAAGACGACTCACGATTTTCTTTTCTCTAGCCATTTTACCCATGCTAAAACGGCTCAGAGAATCTTTAAGTATTTTTATTGACCCGGTGCGGCAGATGATATCCTTAAGTATTGCCGTTCGTGTGATATCTGTCAAGGGACAGCTGCAAAAGGAAGTATCAACCCCGCTCCGCTGCAGAAGGAACTTATCACACAGGAACCCTTCGCCCGTATGGCAATTGACCGGATCGGCCCCATTCGCCCCCTAGATCCTCTAAATATGGTGCAAGTGGCTTGCATTGAACAGAACAAGGAGTACCCCTTGCCTACCGTGCGCAGCGATACCGAATCCCAGTCATCTGACTCAGACGTTAACGCCCAGCTGCCGCCCGAGTCGAAGAGGGAGCTGCAGTAGATATTGAGTTACTTTGTAGACTTGATTTCCGAGATTCCCGGCTGTGTCTCTCAGTTAGAGCATGGTATTATTTTAACTAGTCTGGAGCCTATTCGTTCTAAGCGTACCTCCTTCCCATCCATTTAAGAGAGTCTTCACCGTAGAAGTTACTAAATTGTTAAATTTAAAGATTACAGAACCCTCCCAATCTAATTGCTGCTCCCCCACTGTTTTGGTAAAGAAGTCAGACGGGTTATATAGGCTGTGCATCGATTTTCCGACACTTAATTCGGTGACCTTTTTCGATGTTGAGCCTATACCCTTGATCGACCAAAACTTCCATCTCTTTGAAGAGGCCAATTACATTACCGAATTGGACCTATATAAAGTTTATTATCAAATTCCACTTAAAGAAGGTGTAAAGAGATACACAGCTTTCTCCACAGAAAAATGCTTAATGCAGTTTCGCCGTTTACCGTTCAACTTGGTGAAGGATTGTAGTGATTACAATCGTATGATGCGAATCTTATTAGACGGGTTAACAACCGTGACTTTTTATTTCGATAACATTTACGTTGCAATTCGCGAGTGAGATTCTCACGTGATCACTCTCCCGGCCCTGCAGCGTTGCCTGCGCCAGCACGGACTCACAATCGGCCCGAGCAAGTGCCATTTTGCTTACAGTACGATTAACTACTTTGGCTTTCACATTGGGAACAATCGTTTGACCACCCAGGAGGAAAAAATCCGGGCCATTGTGGAAATGCCCTGCCCATCCAATAAGAAGCAGCTGAAATCCTTCATGGGATCTGATTATTTCTACCGCCGCTTCGTCCCCCAATTTGCTGAAAAAGAAGTCCTAGGAACACCTTGTCTGGTTCCCATTAGCTATCTCCCACTTCGAACAGATGAAGGGAAAATTCGCTTCCGCCCCTATCCTCCGGCTCCCCAACCCTAAAAAGACGTTTGGTATCAGATCCGATGCCAGCAATGAAGGGTTAGATTGCGTTTTACTACAGTGTAGCGATGATGGCGATAGTTACCCTGTCGCCTACCCTAGCCATAAGCTTCTCCCACGCGAGAAAAATTATGCCGTCATTGAAAAGGAGGCTCTGGCCATTATATGAGTAATAAAGAAGTTAAGAATGTATTTATTAGGTAAAGCGTTCCTTGTAGAGACGGATCACAAGCCCCCTCGCATATTTGCAAAATATAAAAGGCAAGAATGGACACCTTATGCGCTAGAATTTATACCTCCAGGAGTATCAATTTAAAATCAATTATATTAAACAATCCGAGAATTGTTTTAAGGGATAGCTTGAATAGGAACCTCTTAGAGTCTACCCAAACTAATCTAGGATAAATTGTATGCGTGTAACTGTTATGTTTACGTTTGTTACTCTTGTTTAAACTGTATATATTCGGACAATAAGTCTCTCTGTTCACAAATCAGGATGTAACTGTTATGTTTACGTTTGTTACTCTTGTTTAAACTGTATATATTTGGACAATAAGTCTCTCTGTTCACAAATCAGGAGCGATCCGGTAAGCCCTTGTATCGTTCAGATCAATTAATTCCCTATATTTTATATTTCCATTTTGTATCTTTTTGTATTGTGCTTTTTTTAATATTTTGTGGGTGTCATTTATCTATTTTTGTGTGTGGAGCTCTAGGTCGTTATTGCGCTTGGGTAATCGACCCCCGTTTAAACTAATGTAAGTTCTTGTAGCCCTTGTGTTCTTCTCGAGTTCAATTATTCCTTTATTCCTTGTGTTCCTGGATACTTTTTGTACGTAAATATGTTCGAGCAACCAAACCAGTTCCATGCCTGATATCCCCCAATTGCCTCCCCCCCCCCCCAGGAGGTCGGGAAAATTTGATAGCTTTAAATTTCAATCCAGCGGTTGTCAGAAGTCACTTTTTTTAGAACGTAACATCTTGGGAATGGAGGAGTTTAAGGAATAGAAGTTCCTTGCGGCCATGTGGCCCGTCGAAACCACGAAATCAGCTTCGAGGTCAGTCCATGGGAACAGTCAGAATATCGAACTGCTTTCCGCGATAAGCGAGGGATTGGTATCTCAAGCGCGCGCTTCTGTCGTTTGCCAAGGTGTTATCAAGAAACCCCCGCAAGAGTACTTCCCATCGGTCAAGCGCTGTGTTGTTTTTGGAGAGATTCCCGCTCCCCCCTCGGCTGAGGCAGTAACGGATTTGGCTGGTTCCTATATATTGTTGATCCCAATAGAGCATTGACAGTATAGGCCTGCCTCTTACAACGAAACACGTCATTCTCGACGAGCCGAAGGCTAGAATTATACCGAAGGCTCTGAGTCCAAGTCAATTGGTGCATTCTTGGCTTCAGTACATTTCATTTGGCACGAATACCTTTTCCAGTTAGTGTTACTACTAGAGATTAAACTCCCCGTGGTTAAAGCCCCTTGAAAACAATCCGATCCCGCGTTTTATCTCTTAAATCCTCGAACTCAAGCCAAGTATGAGACGAATCATCTGTGGCGATCCTGCCAGCCATCCCCGTGTGTGTTTGTACAGAGGCTCTTATGGCCTCTCGACTCCCCCTTCCTCCGTAGAGCCCACTCTGAGTGGCTCTGATACGTTCATTCCTTGTATACATAGAGTACTTATTGCGATTATTTCACTTAATCTATTTATTGTGTATAACTGTGTATATATTAAAGTTTATTTTTGTACCTACTTTTTCATAAGCCTTATAGCCGGAGCTTTAATTAGTTTAATATGGGCTAACTACACTTAATCTTTGGAATCTAAAATCCTTCACACTCGTCCCCCTTTTCCTTCACTTCTATCTTCCATTTAGGTCGTGACCTGAGTAGAATCAAGGTCACGCGTTGAACTTCAGTGACCACGCCTATTGGATAGAAGTGACGTATATGTCGGGTTCATTCTACGACATTCAGAATAATTCCATACGAAACTTCTTCAATTCTGAGTGATAAATTAGATTCTCAAACAATAAATGAAATGGCCGCTATTCTGCCAGCATTCTACTTTTCCGCACGGTCGCTGAAAACCGCTGAATGGACTTAACCTCTCGCTGATGCTTCTTGTGCGGGATCCACCTTTGAAACTCTATACCATGCTTCGAAACTTAGGTGAAGGAAGCTTGGCTTTTCTCATTATTTTATTCAACGGAATCTGGCCGTCGGATATATTCCCAGAATACTGGAGAATGGCTAACGTGCTTGATTTTGGCAAGTGAGGAAGTGACACTTCCATCAAAGCTAGGGTCAGCCCAACTTTTCCAACGTCCTGTGTGTGCAAGTGCAAGTTGATGGAGAAATCGATTACTTCTATGTTAGATAATTTCCTGGAAAAAGGAGGCTAGCTGCCTTATTTTAAGTGCGAGGGCCGTATGTTTCACTCCACATTGTATATTCTGAATGCAATTGATAGATGTGTTTGTGAACCTTTGTTTAGCTGACAGCATTTTGCCACTGTGATTTTTTTATTTTGAAATTTCCTGTGATGCGCTCGGGCGATAAGGTATCATGGGGATCCTCTATTATATAATAGCATGGGAATAGTAAAAATTGTTCTGTTTTAATTCTTAAGAGATTTGGGATTCTGGCAATGTAGGGAGGAACCTTTTCCGTGCCGCTAAAGCAGGAGGAGGGTTTCCGGCTGCGAAGTCTCCTCAGCGTCACTCTCTTTACTGTGATCATCAATTTTGTTACCAGGTGCTGCGGGAAGATGTTCCCAACATGCTCTACATAGACAAACTTTCTCTCTTTTTTACTTTGCAAATGTCAACATTGGTGCGCCGACCCCAATTGTATCTGAATCACATCAAAAACCAGTGACACCGATGGTTCTGCCCATGACATCACATTGAACGTTTTTCGCCCTTTCTCTGATCCAAAAACTCAATGAGCACTGGGAGTATTGCCTTCGTATTTCTTGGAGAACACTTCTTGTTACACTGATACTATGCTTGTGTGCATCGATGGCTCCAGGTGCGAAGGGACATTTGGCAACACGCCATATCCCCCTTGTTTGGAGCCGACGGAGCTCTTTTTCCAACTCTGCGCATTTCTTCATGGCTGACGTGATTACAATGTACCGATCGGTATGGGAAATTACGCTCGGTGCCGGGTTTAGAGAGATTTTTTAATTAAGTAGTGACCTCACAGAGCGCACTAAGTGTCCTTGATGAACTGAAATACCTGCATCCCATTGTTGGCACTATCATTGACACTACGGCTACAGCGAGTTGTACAATGTCGAGATCGTCTTCTGTTGGATTTCTAGAGATGAGGTGATTGCTAAGGGGCCAGGCTTTCTGTACAGAATTATCTAACAAACGCCCATTTTTATCTTTCCTACCATGAGTACATGGCAGATACATGTACAGTATCTGCCAAGGAATTTAAGAGTTTTTTGCCATTATACCCAGCCTCTTACCTCAGACCTGTCCCCCCATGCCTTTACATTATAAAGTCCATTTCACTTTCTTCTGATCGGACTTATTCAAGGAACGCAGCGCCATTGGTGGAAGCGCTCTTATTAACTCTTCTGCAAGAATTGTTTGGTACCTGAAACTGGACGCCACCCTTTGGTATAATTTTCTATTCTAGGCGAATTTCGAGCGCAATACCTGTCTCAGTACTTGACAATCGAGGACGCTCCTGCTTATCCTTGGTGTTGTGGGAAGGCTTTTGTGTAACAAGCCCTCGTGTCAGTTATTTTAACGAGGCGAGCCACATACAAGTTATTTTATTATTTAATTTTAATAGTTAATTGGACGTGTGTATAACTAAGAAAGGCACGCCTCAATGCCGTACCTCGGCGAGCTTCTTGATGAAAGTATTAATGAGATATTAAAGTACTCACCTACCTTGTTAAAGATGTCTATCCGCAAAGCTCTAACCTGCAAATGGCTACCCACATAATTAGTCTTCTCAAGCTGAAATCGTAAAATGTTTGCTCTTTAATTGGAGAAACGGCTGGTCTCTCCAATTTCTGCTACGAGAGAAATTCCTTAATTCATTCACTTGTCTTATTTCTAACGACATACATATATATCTGCGTCCATAAGTTCCTGACACCTGGCATTTTTTTCTTATTCCTTTCGTATATTCATGAAATGTAAACTTTTAATTCAATTTTATTTAGAAAAAAGAAAAAAAAGAAAATGAAAATCTTAAAAAGTAATAGAAATCAAACCCAGAAAATAATTATTTGTATAAAATTCACGCACACAAAAATATATATATATATATATATAAATATATATATATATATATATATATATATATATATATATATATATATCTCAAAGTTGCGCGAGAGAATGATGAAAATGAATCCATTAAACCACATTAAAAGAGAAAAAGGAATAATTTTTCCTTGCAGTAATATTTTTATTACCTTTTTTAGAAAAAATCCGTCCAGGGAAGCGATTCGAACCAGGTACACTGAGGCAGCGAGCACCGGTTTGATTACAGTTAAAAGTATGCCGTTAGTAAACTATGCTACACAGAAAACCAAAAAAATTTCTGAATAGAATAGCTTTTAAGGAACACTTTCGCAAGCTCGAACGGAAAAAATGAGAGAAATAGAAAATTAATTGGGAATTCAAGGAATAAATAGGGAATAGTTAAACGCGTGGCAGATATACTGTGATCAAAGTGGTGGTTGCTGCCTCAGTATGCCTGGTTCGAATCGCTTCCCTGCACGGATATTTTCGAAAACGGTAATAAAAATATTACTGCAAAGAAAAATTATTCCATTTTCTCTTTCAATGTGGTTTAATGGATTAATTTTCATCATTCTCTCGCGCTACTTTGAGAGATATATACATTTGTATATCTGCCACGCGTTTAACTATTCGTCATTTATTCTTTGAATCCCCAATTGATTTTCTATTTCTTTCATTGTCTCCGTTCCAGTTTGCTATTCTATTCAGAGAATTTTTTGGTTTTCTTCGTAGCATAGTGTACTAACGGCCTACTTTTAACTGTGATCAAAGCGGTGCTCACTGGCTCAGTATGCCTGGTTCGAATCGCTTCCCTGCACGGAACTTTTAAAAAAAGGTAATAAAAATATTACTGCAAGGAAAAATTATTCCGTTTTATTTTACAATGTGGTTTAATGGATCCATATATATATATATATATATATATATATATATATATATATATATATATATATATATATATATATATATATAATGTTATATAGTGACGTCAAAAGTTACGACAGATATTTTTTCATTCGTTTTTTTTAACATTTATGCGATAGGAATAATTTTTCTGATATTTAAAATATTGTAGGTTTATTAAAAAGTCATCATTTCAAAAATAATCGGAAAAAATTGTATTACTTTGTAAAATTGGGCAACAACTGACTCCAAATCGCTACAAAATCTTTTTTGTCTCCCGCCAAGCTAAAAAGAAATTCTCCACAAAGATCTCCGGCTGCACTACCAGAGATGGCTCCATCAACATTTGCCTGCCATCACACTCCGGTCGCCGTGACCTACGTATATTCGTCAATACCTGAGCTGCCCTCCAAAAATTTCTGTCGGAACACCTTAATTCGACGCTTACAGACTTTAATGGTGAGAATCTCTGGAACTATCAGTAATAATAACTTAGGCGATATTACTGCTTTAGTTGAGAAAAAAAACAAACAAACCATGTTTTGACCTAGCATTCACTAACTTTTATTTCAATTGTATTACATACTTTATTCCTGTTTCTCTTATTAAAGTTATCATAAAACTAGCATTTTAACTGTTTATAGATATATTTATACGTAATTACAATTTGTAACCTTTAATTTTTAAATTCCAATTGAACTACCTTTATGTTCGAACAACTTGATCACTTCAATAATATCGATCCAGACATAAACCATTTTGATGAATTATATAAAAATTTTAAAGAAACCAATACTATGATTATGATAAATTTAACATTACATTTTCATTTGAAAAAACAGACCTGTCCATTTTAAATCTTAACATTCGATCTTTGCCCGCAAACATTGATGAATTTTCAATATTTTTGTCAACACTTAATTATAAATTTTCCGTTTTTGCAATCACCGAGAGCTGGCTAACAAATAATAATAAGCACCTTATCAGTTTCCCAAACTATAGCTCTTTTCATTCGCTATGCGACGTAAACAAGATAGGGGGAGGTATAAGCGTGTATATATCTGACAGCCTCAATACTAAAAAAGTTGACGAAATTAGTATTTCCTATAACTATATTGAAACTTTATTTATCGAACTAAATTCAAATGGTAAAACAATAATCATTGGAACCGTATATACACCTCCTTCTGGTGGCCCTGAGATGTTTATAGATAAGATTGCTGAATTAATCAATTACTTCAATGTTACAAACTATGACGACATAATAATTACAGGAGATTTTAACTTCGATTGATTAAACTTTGAAAACCACGCATCAACTCAGTCCTTCCTCAATACTTTTTATTCTCATTCCTTACTTCCAATTATAACAAAACCGACAGGAATAACCCAAAACTCAGCAATACAAATTGACAATATTTTCAGAGTTCACCCCGAAAATTACTCTTCCGGTATTCTCCTTTGTGACATATCGGACCATCTTCTTATATTCATGATCCAAAAGTCTTTTTTCAACTCGAATAATATTCATCAAAACGGTACAATAACCTACCGCATAATTAACGAAAATACCTTAACAAACTTCTATAACTATCTTCTAAATCAGAATCTATATGAAATTTCCTATATAAATGACATCGATTCTGCTACCGAAGAGTTAATTTCACGGCTAGACGATGCTTTTAAACTTAATTGTCCTCTAAAATCTAAAACCATATCATATAAACACAAAACAAAACCTTGGATAACAAACGCAATTATAAATAACATAAAAAAACGTCAGAAAATACTTTTCTCTTTATAAGCTTAGTCAAATTCCAGAACACATAAAAATTTTTGGAATCAAGTTACTAACCAAATTAAAATAGACAGGAAAAATTATTACCATGAACGATTTCATCAAACGAAAAACAATATAAAACAAACTTGGAAATTAATCAATTCTGTGATAAAACCTGAAATTACTAAAGGAACAAACCAAATTAAACAAATTATCATTGACGGCAAACCAGTTGATGACAATAGGGAAAAAGCGGATGAATTCAATAATTTTGTTGTCAACGTAGGTAAAAAAATCTCAGACTCCTGCAAAATAGTCGATAAATCTTTTCTTTTGTATTTTAATGAGATTAATGTACCAAATTCCTTGTTCTTTTCTCCTGTAAGCTTAGCCGATATAAAAAAAATCCTTAGTTCACTAAAAAATAAAAAAAAATCAGGTATTAATTCAATCTCCACTAAAATTTTAAAATACATCTCTCATATAGTTGCTCCAATTTTAGCATCAATAATTAATAAATCATTTACGCAGGGTATATTCCCAAGTGTATTAAAAGTTGCTCGGGTAACACCATTACCAAAGGCCGGAGCCCTTACAAACGTCAGCAATTACCGCCCAATTTCATGTCTTTCAATGTTCAGTAAAATATTTGAAAAAATAGCATTCAATAAACTTTATGAATTTCTGGAATCTAATCCACTGCTGTATAAACACCAATATGGTTTTAGACGTCAGAAATCAACGATTTACGCGATAATCAACCACCTTCAATATTTATATGATATCATTGAAAAAGGCCACATTGTATTCTTAATTTTTCTCGATTTTAAAAAAGCTTTCGATTGTGTCAACCATAATATTCTACTGTCAAAATTAGCTATGTACGGAATTAGAGGCACCTGTCAAAATTGGTTCAAATCATATTTAACTGAAAGAAAGCAATTTGTCTCCGTCAATGGTCAAGACTCATCCCACCTTAATATTACAACTGGGGTCCCACAAGGTTCCGTGCTAGGGCCACTGTTATTTTTAATCTATATTAATGATATTGTTAAATCATCTTCTCTGTTTAAATTTATATTATTTGCGGATGATAGTGCCTTATCAACTCCCTTGCCATATAACAAACCGAGCAACATTGCATCTACAATAAATAAAGAACTCGAAAATGTCTTCATGTGGCTTAATGTTAATAAACTATCAATAAATGTAGATAAAACCAAATATATTTTTTTCTCTTTCAAAAAATCTATTGAATTGCCCCATATTAAAATGGGCGACGGAATAATTTATGAAACTACTCATATCAAATTCCTAGGCATCAAACTTTATTGACAAAAATCTGAGTTTTAAACAATATATTACGCATATCTCAACAAAACTATCAAAATCGATTGGAATATTATATAAATTAAATAAGTTTCTTCCTAAATCTATTCTCCACTCTTTATATATGACAATGGTGCAATTTTACTTGACATATGGCATAGAGAGTTGGTATGGAAAATATCAAAATTATCTCAATAAATTAGTCATATTAGAGAAAAAAGCAATTCGAGCCATCCATCAACTCGACTACAAAGAGCACACTAATCGATATTTTAAAGAACCCAGAATTCCAACATTAAATGATCTTTTTGTTTTTCAAACATCCTTATTCTTTTACAAAACAATAAATTGTTCCTATAATAACTATATATTTAATATGTTACAAACAGCTGATAATACCCATAATCACCAAACCCGCAATAGAACAAAATTTATTTCACCCTTGTTTATAGAGAAAAAAGCAATTCGAGCCATCCATCAACTCGACTACAAAGAGCACACTAATCGATATTTTAAAGAACCCAGAATTCCAACATTAAATGATCTTTTTGTTTTTCAAACATCCTTATTCTTTTACAAAACAATAAATTGTTCCTATAATAACTATATATTTAATATGTTACAAACAGCTGATAATACCCATAATCACCAAACCCGCAATAGAACAAAATTTATTTCACCCTTGTTTATAGAGAAAAAAGCAATTCGAGCCATCCATCAACTCGACTACAAAGAGCACACTAATCGATATTTTAAAGAACCCAGAATTCCAACATTAAATGATCTTTTTGTTTTTCAAACATCCTTATTCTTTTACAAAACAATAAATTGTTCCTATAATAACTATATATTTAATATGTTACAAACAGCTGATAATACCCATAATCACCAAACCCGCAATAGAACAAAATTTATTTCACCCTTGTTTATAGAGAAAAAAGCAATTCGAGCCATCCATCAACTCGACTACAAAGAGCACACTAATCGATATTTTAAAGAACCCAGAATTCCAACATTAAATGATCTTTTTGTTTTTCAAACATCCTTATTCTTTTACAAAACAATAAATTGTTCCTATAATAACTATATATTTAATATGTTACAAACAACTGATAATACCCATAATCACCAAACCCGCAATAGAACAAAATTTATTTCACCCTAGTATTCAAAATCAAAATCACAATGTAGCTTTCTGTACAAATCTATCAACATATGTAATGGCTTAGGAGGACAATATCAAATCCTAAACCAATTTAGCTCAATTTAAAAAAGCTCTTAAAAACCATATAATTTCGGCTTACTAAATTTCTATTCAGTTTTTGTTATTGTGTATTTATTTGTTACCGTACACTATTATACTGGGTACTATTACTCTGATTTATACATTATAAATATGTTATTATTTATATAAGACTATTGATTATGTTAACTACAGATCTTTTGAAATAATCACTAAAAATAAATAGTTTTTTAATTTATCTCTAAATTTAAATAATATAATTATTCGTTATTTGCAATCTTTACAATGGTTAGGTTCTCAAATGTATACTAAGTTGTTTATATTTTTATAACAAAGGCGTTCTCTGTTCGTAAACATGAAGGGATTTTATTCTTGATAATGTTATGCTTAGTCTTAAGTTTTAAGTTTCTGCCCTAAAAGTCACTGACTTATTTTGGGGCCATAACTAATCTTTGTATTTATATACATACATATATACGAGTATGTATAAACTACTTATTGTAACTTGTCATTAAGATTTAAAATATAATATGTTTATCTTGTACATTGGATTAATATGGAATAAATAAATAAATAAATAAATAAAACAATAGGGAATCAAGGAGCACAAAATTAAGGCCTAGTTTGCCTTCTGGTACGGTACCACCTGGAGGATCGCGTTGGCTCTAATGCTAAGCTTACCCCAAATTAAAACGAAGTAGAGGAGAACGCTTCAGCTTGCACAGTGTGGCGCTGAAGGTCTCAAGTCGAGAACGGCTGGGAATAAGCCTCATCTCACCAAGAAGAACCTTACCCAATATATGTGTATATTTAAATATTATTTTTGTTGCTAGTAAAGATATATTTTTGTCATTCTTTCTTTTGCAACCCCAACGTGTACCAGATATCTGTTAATCATTGGCCAACCTGCACCCTGAAATATTTGTTTTAAAAGGACCCCGCAAATTTGAAAATAAACCATCCACACTAGTCATAACAATTTTCCCATTCACTAACGTTCTTCAACCAACTTCGGCCCAACCCCCCAAAATACCTACTTATATAAAGGGTGTTCCATTAAGACGGATCAAAGTTAGCAGTAAATAAAACAATGTTATTGGTGAAAATTTATTAATTTTACTATTGGATCATGTTATTATAGTCATAACAATTATGTGTTAAATATAAAATCGCCTAAATTCCGCCAAGGCTTCGGCGGCACACCTCCACTCGATAGTCAAAATTTTGATGACGTCTTTGCATACCTGCTCCTCGATCTCACCAATATGCCTTATGACCTTATCTTTCAGCTGTTGAATTGTTGTTGGCTTATTGGCATAGACCTTACTTTTGAGATAACTCCAAAGGAAGAAATCTAAAGGCGTCAAGCCACACGATCGTGGTGGCCAATTGACTTCGCTGTTTCGAGAGATAATGTGACCTGAGAACTTCTCATTATATAAAGCCATTGTTGCATTTGTTATGTGGCATGTGGCGCCATCCTGTTGAAACCACAAATCTTCGAAATCAATAGAATTCAATTCAGGTCATAAAAAGTTGGTTACCATGGCACAGTATCGCTCGCCTGTCACCGTAACAAAATTCCCAGCACTATTTTTGAAGAACTACGGCCCAATGATTCCGCTAGCAAAAAGTGCACAACAAACAGTGACTTTTGGTGCATGCAGTGGCTTTTCAACAATCTTCCTGGGATTTTCATCAGCCCAAATGCGACAATTCTGCTTATTAATGAATCTACCATGATGAAAATGGGCTTCATCACTAAAGATGATTTTTTGCGAAAAATCATCCTCGTCTTGTCTTTTCTTGTGCACCCAATTGACAAATGTACGGCGCTTCAAATGGTCAGCAGTCTTCAGTTCTTGTGTTAATTGAATTTTGTAAGCGTGTAGAGACAAATCTTTTGTCAAAATTCGATGTAACGTTGCTGTGGAGAGATTCAATTCCTGCGCGCGATGACGAATAGAGGTGTCTGAATCTTCGGCCACATTGTCGCGCACTGCAGCAATGTTTTCAGCTAAACGGCGTAAACGAGCACCCAATGGCATTTTCATATCTGCCACCGATCCCGTTTGTTTGAATTTACAAACAATTTTCCTAATTGTACTCTCGGTTGGTCGATTATGTTGACCAAAAAAATCGCAAAGTGCCCGAAATGCGTTTCTATTTGAACGTCCATTTTCGTAATAGGCTTCGAGAACTTTAACACATTGTTCAATTGTTAATCTTTCCATGGTTGAAATTGCAAAGACTGAAGTTGTTAGATCTGGAAGAAAAAGAAAAAAGTCATTAGACGCTTAAAATTAACTCACATTTAAAATCGGTCCAAGTTATTGGAACACCCATTATATATATATATATATATATATATATATATATATATATATATATATATATATATATATATATGATAAATAACACCTACAAGAAAAATGGAAAAACGAGTCCGAGCTCTTTCATCTTTATTATAAAAGACGAAAGCGCTTGGAATCGTTTATCCATTTTCCTTGTGGCTGTTATTTATTATAATTTTGATTCACGTGCAATTAGTGAGTTTCTTTATATATATATATATATATATATATATATATATATATATATATATATTTATATATATATATATATATATATATATATATATATATATAGAGAGAGAGAGAGAGAGAGAGAGAGAGAGAGAGAGTCTGGCCATTCCTTAAAACCCTCGAGATTTTCACTTTTACCCCAATTTGTATGATTTACTCCTGCTCAGTGACCTTTGACATAAAGGTCAGTTCTCTTGTCTCAGTTTCTTAATATCTCTTTAGGAAGAGAGAAGAAAAAAAATAACCCGAAATAAAGAATATAATTTTTAGTATAATAGATTCTTCTTTATTTTTTTATTTATTTTTATTTTCATAATCTTTTATTTTGACATTTCCGCTTCTATTTGCGTTTCCTGTCGTTTTTTTTCCTTTTTCTTCGCAATTTTGCTTTTTTTTTCAATTGTTGTGGTAAGTAGTTCGAGGGTTCTCATGACTGCGAATTCGTAAAAGTGAAGATGCATAATGGTGGCTAGAGGCGAAGTTGTGCGAAAGAATGACGTTTACTTTAATTTTATACCAGTTGTTTTGGTCATTTGAAACATTATATTTCTCTGACTTTTTTTTGGGGGGGGGGGTCATTCTTAATCCAGGGATAACCGCAAAATAATCTCAAGGTCGTACTTGAGAGCACCTTAAATACGGCCACCTCCCCTAAACTATCTATTGCCCTGCAGGGATCCTCAAACCGGCTTACATTTTCGAAAGACGAGAATTATCTAATTTATTAGACCTCAAATTAATTACCTTGAAGAGGTTTTATTTATCCTTGATTGTTGAGTAATTAAATCATTTTCTATATTTAGACGAATGTTTATTTTGGTTTTTTACTCGTTTTCTTGCTCCAGGGGGCGAATGCTCTTTGGGGGTATCGATTCAGGATTTCCATCTAGCCTCTGCTTTCTAGCCTTGTTTGAGAAGACTTGGATTTCTTTGGCACACGATAATTAACCTACGTTTTTGATAACCTGATTACGTATCATTGTCGCTAAGTGTTCTTACAGTTGGGTCTGTATTTCCACCTGTTAACTTATACGATGCATTTTGAAACAACTCATCTCTTGTCCACTAAAAAATGGGTAAGAAGTTCTAAGTTCTGTTGAAATGCGCATCAATTCCATGGGATAGATTTTATAGATTTCAGTTAAGACTTTTGTATGTATTTATACTGGTAAGTGGACCTGATGGTCACTGCAAAGATAGTACTATAAGTGAAATCACCTAACACCGACGTATCAGCATTGGCTATGGCTAATATAGAGTCAAAACTACCCTTGCCAAATGAGTCAATAAGTATATGAATTCTACAAACTAAAGCCCATAGAATTAATTATAGTATTATAACAATACTATTGATTTTAATACCGGGTGTTCCAAAATTGAGTGCGTATTTTGATGAAATTAAGAAACTTTAATAAAAAAATCTTGTTTAATTATGTTCACCATGTCCAAATTGTGCTCTTAACAAAATTGTAGTGTTCCATGCACAGGGTGTTCCAAAAGATGGACCTTCATCTACTAAGCTGCCCCATCAGCCAAAGGTTTCGATGTGGAGGGAGGACAAGACTCACCTAGTGAGCCCAACTTTCCCCCATAAGCCATCGAATGGGACAGCGGCTTCAGCGCTTTATATGGCCAGCAGCTCCCGTAGTTCTGGCTTCCGGAAGTCTACAGCAATTCCTGTGATGGTCTTTACTTCAAAGAGGAACCTCACATTTCCTACGAGTTAGGCCTGGAGGGCATATTCTCTCGATGTAATTGCCATGGATTCCGCGCTCACTAGGAGGAGCTGGGGAGGCTCATCTCCTTCCCTTCTCCATTGGCTATTTTTTGGTAGCTGACCATGCTTGGCTCGTGGCCCGTGCCCGTTCCTACGTGGAATAATGATTTTGCGACCCTACCACCAAAAAATGAGGGCTGGGCATGAAGATGGATGATCTACACATGGCATGATGTTTCGATGTCTCCATTCTATTTGCTATAAATACCATCTTTCAGGAAGTGACAGTGCAGCTACACTTTAATAGGAGGTATAGTTATTTTTTCTGGGTACGTAAGCTGAATTCGACGCAGGAGATTTCCGCTCTGTGGTGGCACGTGAGCCCATGCCCTTTCCTCTGCTTGGGGATTTGAACGGTAGACACTCTCTTTAAGGAAACTAGTCGATCAAATTCAGGGTTGGCTCCTTGCCGACTTGATCAATGAGCTGGAGATATGTGTTCTAAAGGTGGAAGAATTTACGCATCACTGCACGAGAACCGCTTATTTTTCTTGCTTTGATCTTTTCCTGTGTTCTCCATATGCATATCCTGAGTTTGGTTGAAAGGTGGTTGATGCCCTTCATGTGAGTGGTCAATTTACCATTACTATCATTTTATGGGCCTCTCTCGCCTGAAACACCTCCCCGGAACAGGCGCGGTGGTCTGGATTTCAGGAAATGATTGATTTCTGTCACAGTCGAGTAGTTTAGTTCGGTTGATGATGCCGTTGAGTTTTTTATCAGATAACCTCATCGACGTGAACCTAACTACTATTACTAGAAAGTTTTGTCGTTTGTCGTTTTGATCGCTTCTTTGGGGTTAGACTTAGTGTGAAAAGGACCTCAGAAATAAGCGATAAGACTGCATGTGCGCCCGATCAATTTTACTCTCGGTGAATTTCGTCGAGCTAGGGCTAGGTTACGGTAAATATCACGAAGGACCCCCAACGCTCTTCCGAGGGGCATACATGTCTTCAATTCACAGGAATACGTTCTTGTAGGACCCCACTCTCGTTCTCCAGGATAACTGGAGCACAATTTTGGAACTTACGTCCCTGGTTGAGTCTTTCGCAACTGTTTTCTTGCCATTCTCTAGCAGGTATGCTGCTGTGCCAGCATTCAATGGATTTACACCTTATCCTTGTTTTTTTTAGACTGACGCCTTATTTGAGAGCGGATAAAAAAGAGCATTAAAAAAAGGATTACCTCTACTCTCCTTGATACGGAGGTAGACGAGAAGACCGACAACACCACTTTAACTGGTTCGGGGTATTCCCTCCTTATACTTTCCATTGGTAAAGAGGCCAAATTCTACCACCTTAGGTCACTCTGGTAGCTCAACCTCAAACGAAGTGGTTCCCCTTATGATTTTGTTTGAGCCTCTCTCAACTATTCCAGAGGAGAGGATGCTTTACACTCTCATATCTCTACACATAACGGAATTTTTTCCTTACCCCCTTTCTCAGAGTCACTCGAGAATTACTTTAAATGGAAAAATGAACCTTCTCTCTCTTTTGCAGCGGCCTGCTAACACGAAGAGAACACGGAAATAGTGTCACCTGCTCCAAATGGGAACATCCGGATTGGGTGAAAATCCTCCACCCCACCACACCTCTAGATTGGCAAAGGGTAACGGTGGCCTTTGGGCTACGTCCATTCCTTTGTTCGACCCCGTTTAGTGACTGGCCTGGATGACGGCATGCTGGCCTCCAAAATTTTCCCACTATGGTTCGGTTTGCCGGATGCCAAGACGTATCTTTTTTCCTTATGCCACATGCCTAGTGAGTCCCCGGTCTGATCCATGACTCCACGGGGTGAGGTGGGGGAGCTCCCCCTGAGACGAGCGCAGACCACAAGTTGCCATCCTTCCAAACGACTGGATCTTCCTTTGGTGAGAAAAGTGACTCGGTGGAAAACAAACCCGACTCAAATTGTATTGATTAGCAAGTTCCCCACAAGGGGAACTAGCTCTCACGGAGCATCGACACCAACAGGCTTTGAACTACATCTCGCGATATGTCGAAACGCAGGGTTTTAGTTTTCTCTGTCCAGGACTAAAGCTTTGCATTTCTGCCACAATGCCATGATTCAACCCTCCCCTAGCTTTTTACTAGATTGGGCTCGCCTAGATGTGAGAAATATCGCACCATCAAATGGGCTTTCTTTGACTGGCATCTCACATAAGAGGACTATATTTTCATCTTTTGGGTCACTTATACCAAATCCATGGGCATTCTTTGTTCTGTGTCTGTTAGGGATATTCTATAATTTTATCGCTCCTTTTTTATCTAAGCTAGTCTACGGATACAAGTTTCACGTATCTGCAGCCCAACATGAAATTCGGAAGGTGGGTTAGTCCACCATACTGCAGTTGGCGTCCCGTGCCTTCTGCACATACCATGTAGAGAGTCTCCTTGTCGTGTCGTCACTGGGGAGATACTGCTTGCTTACTGGTGTACATTAGACACTAAGCTCTTGTAAGTGTGATCCCAACGTATCTCTCAGTTGACTCGGCTCTCATTTGTTATTCATTCGAATTTGTCGATGCCCCCGATGTCGAAAGACGCCATTCATACCTCAACACTTTGGATTTAGGGAACGCAAACTCCCTGAAAAGCTCGATGTAGCTCTCCGGACGATAGCGCTATTAATTTGCCCAGAACACCACCACGGGTGTACCACGTTAGCATTTCTTGAAGCACATTTAGTGTCACGCTGGATCTGCGCTAGTGTGCGCTGAATGCTCCACATCTGAACACGAGGTGGTTTAGCTTCATTTTCTCTTCATCTGAAGCTGCTTGGTCTTGGGGCTCTTTATGTTGCTTTCTATGTATTAAGAGCTGAACTGCTTACAATACAGTCCTCTGTGCGGGATATTAAGCACTGTGCCCAGTTCAGAGAGGATTGTGAAATTTAAGGAGTCACAGCCCACTGAGTGCCTGGCATCGAGGGGCTCATTACAAAAGCGACTGGAGTCTTATTTTCATAGAAATGGAGTTGTGTTAGGGAACGGAAGAAGGCCGATGGAAATGACCAGAGAAACGTTTCCATGGAGACGAGAGTATTAAGTTGGGTTAACCGTCGATCCAAAGAAGGTTCCAAGATACTTTTCAGTATCAAACCTACTGTTTGTCTTACTAAATGTATTAGGGTATGTTCGTTGTCCTATTTTCTTATTTATTTAGATTCGTTCATTGGTCTCCTAAGGTAAATTATAATTTCAGGAGGGATGGGTAGCATTTCTTTAATCCGACGAGTGGAAACACCTCTTTATACATTGACCAAAGTTGAACCACTTTGGGTAAGCTAAGCTATAAAATGGAAACCGATTTGAGCTGGGGAAAAGTTTGTGGTAGCTACCATATAGCAATGGTCAAAAGTTTTGAGACTATTATATTTTTTTATATAAAAAATTAATAGAATTAATCAAACGTTTTATTGTGTTTTAGCATGTTTGTGTATCATAATTTAAGGTGAAATATACAAACATTTAGACCCAAAACTCATTTTATTTAATAAACAAAGTCAATGGATTTTCACAGTCAATATTTACACTTCTGTCCTTTGTTCGTCAGGACTGCTTCAATTCGTCTGGGCTGCTGGAGACCAAATTTGCTATGGTATCTTGACTAATATTGGTTTATTTTGGCTCAATAACCACCCAAATCTTTACAAATTTAAAGCCCTTAGTATTTTGCAAGTATCATGTGCTCCACTATAAATTATTAGCCCTGGTTTTTGTAAACCAGTCTCGCTGTGCATTCTTTCCTGTGTGTAGTGATTTGTGTTCGTTTTTGTGCTTAATCAAATTGTTTGTTCACTTTGTTGTTTCAATCATATTGACTTTGCCCGGTTTATTAGTTTCGTCACATAGTTTCTACTCTGTGTTTGTGAGATTATTAGTTCAGTTAGTGCTCTACTCTCCCATGTGTTTTCTTAAAATATAAGTGATCTTTTTTTGTGTTTTCTCTTTTAATTTCCACCTGTCTTTTCTTTTCTCCTGTGATTTCATCACATCAAGATGCACTGAGGTTTTTGTTGGTTTATACTTTTATTTACTTTTAATTATGCATTTTTTCATTTTTCTGTGCATGTTCTCTTCTTTTATCACCTTTGCATTGCTCGCATACACATTTATCTCCGTGCGTATTTAAATTGCAAATAAACTACATATATATTTTTGTTTTTGTTATTTCATTCTCATACGCACATACCATTTGAATGGTTACCTCTATTCACGCTTGTGCGTCTTCTTCTCCCTTTTACCTCCCTTATTCTACCCTTTTGATCAAATAGCGAATCTCCAGAGACTGAAACTCACCTCCTACAGAAACAGGGCAAGAGTGCGATTTTGGATTCACTGAAGAAATCCACTATTTTTCTTATTATTTCTTAAATGCCAACTTTTTTATAAACCTGATTTAATTTGAATATTACAATAATTATTTCTATCACGTAAATTAAAAAGATACCAATGAAAAAAAAAAATATATATATATATATATATATATATATATATATATATATATATATATATATATATTTATATATATATATATATATATATATATATATATATGAAGGGTGTTCTGGCTAAAAATTACCCCCCCCACGCAATATCTCAGCCAAAAATAAAAAAAAATATCAACTAGATTATCGCGAGGGAATAACAGTTTACTCAATAAAGACGCCCTCAGCTTTCACTAAGGCCTCAAGACGGCGCCAGAATTTGGTACATGCGTTCCTTACCATTTACTTGAGAAGATCTTCGAACACCTCCTTAATCTCTGCCATCAGCTCGGCCTTACGGTTGAAGGCAGAGGGGTTGGTGTCTTTCTCAACCGCGCGCCACACAGAGTAATCGATTGGGTTAAAATCGAAGGATCGAAAAAGCTAGAAATTGGGGCTGGTAAAGTCGTAGAAATTCCCTGACAAACACTTCTGACTCTTTCCGGAGGTATGGCCTTCAAAGAGCCACCCTCTCCAGACAGAGTTTGACCAGAATTTCCAGAAGATATATATAGGAGTCGGAATTGAGCCTAAGTCTCTGTTAAAAGAATTGGAGCAGCGTGGCGTCACACAGACTGGATCACACCCAAAGACTATCACAGTTTGGGGATCTTGGTCTTCATGATACGTAGCATGTATTATAGGGGGCCACCTGTTGTTCTGGATTGGTTCAACTGGTACTGGAAGTAGAAAAGTCCGTCTTAGGGGGATCCTATCGTCCCCAGCTCAACAGCATGTTTCAGCACGTTCAGGGGCTTTTTTGATTTTGTTAAGAAGTTTTCCTTTGCTTTGGCTGTCAGAATTTGTCCCTTGTGCCTCTTTAACGAGTGGTGGTGAAGGTCCTAATTCAGGGCAAGCTTCAAGGTGGTGAATACAACACTCATCCTCTTGCCAAACCCAGGAATTCCTTGTATAAGATATTGCGAGATTTTTTTCAGGTATGCAAACCGTCAAATTTAGCCAGAACACAACATATATATATATATATATATATATATATATATATATATACATTGATGTGATGTATATCAGTGGAAGATAATGGTAAACCACAATATTTGAATCAAGATTTTATTTATAACTATAGGACTATTTTCGGCAAGATGCCATTTTCCGCTAATAATAAAGAAGCTAGGCAATGAGCACAGTATATATAAGGTAAGACACATCCTAAACAAAATGAAACAGCAGAAAACAATCTGGGAAAAAGTATACTCGAGTAAATCTGGCGTGAATGGCAAGCTAAACAAAATAAAATGGAACCAGAAACAATCTGAAGAGTTGCTAATCTCCAAATCCGATTGCATCCGGGGGCTTATAGATACGATTGGAGACTCTATTCGTTATATATTTTTTAAATTTGTATTTCCCTTCAGAAAAATTGGAATTATCAACTTTTTTGATGATGATGGATTCAGCAATTCTCGTCTTAATATATTTGTTTAATTTATAAATGATTTGTGCATGGTTAAAATCAATTTTATGGTCATGGGTTTGCATGTGCGTAAAGAGACTTGAAGAATTCATACACCTTGTGGTATCAGCTAAATGTTGTTTCATTCTCTTATTAAAGTGGCCTAACTCTCCGATGTATGTTAATTTGCAATTATAGCATGGTATACTGTAAACTCCAGCATCGAAATTGATTAGGCGCAGTCTAGTCAAGGATTTTCGAATGGTATTAGAATATTTAAATGTAATATATATGTTATTTCCGTTCGCATATGATTTTAGAGAAGCCAAGGGTGGAGCATATGGGAAACTAATACATTTTTTTAAAATCATCCCTTCGTGGTGTGGAAGTGGCAAAGAAGTTTTTTTGTGCTTTGGAATGGCATCTATTTATGAGTTGAATTGGATATTTTAGTTCAATGAAATTGCTGATAAGGTGGTTAATTTCATCCTGAAGGAAGATAGGGTCGCACGTTCTATAGGCTTGGAGAAATAGGAAAGAAATGATAGATATATTAACGGATTTATCACGGAGGTATCTGTTATTTCTTTTCTCTTTCATCGAGCCACCTGCATAGAAGCTTTCTCCATTCTACAAATGTACACATTTGATGCATACAGACAGCTATATAGTTATCTAAATAGTTATCTAATAGAGACGTTTTATCTTCTTTCCAAATTTAAAATTCCATCGAATCCGAAGTTAGCATTTGTCTCCATGTTAATCAATTATATTCCATTCCGTCAATTAAATAAATCTCACCATTACATTGTATTCTTAAAATGAACTTCCTTCTAAACATGATGATGTGTAGTCACTTAAATGCTGTAATTTTACATTAATGTAGATAAAAACACACAAAATTTATTTGTATCAAACACAACAAGCCAATTTACGAAATCGTAATGGACAAAGAGGTTAATGTGGACCCACGTTCATGTTGGGTCAATGACAACAATCTTGTTCATGTAGTCAACTGGGCTTCAGAAGGATTTTAACATGGTTTTTGGCTCATTTCGTTGATCCATATTTGTCTATCTACCTTTGTCTTTTTCGTTGTTCGCTTTATGAGAACAAACACTTATGTTAATACTTAATATATTTTTTATTTCATAATTACCGAATTACGATCCCACAAAGATCCACTCGAGAGTAATTCAAAAAGAGGAGGAAAAGATGCAAGTCAAATATATAGGATAAGTAAAGGAAGAAAACATATGGATGAAGAATTACTTTCACTTGAATTATTTTTTCAAAGTCACCTTTTAAATTAGTATCTATCGATTCTTCTATTCGACATATTTAATGTACTATTTTCAATGTCATTTTTACACAAGCTTTCCCAAATCTGTTATTTTACAAAGATATTTTGTGTTTAGTGGTAAATCTTTTGTTTACTAGCTTGAAACCTTTAATACCTGTGGTCGTTCGGTTATCTTGCTCAAATATTAAGTCTCAATTTATGGTCGTAAACCCATTTAATATTTAAGAGTTTATTAAGTTGTCGGCACAGATCAAGATCATCCAGAGAAAGTAATTTGAACTTCCTGTAAATTCTTGCGATGTATTTCTAAGTTCAGTAATTAATTTCATTGTTCTATGCCGGACGCATTCCAATATTACAATGTCATTTTTGCATGTAAAGAGAACTCCAGAGAGTAACATCTATACAAAATAAGGTTTTACAAGCGCTTTATATTTTTCAAAAAAATTTCTTTCGATTTAATGCAAAAATGTGGCCTAGAACCATATTCGCCTTTTGTGACACCACAAAGCAATGTTTCAAAAATTTTAGATCACTAGAGATTAAGACACCTAAATCATGTTCCATTTGACTTTATTTAGAATTTGACTACCCATCTGATGTTTGTGTGACCATTTTCTTACACTGCAGAATTCTTTTTGCAAGTTTTCGCGGTCTCTATTATATTTTTCTATCTTAGTTAGTTTAATGCCATCTACAATTTCTAATTTTTATACAATAAATTCGTGTTAAGGTAGTTTATTTATTTAAAGAAAATAAGGATATTTACATTGAAAACTCTTTGTCTCACCATTTCCAGCCCGCCTCTCCATTTTAGTACGTTACCTCCTATTCCGTGCGCTTTGAGCTTTATTATTTTTTTATGTAGAATGGTGTCAAAAGTTTATTTGGAATCGAGAAGAACTATTTTACAGCCTTATCTGGGTTCGACCTTGTGAACATTTAGTGAACAAATCACTCGAATTACTTGAGCAAGAGTGTCCAAATTGAAAGCCGTATTGTGTGTCATTTATTGATTTATTTATTTTCAGAAGTCCCTTCCCCATATTATCGCAAATAATGGACTCCAAGAGTTTACCAACAAACGGAATAAACGAGTGGGATGAAAATTTCCACGCATAGCCTTTATACCAGCTTTAAAAAATGGTGTTACTTCGGCCTCTTTGATCTCCTCAGTAACTATTCCCTCGCTAATACGCTTTTTGCAAATTGTACCCAAGCGTTTTATTTAAGATGGATCAGATAGATTTTATTGGGAACTAGAGGTTTGGAAAGTTTCATTTTCTTAATATAAGAACTAATTTCATTTTAGATTTTGTCAATATTTGAAATTGCTAAAATCTTCTTTAGAATTTATTACATCTTCTATTTTAAGTAGGTTATTCATCTTTCAGACGGTAAAAACATTCACAAAGTGCTTGTGTTATGTCTTTTCTACGTAGTTCAGATCGTGATTACGAACTCCCTCCACATCCTGAAGGGATCCAAAGCACTCTCGAATTGTTAAGGATTTTTACATATCTATAAAATTGCTTTAGCTCATGTTTTGACAATTACGCAATTTTTTTTTCACAGTTTCTTTTATATGTTCTTATGTATTTTGCGTTTGACAAGGTGACGATAATTTATTTTTAGCGTTTTCACTTTATGGTATCAACTTTTATACTAACGTTTACGTTCCATATTGCGCCTTTTAATTTCACTATTTATCCGCGGTACCTGCTTTGATGCATTAGAAGCTTTAGGATTAGATCCTCCTACTTCATTATTAAGAGTAAAAAATGAACGCTGAAAATCATTATACATTCATTATCTGGCCGTTTGCAACGTTAAATTTTCAGCCCAATTTAAAAAATTTAAAGCTGAACGAAATTGAAAAAAACTACAAGATTTAAAGTTGAGGTTGAGATGAGAGCTCTCGGCTCGACAACGTTTTGATGAGAAGATTATCATTTATAAATTCTAGAAGTCTATTTCCTGCATTGTCTACAGCTTCATTTAGAAAAATCTACGTTATAAAAATTGAAGTAACCGCATATAAAGCGGGTTTTTTGATTTAATACTGAAAGTGTTTCCAAGAAAAAAATCGTACTTTTTCGTTTATTTTAAAGGCCAAAAGACCACGGCCAAATTTACTTCATAACTATTTATTCCAAATAAATAATATATTGCTACTTTTCAGCATTCCCTCTAGGGCAAATTTTTATGTATAAATTAACGTCTCCAAATTTTTCTCTTGTCACTGTTTCGCAAAGCTTTTGGGTTGCCTTTCCTTTGGCTCCCAGGTCACATCTCTAGCCACGCTTCCCTCCACACACATACGATCACCTACCTTTATCTTTGTATTAGATATACTTTAAATTCAAAACTAATAATCTAACACTGGAAACAAAATTATGTTATTTTACAAATCAAGTGACCTAATAAGCCAATTTATTTTGGAAACTTAGCAATAGGGAGACTGAATTTACACTTCACATGTAACTAAATTGAATTTCCATTTTTAATGCGATGTATGAGCTTGGTGCAGGGATATCAGCTTCTCAACATTTGGTAGGAAGCTACAAGGAAAAAGGCGCCTAGATCTCCGCGTTCAGTAATATAAATATGTTTCTTTGCTTGAAAAGATTAGGATGTTGGGAAGGTAAGAAAACACCTTTTGACTTTTTTTACACAGAGTAACGGTCAAAACATTTTTATATAGCTAAAATACTAGATTTTACTTCATTTATCTTTTGCCTCAACTCAATGACCTTTTGGACTGAACTCAGGTATTTCTCCGTCATTGTTGATATCTAGCAATGAGTTAGTGGCCTAGTCAGGTGTTTTATGCTAATAAAATCCTGAAAATTGTCACACTAGTCTTAATGACGGTCATCATAGTGTGAACAACACAATTTGAGCTTATCTTATGGTATTTATGGTATTTTATTCCCCTTCTCTAATTCAGAGAGGATCGAAAACTAAAATAGTTCACAACGGGTTCTGCTACGTTTAAATAACCGGAACTTGAACAGAAAAGTGACAGAGCTGATTTGACTTTGATTGAATTAACCTCATTTGCTTGCAACTGTCAATCAACTTCATTGAACTTTGTGATTATATCTGAAAATTTAATAATGTTATGCTTTATGTTTCTTCACTCATCAAAGGGAAGAGAAATGGCGTCCTGATCAAATCAAACAACTCTTTTAAAAAAGGAATAGATACGTCTTATTTAGTTTTGCTTTGTAGGCCATCAACTTCTGTAGGCTAAGCAAACGTTCAAAATTCTGTCGTTTTAAGTGTAGATGTGTGAAATCATTCGGAAAGTGAGAGAATATGCCTGCATTTTATTATTTAATTTATTTCTGGGATAACAGGCCTCAGTTATCTGTGAAGTCGACCACTTAGATTTTTCGGCCAGATACAACTTCTTTGAAGAAAAAAATGAAACTCCGATGACGACCTGCCATCGATGGTGCCCCATCTTTACCACAGGAAAATAAATATTTTAGTGAAAGAGATGTCTTACACCTTAAAAATTCAACAACACGAAAAACTTACTCACCTTTTGTATATGTTTCTAGGTTATCTTCTCAATAAAAGCTCGTAAAACAAACTTTCATCATCTTTGATGAAACAAACATAAGGTATAAGGCAAAGATTATTTTACTGACAGAGTGGAATCATTTAATTGTAAGCTAAATTTTGTTATCCTATTCATGTTGTCCATTATGTTTTCAGTGTTTTTAGCCATTTCATAGTCTCTGCTTTGAACAGACCCGTAAACGATATGAATAGTTTTAATAATCAGTTCTAGTGACTTGTATAAATCTATCTGCGAAAACTCTTTTAATGCTGACAGGATAACTTCTTCTCCAATTTTATGAGGTTTACCAAAATCTCTTAATCAGCAATGAGATGCTGTATGATGCCCACAAATCATCAATAGATTGTTGCCAAGTGCTACTAAACATATTTCCAATGGTTTTCTTTTTCTGAAAGTTTTCTTGGAGTGACTAAAAATATGCTAAGTTTTTATGCTTTATCAGTGTGTTTTCTTCAAATTCTTAAGAAGCCTAGAATGTTTCGTGGCTTAAGTTGAAAATACTCTTACCTACAGCGGGCTCAATGTTTACCGTTGGTTATTAGTAAGATTGTGAACGTAAAAAGATCAATACTAAAGAAATACCTAACATTAAATTTTACATTTAAAGGCTGTTTTAAAAAATATGAAAGGTCATTCCTAATTTATGTACGGACAAAATGCGGACCGCATTAATGAAGTCACAGTATGGTCTTGCAGAATGAATATAAGGAGCTGAACTGGAGGGTAAACAAACGTAAACATGTTCCGCTGCTTAGTATGTAATGGTGATGTTTGGTTGTTTTTAATAATACATTCCTTATGACACTGAGATTTAAAAAGATTAGTAAACATACATATCCTCTGTCGAGTTACGATTTGAAAATTTAAAAACACTTCTTTGTTTTCTAAATATTTAGCAAATAAAAACTAATGCAAAAAAAAACATGCAAGCCAATATATACCAGAAAAACAAGATGTGGGGAGTGCGTGTGAAAACTAACAATGAAATTCGTACAAATCTATAGTCTTGCTTCTACACCCTGTGGCGTCCCTTCATTAATACCATTCAGTCATATCTTTATTATATTATAAAATTATTTACACTACAATACTGAAGTTATCTCGCATTTATTGCAAACTTAGAGCATTGGACAATGCAGACACCAGCTGTCTGATTTGGCAGGCGTGTGGCGCGCGTTTAGTCTGGACAACGTTACCAATATACAAACAAACTTTCGACCTTTAAACTCCAACTTTGAACCACAAAATAAAATAAGATGTTGCTTTTTGCAAAGAATCTTGAGGTTTGGCAGCGCTGGAATGAGCTCTCTGGCTCAGCTGAGAAGGGAGGAACCACGCCGATTCGCTGGCAGTCAGCTGAAAGTAGTTTGGTCGTAAAGTTGCATCGTTGTGGCAGGACCTAAGGTTAGCTAGGATGTCCTGCTTTGCTTTAATATTCTTTTAGGTGTGGAGGAAGCAGTGAGGATTGTGGTTACCCGGCGCTGGTCAGTAAGTTAGAGTTTGGGAAACGTTTGTTTACCTTCACTCTTGATGAGCCCCTGTCCCCGTTTAGCAGTGGCACGTCTCTCCAAAATAGCTCGCTGCACTTCTAAAACTCGTCCCATAGAATGATGAAATGCACCTCTTTTTTCTGATAGAAAACGCTAAAAGGAGGTTAATTTATGCAGTAGCGATATATTCCATAGACAAAATTGCCACATATATTCTCGGAAGAATAACTATAAATAGCACGTTAAACCACGTAAAATTAAATAATACAAGCGAGATCATGAGCACTTAGGTTTTCACATCTTTAAACGAGGGACAACAGAGGATTGAATAATATTGAAATAAACAATAGAGGTCTAAGAAAAATCAAAATACAATCTCCAACGTATTATTAAAACAAATGACTATCGCTGACATGTTATGAAACAAAGCGCAGTCAGAAAATTCATTTGATTACATAATAACAAAAAACCGTACATAGAAATACAAACGCAAATGCAGATACATAGTTATATATTAAGAGACGAATGTAACAGACAAATACCTTTAATGATGCACCAATGTACGTATATAAATATATGTAGATAGTATTAGGTTACATTTTTATAATCTCTTTTATGTTTAATCCTGTATTTAGCAGCTTTATTCTTTAATCGCCTAAATTATAAAAACTCCTGCAGCAGTTAATATTAGATGACCAGGTAGATTTTAGCGATGCTGTTTCTATAATGCTTCTTTGTACATAAGACTTATTTTTTAAATGCTAATCGCGTGCATGGGGCTGTCTGTCGGACATAAACGCAAAAATGGCTATTTTTTTATATTACGTATCTTTTCACGGCAGAATTAATGGGGTCTTTTTCATATCAATATCCCCCACTCCCCGCCAAAATAATGTTGTCACCGAAGTCCCCCTTTTTTTTAAACTCGAGTTTTTCATTTTTATCCGATATATATGCCGCAAAAACGTGTTCGCCTGAAAATATTAAAATACATTCTTCTTATGTATCCATTTCCAGTGGAATTAATCAAGTAGGTTAGATTAGTTTACGTAAGTAACTATAAACTTTAAAAAAATCATATCACACAAATGATCATAAATATAATTATAAAGAAAACAAACTCAAACAATCTAACATAAGAATCATAACAGAAGAAAAAATTATGATCGTCCAATAAAAAACACAAACCTATACAACCTAAACAAACTTCCCTAATATGATAAATATATCACAACCATCAAATTCTACCAACAAAACCAAACAAAGTGACGTAAGCCACTTAACAGTTTTTGTTTTAATATAAAAACCAATAGACTATACAAGAATGAAATGTGATTTACTAACGATGAGAGGTAGGCTTCTACTTTGATGAATAGTTAAACCTATCGTACTTTGAAGAATACCACAGATTAAAATCAAGATTATTCAACCAACAAATCGCAAGCTGAATTCTCTTCGTATAAACTCCCCTAAATATCAGAACATAACAAAGTAGTTACAAATTTTATCGCAACCAATTTTTTTCTGCTTTTTTTTTTAATTCAGCCTAGCATTAGGCTATACAATAATTACGGTGACTTATACCTTAAAGGCAGTTGCCAGATGGTCCCTAAAATAATATCATACCACCTCTATGACCGATGAAAAAAATTTGCTTTCACTTGAGTTAGTTTTGAAACTTCCACACTCTTCCTATTCCAGCCTGCTTTCATGGATTATTTTAGTAAAGAAAATAGACATAGACCTAAGTTCTTTCCCATGGTATGGCTCTGTTAATACATTTGTAACTAAACTTTCAATTTATTTTCCACGTAATATATCAACTCTTTAAGTTACAGAAGTCTATCTTAATCATTTTTCGAAAACCCAACCATAAATTTCATGGTAAATTTGAAAAAAACAGTGACCTAATAATTAAAAAGGAAATGGAGTTGTAATATTAAATCGCGATTATTACACTAATAAAACAAATCATTTTGGAAGTTTTAGAAATTCGAAAAGATGCATACTTCCCTTGAGCAGAACATTGCAATTAGAGGAAAACTTCAAACGGTTCCTTAAAAGTTATCAATTATCATCTCTCTACTCTATTCTAAATTACAAGCCACTGGCTCTGGATTCTGAAAAATAATATTGTCTACAGAAAATACATAAACCCGGTACCCCCTTACCCCCGATTTTATCCTCTTAGACATTTCCAACTTACAAACTTGTCATATATGTTGCTGAATTGCTATCTCCACTAGAAAATTTGAGTACACTACCACCAATTCGTTCAAATTAAAAAAAAAATGATTGGTTGACAGGTTGATTTTTGTCACCTCCTAGTAAGTAAAGACATTCCAGTCACGCTTCACAAACATCCCTTTTAAGGAAACAATGACCATTATTTTTTCTAAACTTTTTATGGATTCCCTTAATTTTCATTGTTATAACAGACTTCACTTTAGTTCTATGTTGATCAGGGGTTTTGTTAAACAAATATTTATATCTGATGGTAGAGTCTATCAGTAAGCGAATGGGGTTGGTATGAGGTCACCAGTCGTCTCAATGGCAACATATTTTCTAATGACCCATTTGGAGGAAAGGTCTTTTCTGAAGTTGGAGTTTCATATTTTCATATATATTAAATATACTATGGAAACCGAAACTGACAAGACCCTCCACTTTTTAGATATTATATTGCCCCCCAAAAATGAAAATGGACTAGAAAGTTCAATATACAGAAAACCTACTAATATGGGGTTCGGTTTAAATTTTTTTAGTTCTTGCGAACTAAGATACATTGTTTTCCATTTAAACCATTTACGCCGTGCTATAACTTATGTTCAATATCACTCTTATAAACAACGAAATTCCCTTCCTCAAAACCTTTCCTTTTGTAAAACGGATCGCCAACATGCATCTTAGAAAAGATCATCTACACATTTTTAAATGCAGTGTATCAGTCAAATAACCCAGAAATAGCAGTAACAAAAGACAAGGACTATTTAATAATCCTAGAACTAGATATAACAAAATTCTTAATCGTAAAACTACAACTATTGTTAAAGAAATATTTCGTTAAATCAAACTTTAAAATCGCTTTCATCAAAAATCTAAAAATCAAATCATTGTTTACTATAAAGAATACTTTCCCATAGGGTCTTAGGAGATCCATCGTATATTTAATAAATCTCCAGAGTGTTACCAATGCACATACATAGGAAGCTCCGTATGGTCTCTTTAGGGCGAGATCATGTTCTAATATGTAATAAAAAGGGTGACATACTTCACACCCCCCAAAAATTCTGCAATGAGACCGTGATTCCATTGGTAATTTCTCAAATATAAATTCACACAAATACCCCAATACCTTTTGAATTCTACAAAATTTGTAAGTAAAACACATATACACCTTTTTTACAAATTTCACTACGAAAGCGTTCCTGAACAACATTATATCGTTTGACTAGAAAAGTGATAGCATGGACCCTTAAAGTCTTATGTTCATCCTTTCCGAGAAAAAATGTTTTGTGTTTATTCATTCCTCCTTCCTACATGTAAGGCATGTACAAACTGTATATTTTAAATCAATAGTACCTTTAGCACTTTTCCAATATAATATACGAGGGCGGGTCAATAAGTTTTGCAATTCGGATATCGGGAAACGAGATATGAGGAAAAGTGTTTTATCATTTTTCGATATACGAGGAGCGGTCGATAAGTTTTGCCATTCGGATATAAGAAAACGAGATATGAGGAAGAATGTTTTATTATTTTTCAAAATAACTACCCTCGACTTTAATGCACTTGCGCCACTTGTCCCTGAGGCTTCGAATTACGGACAACCAGAAATCTCCCGACTGCTGTTCAGTCCACTCCTGGACGGCGGGCTGGACATCTTCATCGTCCCCAAACCGGCGTCCACGCAGTGAAGCCTTGAGCTGGCGGAATAAAAAGTAGTCGCTGGGGGCCAGATCTGGACTGTAGGGGGGATGGCTGAGCTTCTAGAATCTGCACTCGCGCAGGGCAGCTTGTGCAACTCTGGCCTTGTGGACTTTAACGACGTTGAAGTCGATCATGGGGCGTGAGCTTTCGTGAGGTTTCTAGGGGCCCAACAGACAGAGACCTTGGTCATGGCCAAATTGTCGTGGATAATGATGATAACACTTCCATGTGATATTCCAAATTCTCGCTCGATTTTTTCGACCTTCACCCATCGATTTTCGAGGATCATCCTTTCCACACGGGCCATATTGTTCCTGTTGCTCACGTCTGATGGGCGTCCTGGACGGGTGTCATCTTCAAGGGACTCACGACCTTGGCGGAACTCCCTATTTCAGCGAGCAATGGTTGCATAGTAAGGGGCGGTGTCGGTGTACAATGCAACCATGAGTTCATGGATCTCTTTTGCATTCATGCCTTCTTTGGTCAAAAATTTGATCACTGTGCGGTACTCAACCTTCTCCATTGTTGAAAAATTTGTGACCAACGATCTGCGATCAGCTACTTTTTCTTAAATAGACGAGGCAGAAGCGTGCGGCTGCAGGTCCTGATTTGTTATAACTTGTCCTAACCCTCTCACATAGAGACATTCCTCTTCCTCTATTTTGCCCTTTCGATTCGCAAAACTCTTTGACCGCCCCTCCTATTTTTACCTAATTTTGCATTAGCTAATTTTATATCCTTTAAACTTTCCCAAAACATTTTTTCTTTTTCGTTATTTGTGTTATAAAGTCACAGAAGAAGTTTAAGAAGTTTTATCCTCAAGAATACGGTATAATTGCAGATTGTTAACCGATATATTAAAGAGACCAACATAAGCGAGAACATTGAAACCAGTTTTTGGACAGGTAGATTAGCTATCCTATAAATGTATTCTTCCGGTTCGAAGAGGAAAGGGTCTCCCGCTGGACCTGAAGTAGAGCAGTTGTCTAATAATGCCAATACATTAACCGTACCAATTTGTCTTGGATCTTTTTCCATCTATCGAGTGTTTTGACTAAGTCAACGCTGTTAATAAATGTAGGGAAAGCGATATCCCACCCTAAAAGTAGAGGCCCTGTTCGGTCACCACAACGTCCTGGCGCTTGGCAGTGTAACCTAAATACTTAACTCCCCCCTCTCCCTTCCACTCGTAGACCACCAGAAGGCCTCCTACAACCACGAAAAGTACGAATCATCAGATTTCTGGGCCAGGAGCATAATTCAGGTTAAAAAGGCACTATTATCCCTAAAATTGGGGATTTAAATTCTTGTCATAGACGAAATTAAAGGAACAGCAGCCAAAAGCCAGAAGATAGTTTTAGAGCTAAGTGAAAGATGCTCGGAGAAGAACCATTAGAGGGAAGAGGCTTAATTCCTAAGACCTCATTCCCTCCTCCTTCCACTACCCCTAGTGGGTTGGTGAAGTATATAGGTGGATAACTGGAGAAGAACGAAGAAGATCGAGTTAGAGATCAACACAAGGAAGTCCAGTGGAAGTGCCAGTCAATCAAAGAAAAGAACAGAGAAGAATCTCATGCTGAGCCAGTTCCTAGGGGTCACACCAAAAATTAGTTTCTTTTGTATTGAGAATCACTCTCTTACAGCTCTTGTCAGAGAAACCCCCTATTCTGGTTTGCGACCTAAACCAGAGATAGCCCTCGACATTGAAAAATACTCAAAGTGAACTCCCTCAACCCCCCCCCCCTTCGTAAAAGGATCCACTGTTTTCTCATCGCTCGTCAGTGCGAACCATTCCAAGATTAACCCGAAGATTGGAAAAAGCATACCTTCAAGGTTATGTTATTTAAATCATCTGAGTTAGACAACGTGCTTAACACCATCTGTCATCCGCAGCGAAATCACCTGTCGCTTCAAGTTAGGCTCCGTGCCAGTCAAACAGCTGCGTATCTGTGAACACGCCCACGCGCCTAACCACAAAAACATTTTTTCGTCTACATAAAAATTCAAGGCCAAGGTCATTTTCTCCAGCCGGATTCACGTGTGTTTTTTTTTAAGTAAAAAAAATCAATTATTTTTGAGTGTCAATTAGCGACCAACATTAAAGTGAGCTTTGGGTCAACCATTACTTTATATTCATTTGGTTTAAATTAGTAAGCCTAACATAAACTCGTTTAATTCATAGCTGTATACTTTGTTTTTTGAGATTTCACTTTTTTTATGTTGTAATTAAAGATATATTTTATTAGAAGTATTTAATTTAATCCTCGAAATGCTGCACTTGGCACTAGAAATCCTCAAAGATTAAATAACGTAAAATAATATAGCACTCTTAGAGAAAACGTAATCAAGGAGTTACTCAAGTAAGTAACAAACCTAAGTACATAAGCACTACTCGGCCCTTACAATACTACGACATAAATATTTGGTGTCAGGTTTAATGGGTATTCGAAGAACTCAGTATAGTTGTTTGTCTTGCTTTCCCTTCAGTAATGGTAAATTTGTGCCTAGCGTTCGAGGCAAAGTTAATCATAAAAAGGTCTGTCTATACATTTGTGGTTAATTGTCAGTGAGTAGCCCGTTAATGTTATTAATTATTTTTTTGGTAGTAGTATTCCAATTAGCAGAAAGTGTTGGCATAAGGGTTAGGTAGGCAGCGCGCTACTTGTTTGAGGTTGCATAAGTACCTTTAGCATATCGGTGAGTTTTTGGACGAACAGACAGAGGTAAAATGGAATCGTTTGCAGAATTCCACCAACAAGTCCAAGCTTTGGGACTAAGTAGCAAGGAACTAGTTGCCTACGTCCAGGAACGAGAAGACAAACAAGCACAAAGGGAAGCAGAAGAAAGAAAATTACAGATGCAAGCGGTACCAGAAAAGGGGCAAAGGGAAGGGAAGGCAGAAGAAAGAAAATTACAAAGGGAAACAGAAGAGAGAGGACGAGTACGCGCTCATGAAAGGGATGAAAGGAGAATACTGATTGACAGAAAAATAGAAAAAGGAAGAATACAGAGTGATATAGAAGTAGAAGAAAGAAGAATAGAGATGAGAAGAATAGTAGACGAAACAAGAACACAGTGGAAAATAGAAGCAAAAGAAAGAATAATACCGAAGGGAGGTAAAACAAAAGAAAGAATAATACAGTTGAAAAGAGAAGCAGAATAAATAAGAATGAAGATAAAAAAGGAAGCTGAAAAAACAAGAATACAGATAAAATAGAAGACGAAGAAAGAAGAATGCAGATGGAAAGAAAAGCAGAAAAAAGAAGAATAAAGATAGGAAGAGAAGTAGAAGAAAGGAGAATAGAAATGGAAAGAGAACTAGCGCAAGCGGAAATAGAAGCCGAGGAAAGAAGAATAAAGATGGAAATAGAAGCAGAAGAAAGAAAAATAAAGATGAAAACTTAGCAAAATGGAGTGACGATGGATGAAGAAGGAAGTAGGGAAGCGGTACACCCATGTGGACCTAGGAAAGTACTTACGATGTAAACCCAGCCTAATGGGGTGACAAGGGATGAAGAAGGAATTATGGAAGCGGTAGACCCATATAAACAACCTCAGATGAGAGAGTTGGATAACGAGTATCCCCTACACTCAGTAGCCTTCCCCCAGAACGAAATGTCCACTGAGATTCATTTAAACCCCCAATTCGTCCTGATAGCCTCACCCATCAACGATGTCTTAGAGGAACTTTCCCCCGACCCCATTAGATTGAATCCAAACGCGATCTCCCAGTTTAGCTTGGTAAACAATGACGATGGGACTCCTGTTCCCATCACTTATGCAGCCATTAAACATGCCACCCTAGCCATAAGGGGGAGATTAAATTTAGTCAGTTGTCAGAAAAAAAGCGAGTACAAGTACTTTGGAATTCCATCAGAAGTTTTTGACATACTTGGGTAGACTCAATAACCAGAACGGGTGACTCATGCTCTGTAAAGTATTGGTCATCGAGCACCACTTTAATATTAATTATATAAAAAGTACCGGTAAGGTAAAGCTTATGTATAACACGAGCCGAAACCCCGTCGAGGGTTATTTCATCTACCATTAATCTTAAAAATCATTCTTTTGGGGGGTGTTTGTGTTTTGTGTATATATTTAAGATCTTAAGGTTTAGAAGTGTAAGGAAGTAGCTGGCTAGATACCAATTAAGAGCCAGGCTCATACTTTTCTTTGTATAATCGATGATCTAGGTTTTGTTTCTATTAAATTGGGTGTTGTGAGACGTACCCAGTAGGCACGAGGCCTATGTAGTAGCCTGCCTTTGTACGCGCGCGCGTGTGCGCCCGAGATCAAAGAAATTTAAGTTAATAGGATGGTTGAGTCAGCGAACGGTAAGAATCAGTATTATGTTCTAAGACATGTAAGTTTGCTTTTGTCGGTTATATTTGTTTGTATTTTTTTACTGGAGTTCCCCCCCCCCCATTAACCTATTCGAAGGAATGTTGGAAAATTGATATTCCACCCTAAAAACAGAGGTGCTGTTTGGTCACCACAACGTCCTGGCGCTTGGCAATGTAACCCGATTACTTACCCCCCCTCCTCTCTCCCCTCCACTTGCGGACCACCAGAAGGCCTCCTCCAACCAAGAGATGTATGAAGCATCAGATTTATGAGCCAACGAGCATAACATTGGTTAAACAGGCACTATTTCCCCTAAAATTTGGGATCGAATTTCGTGTCATAGATGAATTTATAAGAGCGCAGCCAAAATCCAGAAGATGCCTTTAGGGCTAAGTGAAAGACGCATGGAAAAGAGCCGTTAGAGGAGAGAGGCTAAATTGCTAAGAACTTACCCTCCCCCCTCCTCCTTCCCCTATCCCCAGTGGGTTGGTAAAGTATATAGACGGATAACTGTAGAAGAACGAGGAAGATTGAGTTAGAGATCAACACGAGGAAGTCCGGTAGAAGTGCCCAGCAAGGAAAGAAAGAAACAGCGAAGAAGCTCATGCTAAGCCAGTTCTTGGTGGTCACACCAAAAATTAGTTTTATTTGTATTGAGAATCATTCTCTTACAGCTCTCGTCAGAGAAACCCCCTATCAAGGTTTGCAACAAAAACCAGAGATAGTCCTCGCCATTGAAGAATACTCAAAGTGAACTCCCTCACCCCCCGGGACCCCTCCTCCATTTGACAAAGGATTCACTGTTTGCTCATCGCTCGTCAGTGCGAACCATTCCAAGATTAACCCGAAGATTGGAAAAAGCATACCTTTATGATTACGTTATTTAAATCATCTGAGTAAGACAACATACTTAACGCCATCCGTCGCCCTCAACGAAATCACCTGTTGCTTCAAGCACGTCTCCGCGCAAGTCAAACAGCTGGGTGTCTGTGAACACGCCCACGCGCCTAACTGCAAAAACATTTATTTCGTCTACACAAAAATTCAAGGCCAAGGTCATTATCCAGCCAGATTCACGTGTGTTTTTTTTTAAGGTTCAGAAATCCCATTATTTTTGAGTGTCAATTAGCTTTGGATCAACCATTACTATATATTCATTTGGTTTAAATTAGTAAGTCTAACATAAACTGGTTTAATTCATAGCTGTATAGTTTGTTTTTTTAGATTTCACTTTTTTATGTTGTAGTTAAAGATATATTTTTTTTTGAAGTATTTAATTTAATCCTCAAAACGCTGCACTTGGCATAAAATCCTCAAAGATCAAATAACGTAAAATAATATAGCACTCTTAGAGAAAACGTAATCAAGGAGTTATTCAAGTACGTAACAAACCTACGTACGTATACCACCACTCGGCCCTACAACACCACGACACTATATTAATAATACCGGTTTTCTAGGACGGTAAAGAGGCTAACATAAAGGGGTAACTTTGAAGCCAGTTTTTGGACTGGTGGATTAGCTATCCTATAGATGTAGTCTTCCATTAGAGGAGATAAGGATCTCCCGCTCGACCTGAAGTAAAGCAGTTGTCTAATAATGCCACAACATTAAACGTACCATATATATATATATATATATATATATATATATATATATATATATATATATATATATATATATATATATATATATATATATATCCAAAAAAGTACAGTAGCGTACGTCTAACTATTAGGATAAAACCACAGTAATAGGACTAATTTTATATGCGAAACCTTGTTTCGACGTAAACATTCATCATCGTCAGTCGCTAGTGGACAAGTGAAATACAGCTATGAAGGAAAATCAAACACGGGAGATCTGTGAGGCCTTTCAACTAATCGTCCTTTACAAAATAAACTGAAGCAGAAAGAAACATAAGACGAAATTTTACAAAGAAGACGCCGACACGTATATGACAGATGGGCACATTTGGATTATAAGGGCATTAACAGGTACCTGGAAACCATCCCTATTAAAGAATTAAGCCTACGGAAACAGAAGGTGACCATTGATAAAAGGGATAACAAAAATCAGAAGTTGGACTCAAATCGTCAAAACTAAATTATAAGATTACAACTTCATAATTCTTCTATTTGAGAAGCAATAACCATTTCTAAGAGATGAAAATTATCAAGAATAAATCCGAAAAATGAAGAATATAGGGAGAAATAAGCCTGTCGAAACAAAAACAATTTCTAAGAGGGGAACATTATCATGAATAAAACATGAAAGATATTAACCATTAGAATAACTAGAAAAGCTAATCATTAATTAGGTCAGTGATTTTATCTTTAAGGCAATTCTTGAAAAGTTTTTTAATACAAGGGTCTAAAAAATACATGCCGGAGCTGAGGTTAAAGTTACAATTAGAAGTAAACTGTATAATCGCAGATTCTAAAAGATCTCGTGAAAAGAAGTCTATCGATCTGGCGATCAAAGAACTCTCGGTTTTTTTAACTTCTTTGATTATAAATTCAAAATTAATGTCATCCATACTCTCCTCCATAGAGCATATAACTTGTCTTCAACTTTTTCAGCACTACATTTAGAATTCGATTTCTTAAAAAAATTCTTTTCCACCAATGGCTAACCTAAATCACTATTTCTGAGACAAATTAGTCTGTTTCTCAATAAAAAAAATACTCGACTCTGCCTACAGAGTCAATTGGTTCATATCGTCTGCCCATTTTGCAGCTAGGAAAACATTCTATGGTTATAAGCCTTCCCGCACTAACGACTTCAACAAATGTATAACATTGACATTTAATAATAAATTGAATAGTTTAAAGGACATATTTGGAAAAGCGGGTATTAATCTAGCCTTTAAATATAATAATTCCTTAAACCAATTGATGATGGCCAGGAAACCCAAAGAACATCATAACATAGAAGTATATGCAATACCATGCAACGATTGCCATAAAGTTTATATAGGGGAAACGGGGAGAAATCTAGACAAGAGATTGTATGAACACAAAAAGATATTAGAGTGGGCAGCGAAAGCAGTGGAATATTTTGCCATGTTAGAGACAAGAATCATACGATCGATTTCAATGGAAGTAAAATGGTATTTAAATCGGCTAACTATGTAAAGAGAAGAATCGTAGAATCGAGATTGATATCGTCAGTTCCTAATTTAAATCTATCTGAGGGTCAATTTTCTTTTAATCCTGTAATAAGAAAGCAAATAAACAAAATAGTAAAATGTCAGCCCTTCAATATGTTTAGGCCATCCCCCCCCCAGATTAGCCACAAGTAGGGGATTGGGGGAAAAAAGAGGGGATCTTGTGTTATGCTTATATGCACTTCTCTTATATTTTATACCCAGTGTCAGTTGAAAAAGGGTGTGAGATACACCGAAACTGTTCTGAATTAAATTGTCTTCGGAGAATGTGGTTTACTTCCTCATATATATATATATATATATATATATATATATATATATATATATATATATATATATATATGAATCCAGAAAAATTCCGTACAAGGGTGGGATTCGAATCAAGCACACCTAGGCAGTGAGCAACTGCTTTGATCTCAATTGAAACGCCCCTTAGGCTACTCGGCTACAAGGAAGACAAAAAATTAATTGTGAATTCAAAGAATAAAGGAGAAATTGAGTCAAGTACAGATCAACCTTGAGAAGTGTGCCTTAAAAGTATGTTTATTCGAAAGATTTTTGACTTCCGCGTAGCAGAATTAGGAAATAACTTTTTCAGAAGAAAAAATTATTCAGTTTTTCTGTTTCTTGCGGTTTGCTGGATTCATTTCATCATTCATTCGCGCTCATGAAAGATTTATTTATATATATATATATATATATATATATATATATATATATATATATATATATATATATATATATATATATATATATATATATATATATATATATATATATATATACGAGGGGCAGTCAATAAGTTTTGAAATTCGGATATAAGGAAACGAGATATGAGGAAAAGTATTATATTTTTTTTCCATATAACTACCCTCGACTTCAATGCACCTGCACCACTTGTCCCTGAGGGTTCGAATTCCCGACAACCAGAAATCTCCGACTGCTGTTCAATCCACTCATGGACGGAGAGCTGGACATCTTCATCGTCCCCTAACCGGCGCCCACGCAGTGCAGTCTTGAGCGAGCTCCTCGAATCCGCACTCGCGCTGGGCAACTTGTGGAACTCTGGCCTTGGGCACTTTGACGACGTTGAAGTCGATCATGGAGCGTGAGGTTTCTAGGGACCCAATGGGCAGACCTTGGTCATGGCCAAATTGTCGTGGATGATGTTGAGAACACTTTCATGTGATATTCCATGTTCTCGCTCTATTTCTTCGACCTTCAACCGTCGATTTTCGAGGATCCTCCTCTCCACACGGACCACATTGTACTCGTTGGTCACGTCTAACGGGCGTGCTATACGGGAGTCATCTTCAAGGGACTCACGACCATGGCGGAACTCCCTATTACAGCGAGCAATGGTTGCATAGCAAGGGGCGGTGTCGGTGTACACTGCAACCATGCGTTCATGGATCTATTTTGCATTCTTGCCTTCCTTGGTCAAAAATTTGATCAGTGCATGGTGTTCAACCGTCTCCATTGTCGAAAAATTTGTGACTGATGATCTGCGATCAGCTACTGCTTCTTAAATATACGAGACAGGAGCGTGCGGCTGCAGGTCCTGACTTGTCATAACTTGTCCTAAGACCCCCACAAACAGCCATCCCCCTTCTTCTCTTTTGCCCTACCGATTCCCAAAACTTATTGACCACCCCTCGTATTTATGGCGTTAGGTTATTTGTCGCCTAACTTAAATATAGAAGAAAATAACAGAGATTTCATTTATTCAGATATATTTACCAGGGATACCTGGTTTAAACCTGAAGGCCTCATTATTGACCAGCTTAAACACCATTATTTGGAACTGATACTCGGTCTTCTTGACTCCCGGTACATCTGAGACGAACCAGAACATACCAGGTTTGAAAAGATGCTTTAGTTTCCTCACAAGGTTCGCAGCTCGTCCCCTACGCTTGTTCTCCATCTTCTGTGACAGAAGCTTGTCATTTGTTCTGCTTTAAGGGTAGAAGCAGATGTCTTCAAGCACTAATTGCCTCATAAGTAGCTCTGACACTCCCTGGTGCATGGATATGGTCTTCATTGTCTTTTTAAGATCGTTGTCAATGATGGCCTGGATCTCTACGACAAATTCAGGGGTTCTTTTCGTATCCGAACCCTTAGAGTCGGGTTTCCGAGCCACCGTACCCTCATAATTTCCGCCTCATCATGCAGTTTTCAACAAAGCACTAGAGAATCTATAGTTCCGATAATCAGTCGATCAATAATCCCATAATATTGACTCAATAAAATAATAATATATGTCTTCCCTGCTAAGTTGAGTCAGCGATCTAGCCTCTAATTTTTCAAGTGTTTTTGGAAATGTGATAGCTGAAGTTATCTCATTATTCATTTCATCGTCCTCTATTACCAGCCTATTATTTCTTTCTTCCACTTATCTTAATTGTGACAAAAGTGATATAAACCCAATCAGCTTCCTCACATTCCTTTTCCTTCCGTTTCCTTTATTTAACCCTATGCTGGATCTTCCTTTCCCTGCTTCTTATTTTTTGTTCTACGCTCAGCTTTTATTTGCAGATTTATTGTTCCACTTCGCCTGACTAATGGTCTATTCTTCGCCCTCATTAAGCGCGTGGACGTATATAAAGTCATAGGGACTAAACAGGTTTTTAAGTGGGCAATAAAAGATTGTGTTTAGGTGGAAGTTCCTCCTCTACTTTTATGTTATCAGTCCTCATAAATGGCAAACTTGTGTGGGTGCCAAAGTGAACTTTGGATGTTCCGTTCTGAGTACTGTTAGAATTATAAACATTGCCTTAGAAATTTAGTCACTGTAGGCCTGGAAAATAAAGAGGACGTATATGCTGTAAAAATAAGTTTTTATGTGCTATTATGAAACACTTCGGCTCGATGATTAACCCATTAATTTCCGTCCGCTTTTATATAAGCGCCATGTAGAAGACACTTTTTTATTATTTAGACATAAGTCGCATTGTACACTTTTCCTAAATTATTTAAATTCAAAACGCAGATATTAAATTATCCTGTGAACTCGAATAAAATAATAGCATATCGTTTCTTGACGTGAAGATTACCCGAATAGACAATCACTTCACGTCAAATGTTTACCGAAAACCCACTTTTTCAAAACTCAGTTTAAGTTTTTTTTAGCTTCTGTGATTTTAAATTCAAAATTAATGCCATTCTTACTCTCCTTCATAGAACATATAACTTTTCTTCAACTTTTTTAGCACAACATTTAGAATTCGAATTCTTAACAAAATTCTTTGCCACCAATGGCGAACCTAAATCACTATTTCTGAGACAAATTAGTCTGTTTCTCAATAAAAAATACTCGACTCTGCCTCCACTACAAACTGTCAATAAATTAAAGATCTTCTTTTCCTTACCATACTTTGGTTACCAATCCGAAAAACTTAAAAAAGGTTAAAACTGTTAAATTCAGCCTTTCCTCAATTATTACCATCTCTTGTTCTCATTAATGACTTCAGACTGGGAACATTATTTAAGTTCAAAGATCAACCACTCACCAATGTGCAATCTAAAACTATATACGTTTTTCGTTGTACGTGCAGTAGCACTGTATCATATGTCGGGGCACCAAAGCGTACGCTTTACCCCCGCTTCATGCAGCATATGGGTAGATCTGAAAGAACAGGACAACACCTTTCAAAACCTGATCCATCCCCACTTCGATACCATCTGCAACAAAGTGGCTCTAGGGATACACTAGAGAACTTCTCGATACTTAATGCGGTAAGAAACATCTCGGACCTTTACACGCTAGATTCAATTTATATTACAAAACTTCAACCAGTCTAAATAATAACTCATTATATGTCCCATTAAATATTGTCAGTCATTAAAAAGCAGGTTAATTTGTTCAATTTTATATTGTTGTTTTTTTTGTAGGAATGAAATCCACTGTCAATTATTTTCCTTCCTATTTTGTTTAGAAATTTCCTCGTTGGTTTTTTCTTCGTATTTCCAATGTAATCACCTCCTCTTAAATTTAATATATATATATATATATATATATATATATATATATATATATATATATATATATATATATTTATATATATATATATATATATATATAAATATATATATATATATATATATATATATATATATATATATATATATAGTAGGAATATGAAGACCCAGGTGATTACACTAATTATTTATTGGCCAGACGTTTCGGACCTTCACTATGACCATCTTCGGTGACTGTATGGACAAATGAGTAAAAATGAAGCCTACTAATTTAAATTCTTATATTGATTTTTACTCTTCTCACAGCCCTAAAGTTAAATGTTCTGTTTGTTTTTTTTATGTTTCTACCGGCATTACGAGTCGTGAGCCCGGAATATATGGATTTGGAATTTTCCAATATTTTTTAAATTGGCCATAAGCTTTGTTATCCTTACCCGTTTCTTCAAAACTGTCTTTCTCCTGCAAAAAGACATATTATCAAACTAATAATAATAATAATAATAATAAGTCTTTTGTAATGCGCTCTTCAAGGCCTGAGGCCTTCCCAGAGCACACGTTGTGCTGAGATGAAAATGGAAATTCAATGGAAATTTAAGAGGGGGAGAAGGAAATTCTGAAAAGATGCGTTTTCGGGAGACGCTTAAATGTGGTAAGAGAGGGAGAAGACCTGATTTCAACAGGAAGAGCATTCCACAACTTAGGGGCGCATATTGAGAAGAAGCAGTCCCCCATTGAGCAGAGGGATGAACGAGGAATATTCAAAAGAGGTGCATGTGATGACCGAAGGGCCCGAGGGACATGGCGTGGCGAAAGGGCAGAAGAGAGATAAGACGGGGCCTTGTTGTTTAGGGCCTTAAATGTGAAGAGAAGTATCTTGAAGTGAGTGCGGGATCTGACAGGGAGCCAGTGCAGTTCATGCAGCAAAGGTTTCGAGGGAGAGAAGCGAGGGCGACGGAGGAGAAGCCGGGGGCATAGTTCTGTACAAGTTGAAGGGAGCGGAGAGAGGAGGATGGCAGATTCACAAGCAGAGAGTTACAGTAGTCAAGGCGTGAGGTGATGAAGGCATGAAGAGAAGTCTCAAGACTTTGGCGATCAAAGTGAGAGCGAATGCGAGAGAAGTTGCGACGGAAACATAGAGAGGATTTGTTGGCATTGCGGATATAAGGCTTAAAGGAGAGATGCTCATCAAACTGTCCCTATTCTCCCTTTTAATAGTAATAACATTTTAGTTCTACCATTTCCTCTTTGTTTTAGTGATCTTCCCCGTCTTCGGAATAACTTTAACATTTCTGTTGCTTTTAAATATGAGACGACCATTAAGAATTACGTAATAATTGTAATAGTTTTTTTTGGGGGGGGGGGGTATTCAGTTGAGTGTTCTGGTTGCCTAAGTAAATATTATGGACAAACAGGTAAACAAATTTCTGTTCGCATAAATCAACATAAATGTAATGTCCGAAGAGGGGAAAAGAACAGTGCTTTCTTTGTCCACATGTCAGATAAGGACCGAAACTAATTAACTGAAACTCGGCCAAATTTATTTATCGTTTCAATGACCCTATAAAAAGATTATCATTCAATCTGCTTTTATAAGCTAATGTGATAATTTTAACCTTTTCCCTGGCTTATATAAAATAGATGCTATAAATAAAAAACTAATACTTAAAGAAATTAGTTCTGACTTTTGTCTTTAGTTCTATATTCAATCTTTAGTTATGTGGGTCAAGTTTTTATTTTAATTATGTCACTGCTCTGTTATGTACATTGTATTTTCCCCACTATTTCCGGACATTCGGTCATTAACAATGACCATCTTCAGCGAATTTAACTCTAATAGGAATACAAGAAACCTTTTAAGAATTGCATGGCATAATTTCAAGAAACAGGGAAAACAATTCAATATCAGTTACAATATGAAAAATAAGTCAAAATCAACAAGACAGGAATCAGAAACAAGACCAGAAAGAAAAGGGGGCAGTTAAATATATGTTAATTTACGGATATATGATAATAAAAAAATATAAAGTAAAAACACAGTTCAATACAATGGGAAAATCGATCGAAAAATGCGAGTTTGACCAAGAAATAAAAATTTAAAATTAATTTAAATAATATTTCTGGGAGTAAAAAATATGAATAATAAACATTAATTAAACTATAATGAGAATATAAGAAATACGAGAAAATTGTAAAAGCAGGGCGAACAATGAAAAATGAAAAGCAAGTAAAATCAAAAAGCCAGGAATCAGAAAGGAAAACCAGAAAGCAAAGCAAAGCAAGCAGTTCAATATATGCTAAAAATACAAATATACGATAGAAAAAAATATTATAGGTCAAAAACAGTTAAATACAGGGGGTAAATGTGATTCAAAGAATCAATAAATACGAGTAAACTAAGAAACGAAAGTTTAAAACTTAATTACGCTTAGTGAAGCAGCAAATAAGAATGAGAAACATGAAACTAAAGGGAAAAAATATTATATACATAAAATCATTTGGATTTAAAGGGGCCGCAATTTTTTTTTTAATAAACACAAAGAATAAAAATGAAACTGAAAATTTTTAGACAAAAACTAACCTTATTTCGTTGCAGCTGATAATATCAACTGATTACTATGGTCAGAACTAGCCAAGAAGAGAACTAAGTAGGGGGATTTGGTTGGTTGTATGTTTTTCTATAGGCCTATGTAGTGAATAATTTGAGGGCTGGATGAATAATCAATAAGTTTCTGGTTTATTTGTGTTTTGAAAGTGATTCCAGAATTTTTAATTCCAGAGAAGAGAAAGTGAAAGATAATAAACTGGAAGAATCAGTGTTAATACGGGATGTTAAGTTTTTGAGAGTGTGAGTCCTGGGTAATGCTCTTAGGCATAATTGTTATTGATCCAGTTATCTTGGATAATTAGAAGCTCCAGAAATGGAGAGTGTCCGGATGCCTCACCGTGGGCACGGCACAGAAATAGTGAATGTAGTTCCCTTTTCTCCTCCCCAAGGGGTGTTAATCTGTAGAATTTTGTGCCTTCGAGGCCCCAACAAACGCAGTTCACCCTCTTGCTACCACTACATGCAGGAAGATCTGAAGCTGTATATCTTAGCCACATTTTCAGTCCCACCATCGCCACCACATTCTTTAAAGATCTACCCTTGGCATCTTTCGGTGTGACGCAGCCTCGCTGCTGTTGCGTTTTCAATTCGATGGGGAAATTCCTTTGCTTTTTCGCTGCCTTTGTTTGTACAGATGTGAGTCCGAAAAGGATGAATTTGGTCTTACGCGATGACATCCGTCTATGTATTAATTTACCCGGAAACTTTGAACTCACAGTGTGAGTTCTTTTTTATGTGATATTTAGGAGCGAAGAGAAGTTTAATACCAAATTGAGGGTCAAGACTTATCTCCCTGTGTGTCTCCCTCGTGCCATTTAAGGGGGGGACGAACCTAAACTTGGGTATCATTTTCGCTCTTTGCTTCATGTTTTTTGTATCTCGACCTCGAAAGTGCCTTTTTCCCCTTGTAGTTCTCAGGTCAAATTTTATAATTGCAAAAAACAACTTATTTTATTTCATAGAATTTTATTTCTTTTAATGATTTTTTTTCCTAAGATTTATGAATAATTTGTTTATAAATTGAAAGCCGTTTTTCCACGCACCTCTCTCACCGTCGATTTCGAATAATCCTTTCCCTATGACTAAATTAATTTAATATTTAACTTTCTTTTAATTCAACAACGGATCCATTTTATAATTGTTTAATTCAGTGTACATAAAACATCATTGTTCGTTTATTTCCCATTTAACCAATTATCCAGGTCGTGCTGTAAATTCACATATTTATCTAGTTATCTTATTTCTCTCTTCTTATCATCAACGAACATTTCGAAATTTAGCTAAATAAATCTTAGTTTATGTTTCTTATAAAAATTTAATAATGAAAGGACAGCAACGGATTAGTGTAGGATATTGGCCTACTTTAATTACTCTCCTACTCTGTCCTCATTTCATGGTCTGGTACTTGTATAATAGACGTTTATGTGGGCTAATATCAAATATCCCTGAAAGTCCATACAGACTTCCTTGGTTATGTGGGCCTCGTAAGTCCAAATAATTTTAAGGAAAATTCTCCAAAGTCTAACACAATTGCTTCGACTCAAGCGGTACCAAAGCTTCTTTAGTCATTTAGTTGACTCTAAATGTTCCGAGTACAAAAGGCTCTAGAGCTTGGCCAACATATGGTTTCAATCTTATGGGAAGGTAATGTGGTTCCCTCCTTCAAGTCTGGTTGAACGGTAGTTAATGGAGACCCTTCCACTATTTTAGGGCTGTTTTAATATTTCGAAACAGTTAAAACTCATTTTTTTTATTTTCAATGATAGTTAATTAAATGCCGCACTCTTCCCATTACATTCGAGGATGAGGTCTTTTGACCGGACATTGAAAAAAGGTACTCGTCCTTGAAATGGGTTTCATTGCTCCAAGTAGTCATTTGAGACTGATGGTCGACACACAAGAATCTCATTACGATAATGGGTTCATTTATGAGAACTCCTTCAAAGCTCGTTATCTGTACAATATTGTTAATAAGTACATCTCCTTTTATTTACGTAACTCTGCAAACAAAAAAAATAAAAAGGACCATTTTAGAGGACCATAAAAAATATTAAATTTTTATAAATTGGAGATAATGGAGCCAAATACCGTCTAGTCGTCTTCATTTCACAAATTAAAATGTCCCATAATAAAAAAAATCCCAAAAGTCTTGGTTGTATAGTTAATCAGAAAAATTAAAAGAGGCGTCATGTGAGGCAAGTCAATTTAAAATGCAAGACAGCCTTAAGCCACTGAAAAATACTGGAGTATTTTTATTTTGACTTTAAATTCCATTTCATGTGGAAGTATTCGCATTTATTTTGACCATTTTGAATTTATTCTAAAATTTTGAACTTGATTAGATGTCGAATGGTTATATTAAACATTTCATTTGAAATGTTGATCTACACTAGTTATTATGTAATAGTCAAAAAGACTTTAGGTAATTATAAAGCTACGGGGCATTTCAGGAGTAGATACCGTTGATAGTTTCCATTAAGCTGCTATTTTAATGCTAATAATACGAAAGGTGTCGTATTGAGGTTAAAAAATGGGTGTTATAATTACGCGGCGATTTCTGTTGCCCTTATCTGCATCTTTTCAGGTTTGCCCAATACTGATTCGTAGTATAAGGGTAAGTTTAATGTATTTTTTGTTAAATTTTGAATTTGCTAGACGGCAAGTTAAGTAAATGGTGGTTAGATTTTATATATTATATTTAAAATATTTTCACTGCAATTTTTTTTTAGAGTTTCAATTTCTGCAAAAGAAAAAAACAACAATGCACTGAAAATCTTCCTAACACGCACGATCTCGAGGGCGATGAGAGCTTCACTTATCTTTTTATGGGTTCTAATATGATTTTGGGGGTATTTTAATTAACATGTTAATTAGTCTAAGTTAGCGTTAGGCTAAATCATTATCATTCAACTCCTAACTAAATTCGCCCTAGTCTATACTAACCTAACCTAAACTAATTAGCATAAAAGTCGACTGATCCTAAAACTAAAAAAGAGCCTGTCACCGTCCGTTGTCTCTAATGAGACATTTCAAGGTGTCGTTCTAATCAATTGTTTTTTACCTTTTGAGAAACACTAATTTGCAACTGTTCTCAAAATATTTCGGGTATTGAGAGGTAAATGTAGACAAGGATATCTATTTTGCAACATTTGTCATTCCTGAACTTTCCACGAAAGTTATCTTTTGCTTAATGATAATTTCAAAATGTTTTGCTCCTTTCCAAAATGGTACCCGTCATTGTTTGATATATGGGAGTCTAACCTTAAATTAGTGAATTTAAAGTTACATCATTACATCACTTCATGTTTACTACCAATGTTGCTATTTAAACAACCGAACTTTCCATTATATAAATATAAAATTTCCTTTGTCAGAGTGTAATTTACATTTCTCATCTCCTTCCCTCTATTTATCTTCCCAATGTTTCTGAAGACTTTCCTTCTTTGCATTAGAAAACTTATTAATTTTAGTTACTCTCTTATCCTCCCAAGCACAGCTTCGGTTGATCTCGTAATTACCCACAATCCGTGAACACTTTTATCATTTAATCTCCTGAATTTAGCTTCTATATACACGATTTGGGTAACTATTGTCGCTTTGGTATAACGGCTGTTCTCCAAAAGATTCCCAGTGACTTCCGAAGGTGGCTCATACAGGAGAAACACAGACTGGGTTCATTGCCTTAAATTCTTTACAAGGTTTAATTTCAGAAGTAGCGTGAATAGGAAGAGCTTTTGTGGATCGATTAGCTACTTGTGATGTAGTCGAATTTACCTGGGTTATTTTTAAGTTTTGATAGCTATTCACTCTACATGTATTGATTTTCGTCGGCTCTACTATTTTATAAACAGGGAAAGGACATAAGCTTTGAATAACCACTTTGAACAACGAAAAGTACGCCAATGACTTTCAGGTCTGCACATATCCCCAATAGTGGGCTTCATAGTTGATAGCAGCAAGGAGAGTTTTCGTACTGTCGTAACTTCCAGTCATTCGCTGGGCGTGAGCAATACGAACCGATGGAAGCTGGTTGTCATTGTACATAAGATCGGATTTCAAATTATTCCTTCCTGAATCTATGAAAATCCTCTATTATTCTCGTTGGAAAAGGCAGGTCTTGCAGAGATCTATCCTCAGAGAATGAACATTGTCACAAAAAAAAGTGGCACACCTACTTTGTAGAATGACGACAGTTCCTTGTGTTTGTGAAAGGCGGTAGTGATTCGCACATCATGCTATATTAAATTCTGTTGTTTTTCTTGCGATCCAAGAAAATCAGCTTTTTCTTTCGGTAGATCAAGGCCCCTAATTAGGTGCTGTAGATCTTCCTGACTGAACATTTGTGGTTTCGTTCTTTTGGAGTCAGCAGCGTATTTACCACCAGCTTGGATTCCGGCTTAGTATTTATCACTTTTCTGCAGTGGGGTTTTGTTTAACTGGTGAACTTGGAACCGGTAGCTCACCACTGTGTGGCATTAGTCGAAGTTCGGATGCCAGGTTGGGATTCTTGATTCGTCCTCGCGTCTTTATTGAATAGATCTTGATATTGCATAGGCAGTAGTAATAGTCATTGCTGTGATCCTTTGTTCTCGCCAAAACTTGGTACGGCAAATGGTAAACTGGAAACCCGTTTACCCTACGACCATTCATTCAAGTGATTGACACATGGCTGACAAACTATATAACGGGGGGAGAGGGCAATGCCTGTCTTTGTTTCTCAGTGGGCATTTTAAGTAATTCCTGTAATTCATTCGGACGTTTTCAGTGATCCTTAATTTTTATAGTTTTGGGTGCGAACAAACCACATATGTAGCAGAAGTGTAGGCCATGAATGGTCTTTTGCAGTCTCCTTCTTTTCCTATGTTCTTATGTTCTTATGTTCGTTCAAAGATTTATGACCCTTCATTGAGATTCAGTCAAAGTAGGATCAACATTAGCGATAGAATTACAGTCACTAAAATCTACATGCAACAACAAAGGGCACCGTAATCAATAAAATGTGATATAAAAACGAGTCGTGGATTAAGTAATACAATGGATGAGAATGAAAGAGACTATAAATGGCATAAAATAATTGGTTTGTTCTCAAAAGACATCCGTAATAGAGAAAAACTTTTACACAAGGAGTTGTATAATTTTAAATTTAACCGAAGGGGGGTTTTATTTTTTAACAATAATTCTAAACTTAGAATTAAAGGAACATTATTATACCAGTTTATATGTGATTGGGATTCGAACTCGTAGTGGCAAACGTTCATCTCTTCGAGTAATGACTTAACCAACTCTGCTATCATTTACATCTCTCCCAAAAGGTTGTTTCAAGTAGCCTTATAAGCAAAGCACTGCAGGTTTGCCATAGAGGAAGGAAGGTGGAGCAATCTAACGGAATAAAAGTATACGATTTGGAAATGCATTTAACAAGTATTAATTAAATATTATTACACTTTTCCCGCTTAGGAAAGTGAAGGGCCATTCTCACCAATGGCCGAAGACAGAGGCGCCGCACGCAAGTTCGTGAATGCGATGTAATGGCATCTTTGGCGGCTTCCGTTGCTGCTTCCATCGACTGGGTTAACGGTGATGGCGCTTGAGTGCTTTCCCCTGTATTTATAATACGGAAGACGATGTGTGGCTATTATATATTCAATAAAAAGCTGGTAAAGATATTTCGCCATTTGAGGAATTGTTATCGCAGTGGCTTTGGAAGAAAAGCAGTCCTCACTTGTGGATAGGTGGTAAACCAAGTCGATCACTTTTTCGCAAACTTCATTATTGTTGTTCTCAAAGTAAACCTTGAAATACTGGCTTTATCTTCCGGTTGTTTGCTGAACTATGAAAAAGGATGTTTTTGAAGGATCAGTGGATTCCAAGCGTTTTAGGGAACATGTGGAAAATTAGAGGAAAATTTCATACTTACAAGAAACATCTGCAACAAATAGTTCGATTGCCATTGAAAACCTAATACTTTAATTTAGAAAAACATTCCTTGAACTTTCATTATGATTTCCAAATTAATTTAGCTTCCTTCATAATTTTGGCTCTTTGAAAGAGGTTTATCCATAGTTTATCTTTTTTCACCCCCAAACCATTTATTATATTCTCATGAAATTAATATAGATATTTTTTTAATTAAAAGTAAGTAAAAACATTTTGAATATACAAAAATACATTTATTTAAAAAAGTAGTTGCGTTAATTATTGAAGAAACGTTGTCTTGTGATGCAATTAGTTGATGCAAAGGTCCGGTGAAAATAGAGGAAAAGAAAAAAATTCTCAACCTTCGCAATATATTTTGGGGATGGAGGGGGGCAAACATACCACTTGTGCTAACATTGTCATGAAAGGAGAGGACATACACTTGTGGTTGAGCAGTAAAGGACGTTTTTGTTCAAAAGCTTCATTTAAACATTGCAATTGTTGCACATATAAGGTAAGAGATGCATCAAATCTTACACCTAAAAGTAGTCCATTAGACAGTTCAGGTGGCACCAAAACACAATTTTACTAGTTTAAATATGGCCTAAGCAATACAATCTTCAAAAAGACCTGGGAAGTGTTTGCACATAAGTCCTTTGCATTACTACACGTATCTTTGTACAGCTTACAACAAATTCCGCACAACTTATTGATATCTAAGAAGGGTTTTTTTTGTTTGCTAAAAACAACATTAATTTCTTGACAACATAAAAAATGTAAATTGGGTGAAATGGCGTTTTATTCTTCTTTTAAAATTTGATTTAACTTTAACTACCAATCAAACTTATTTCGGAATATTATCCGATTTTTTAGGGCTTCATTAAATATCATTAGTTTTTTTTAGGTATTTTTTTACCTATTATTGATCATTTAATGCTGTAGCTTGATCTTTTGATTTAAATTTGTATTGAATTTTTTTCATTAAGAAGAAACAAAATTGTATATAGTTTGTGTAGCAAACACCATGTGCAATGTTTAATTTTTGTGCTAGCTTGTGGAGTACACCAGTCCCCAGCGAGAGTAATGGGGATTTCTCCCTTGCCTTGCTTATCCACTCAGAGTTGCCTACAAGCGCTCTATCTCTACACCTTTTCCCCTTCAAACAAAAAAAAATAACATATTAAAATAGTTGACTTTCATATTAAAAATTGAACTTCAAATTAAAAAGGTGAGTTTGATATTAAAAATTGAACTTCAAATTAAAAAGTTGACTTTCATATTCAAAAATTGAACTTCCAATTGAAAATTTGTATTTCAAATTGAAAAAATACCTTTATATGAAAATAATTGATTTTTATATTTAAAAAAAAAATTTTAAATTTAAAATGTTGACTTTCATATTAAAAATTAACTCATATTAAAATAGTTGACTTTCATATTAAAAATTCAACTTCAAATTAAAAAGTTGACTTTTATATTTAAAAACTAGCTTCATATTAGAATAGCTGTTTTATATTAAAAATTGAATTTCAATTTAAAATGTTGACTTTCATATTAAGAAATAACCATATCAAAATAGTTGACTTTCATATTTAAAAATTGAACTTCAGATTAATAAATTGACTTTCATATTAAATAAGTGACTTACAAATTTAAAAATTGAAGTCCTGTTGTTTATCTTAACCAACCTGTTTTCCTTATCTCTTAATTTCTAAACCAGTTTTTTTCAACTCGAAATACCTTCGTTGTTCACATCGCTTTCCCCTCATTTTCTCTCGCATGGTGGTGTGAAGGGAAGCAAAGGCAACCATGCTTCAGCTATCATTTGGAAGCTTGCCTACCCTTCGGACCAAATGACCGCTGCTGGATCTGTTGTTATATACATTACTAGCTATAAATGACAGCATCCTCAAAATCTTCAATAAAATTCGATTTAACACAATAGAATAGCCAGAGTATTTGCCATTAGAATACCAACAGTATTTTCCCCTTGAATATTCACAGTATTGGCATTAGAATACCCACTGTAATGTCATTAGAATACACACATTATTTACTTTAGAATTTAACCAACAAACCGCAAGAAACCGATAACGGGGAAAATTATTTTTCGGAAATAATATTTCCTAATTCGCAAAAATTCCGTGCACACTGAGGCAGCGAGCATCCACTTTGATTTCAATTAAATCATCTCTTAGGCCACTTGGGTACGAGGAAGATAAAAAATCTTTCCAATAAACAAGCTTTTAAGCTACGATTCGCAGGGATCAAGAGGCTGAGAACAATGCAGAAGGTACAAAATAGAGCCTCCTTGATTATTAACCACACAAGAAGAGTGAAGCGCATACCACAGAGAACACTGCACAGAGAAGCTGGAATAGAACCAATTAACAGTTTATTACAATCGCAGACAAAGAAGACATGGAACAAAGTAGAAACTGAAATACTGCCGAGCCTGAACCTGGACTTAGACAGTGATATGACAAGACTAAAACGGAAAATCTCACGACGGAATAACTTCCCAAGCGGCAGGCGAACTGCTGCCGAGGAATTAACAAAGATTTAAATAGACTATATTTTGGGGGTTATTGTTTAACCCTTAGTTTCAATAGAAACATCGTACTTATCACAAACGCACCAACAAAAACACTTAAAATAACAACTTATGACTTAAATCCTTAAGATACGAGGGGCGGTCAATAGGTTTTGAAATTCAGATATAAGGAAATGAGATATGAGGAAAAGTGTTTTATTATTTTTCAATATAACTACCCTCGACTTCAATGCACTTGCGCCACTTGTCCCTGAGGCTTCGAATTCCCGACAACCAGAAATCTCCCCACTGCTGTTCAATCCACTCCTGGACCGCGAGCTGGACATCTTCATCGTCCCCAAACCGGCGTCCACGCAGTGCAGCCTTGAGCTGGCGGAATAAAAAGTAGTCGCTAGGGGCCAGATCTGGACTGTAGGGGGGATGGTTGAGCTCCTCGAATCCGCACTCGCACAGGGCAGCTTGTGCAACTCTGACCTTGTGGACTTTGACGACGTTGAAGTCGATCATGGGGCGTCAAGTTTCTAGGGACCCAATGGCAGAGACTTTTGTCATAGCCAAATTGTCGTGGATGATGTTGATAACACTTCCTTGTGATATTCCAAGTTCTCGCTCGATTTCTTCGACTTTCACCCATCGATTTTCGAGGATTATCCTCTCCACACGAGCCACATTGTCCTCATTGGTCACGTCTGGCCGGAGTCCTGGATGGGGGTCATCTTCAAGAGACTCACGACCATGGCGGAACTCTCTATTCCAGCGAGCAATGTTTGCATAGGAAGGGGCGGTGTCGGTGTACACTGCAACCATGCATTCATGGATCTCTTTTACATTCTCGCCTTCCTTGGTCAAAAATTTGATCAGTGCGCGATGCTCAACCTTCTCCAGTGTTGAAAATTTGTGACTGACGATCTGCGATCAGCTACGGCTTCTTAAATAGACGAGACAGGAGCGTGCGGCTGAAGGTCCTGACTTGTCATAACTTGTCCTAACACCCTTACAAATTGCCATCCCCCTTCCTCTGTTTTGCCCTACGGATTCGCAAAAATTATTGACCACCCCTCGTATATATAGAGTTAATATATAGATGTTAATCTGCCTTAAATTACTTAAATTACTTATGTGCCACTTTTCAAGAAGAACTTAAGAATGTAATTAATTCAGCAACAACTATAATATAAAGGCTTGAACATCTTAAAAATGTATAATTGTATAAAATATGTTGATATAATGTAAATAAACCGTATATGTGAATGTAGGTTTAAATGTACTCGTATATATGGAATTAAAAGTAAACAGATTGTTTATGTTTGAAATTGTATGAAAGTATATATTTAATGTATAGAAATATATACGCACAAAATGTATATATATGTGCAAGTACAAAAGTTTGAATAAATATATGTTTAAGTAAAAAAGAAGCTACTTAGTAAAAAAAATAATAATAATAATAAAATAAATAATAAAAAGAAGATAAGATAAATAATGTAAATAAACAATAGAATATAGATAAACAGATTTTATTAAAAAGCAAGAATTATTAAAGAATAAAGAGTGAGAAGAACAAAGCACCATCAAAAAATTAAGAGATGCCCTAATCACCAGGGTACAAAATAACAGCGGTATGTTTTCACCAATCTATTTCTACCACTCTCTATTTCTAAAAAACTTTGAACATCACCATTAGAAATATAGTATTAGCAGTCATTATTCAAGAAGCAAGAAGTAATCTTTACCGTTCGCCTTTTCGAGACCTGTTCCCGCAATTTACGGCGGAATAAAGAATCCAGCGGAATACTTTCCTCTATCCTAAGGAAGCACGTTTGATCACTTAACCCAGCCTGCTACATGAGAAGAGCTCCCCTTTTTGCACTTTACATAAAAGGGGCATAGAACGTCTGAATACGCATACTATACGCTTTTCATTTCTCTTTTGTTGTTATACAAAACGCACGATCATTTTGGGTTCCTAATATATGATTTTTGTTTATTTTTCACTACAATGAGGATTTGCAGAAATTTATTGAAGATGAATTGTTAGCCCTATTCAGGAATTAGTAGGAATTGTGTTTTAAATCTCATATTTGATGGATCTATTTTATTGAAAACTAGAACTACACTTTTTATGTCTAGTTCTTATATTTGGTCATTTATGTTTTGTTTGTTCTTTCCGCAAACCTCTTTCTCTCTTTCATTCCACTTTAATTCAATACCTCTTTTGTGTTCATGGCTGCTTGTGTAATTTTCATAAAGTTCAAATCCAATTTTATCGAACTTTTCATTTTCATTTTTCTAAATTTTAAAATTAAATTTCAGATCTCAATTTTTGTTTTGTAAAATTTAGCGTTGGGAATATTTTTCACATACACAAAAACAAAATAAAACATTTATACTCACAAAAGTGAATGCATAGACAAATTAATTGGGGTCCTATGTAAATTTATGAATGCAGAGGTAAATGCAATAGAATTTACATTGGAATGCAAATGAAAGGAGAAATTTTATTTTACTAAATCGGGGATGATAAAGCGATGGGGTGGAAAATAGTAATTGGGACAAAGAGATGGAATTTGCTAAAGAAAGATGTGAAATAGGAATAAAAAGGAAGAACACTTCATTATTTGTCCCGATATTCGATAAATAATTTCTCGGGGTTTTTTAGAATATCCTGCCTCTCGTTTAAGGCAAAGCTTTTTCTGGGGATCTGCTTTCATTGCAAAAGAAAGGTAGAATTAGTACAATTGCACTCCCCATAGTTCCCCAGATTCCTAAAATGTGCGCTCCGTTTAACTACTCGTTTCATGTACGATCCCCATCTTCTCACATCCCCTAATTTTACCCACTTTCATAACTTTTATTAAAAATCGGTAACAAATCACTGGTTCCTTTTTTCAAAATGGGGACCTCGTTTTCCATTAGTAATAATCTCACCCATAATTCTTAAATCTCTCTATTCATTTCACCAGCTCCTCCTTTTCCCCTTTTATCCCTCGTCTCTCGCATCGTCCAGCCTTGTCGCTCGCGGCGGGGAAATAAGGAAAGCCTTCGCGGTCGATCGGGGCCGAGGCTTGGCAGTACCTGCCTCGGATGCAGCTTCGGTCCTTTCCTTCTCCATCGCGCTGGAAAATGGATGGTGCAGCGAAACTAATAGCCAGTGCTGCTCTTGACACCTTAAAAAGTAGCACGCCCTCCGGGTCCTAGTGTCCCAAGGGAAACTTGTCCTCTGTTTGGGAATAACTTTTGTATCGATTTTAATTCTCCCGCTATCTATTTTTTCGCATGGATAGACCCAGTGAAAGATTGAAAAAAAAGGCGTTAAGATTTCTAAAATAATAATAATAATAGTCACGCCTGAAGTAATTCGCGTTTTATGTGCCTGGAGATATTTGTCGAGTGAGTAGGAGTTCAGGAGGAGTTTTCTGGAGAGGTTTTTCCTCCTTCTCTCCTTTTCCATGACCAAAAAGACCAGTGTTTGTATTTTTGTGGAGGAGACGTAAGAACTGCCATGTAGATTAAAAATGCACCGCCCCCCCTCATGACCTTGCATTTTGAACTGATGTCATTTTCTCTGATTTTTCTACTGTTAAGAGTCTATCCCCCCCCCCTTTCCCTTTTCCCTTCCTCATCCATTCCAAAGTATTCTTTCTTCATGTTGTGAAAATTCTTTCTTTCGTTAAATACATTTCCTTTCGATGTTTTTTTTTAAACAACTCGTAACCTCAGTATTTATGATTAAAGAGCTTTACTGCTCCAAGTTTCGTCAGTGCTTTTAAATATTTATTCTCCTCTTTCCTTTCATCTTTTACCCATTTTTAATTAATATGATTAAAACCTATTTTAGAGATTTTTTGTGTTTTCCGGCACCAAATTCTTTCGCGGGGAAGGAAAAGAAAGATCGCTGTCTTTCACGAAACAGGCGCCATCAAACCCTTGGGGCTGGATGTCTAGGTCGTGGGGTTGCCATAGCAATCGTCAATCCCCTTTACACTGCATCGACTCTGGTTAAGGGACAGTCCTTGCCCACGCTAAATGACTGTATCCGTTAGACAAATCTAACGGTCCTAAACAAAGGCCTATTTTAACACACTTGCCGTCCCAGGACACAAGTGGTGTCCCCTCAACCACGGTGTCACTCTTTATCATACAATTGTCATTTAAATTACAGTGTATGCAACTGTGTATACGATTGCTATAGCAATAATTTCTCACCTTTAAAGGTAAAATGCGCCAATAGAAATCAATAAAAATCCACTTACTTAGCATAGATAAGTATAATCTCCCAGCGTGACCGATGTACCCTGTATCAAGGAGTCTAATCATTGATTTACTAAAAGAATACCCCAGCTGGATTTCCCAATTTGAATGCCATTTCCAATTCACCCAATTGGTCCGAAAATTTATTTAGTACTAGTATTAATGATTATCACTGTAGGATTTATTTAGATACGCTCATGCGAACCAACGGGTAAATTATATTTTACTAATTTCCTTCTTGTGGGGCGATAATAATATCCTCAGACAGGGTTGTGAGGACGGCCAAACAGGAAGGGGCTCACTGCGTCCAGATCTCCTGCTTCGAATGGATCAGACGCTTGAAAGCAGCTCTCTCCTTGAATAATCCCATGAGCACGATTACACAAAAACATGTATTCTATGAGAATAATAATGCAAATGATTATAAAAAAACTAACGAGGTCATCTTCATTCCCATATGTTTTAAATAAGGTCGATAGAAAATTGGTGAAATTAAGGTAAAAATACTTATAGGATCTGTATTCCAAATAACCAACCATCCATCAGAAGGATACTCAACTCTCCTAATCCTGCTGTCGTCCTGCAACGAGGAGAGATCAATTTGCAAAGATCAGCACAAGCAATTAACGAAGAAGGGGACATCCATTTTTATTTTACATCTCTTTTCTCCCCCTTCGTTGCTTTGTTTTATCTCTCTTTAAATTTGGATATTTCCTTTTAGTAATAAATTACTCTTTAGCATTTAAATAAGGTACTTTTATATCTATTTTACTACTCTCAATTATTAAATTTGAAACTAATTTTAATTATTTCATTAGTTGTGAAAAAAACAGCAGTCTGATATTGAGGTATCTTTACTCTTCGGACAATGAGGACAAAGGGGGATAAAGAGGAGGGATTAAGGATGATAAAGACTGTGATGCAGTAAGGGGTGGAAAAGAAGGAAATAGAAGATCCGGATAAATTTCAATCAAACATTAGAGACTCAAATTTCCCTTGTGTGCTGAGAGGGGAAAGGGGTAATTGTGGAAAGGTAGACACATAGATAGAGGTTTGAATGCATAAATGAATTGGGTAAATAAAGCGGAAACTCTAAAACTCTATGTAATTAAGGATTGTTATAAGTTTGCTATTTATTTTCTTTCTTAATAAATTTTACTTTAGTTTTAAATCTAAAGTCGTTCCTCTTTCAAGAGGAATCCTTCTTAGACTCGAGTGATTGAACGCCATTTCAGCATTAAAACCTGTTCGGCTTTGCTTTTGACCTTTACTCCTCTTTCAAATCTATTGAGATCTTAGTTGATACTCAAATCGATTTGTCTTGGCTCCTTAACGATGTTAAAAAATTAAAACTCAAATCAATATTCGTCAAAAATCATCTTTAAGATAATTAAGTATTTAGGGAGGAGTTTTCAACCAAATATATAATCAATGTCTCTTATAATTACATTAATACCATTCAATAATTCCTCGGATTTAATAAGCCGTTGCGTTTCTCTTATTGGATTCCATTCAAAATTAAACATTTGGTTTTGTCATAGAATTGCCAAAGGCGGCCGTGCCTCACTTCTATCACATATTGAAACTCACACTTCCCACGTGCATACTGCGAGAAGAGAGTAGCATGGCGTTCTTATCGCCCAACATCTTCCGATTATCTTCCCCCGCTCCAAGTTTAATCAAGGAGGTTCAATCCCCCGTTTGCCTGCAGGCGTCGATCTGGCCAGATTAAATTAGGCTTATTAGAAGATAAGATTATTCTAAGCGCTAGCGGGACATTCCATGGAAGTCCCCCGTTGTCCCCTACCCCGAGGGGCTGGTTCCGGCTATTTATGCGAGAGAATTTCGCGTTTGAAGCAGATCGAGATTACCTTCGTCAGGCATCACGTCGATCCGGTCTCCCTTGTGCACCTAAGAACTCTCTACCTCGAGAACTCCCTTATTGTCCAGAAGAGGACAATATCCTTGAGTGCCAAGGTTCGTGCCCCTCGAGACGCCAAGTTAACAGGGCCCCCCTTCCGTTGTTCAATTGTTCAGAAGAGAACAACTTTAGAATAGTCATTGTTTTTCGAGCCCGTTCGACAAATTAGGTTTCTCGCTTCCCTGATGTCATGTCAGTGGTAATTTAATTCCCCCCTTTTTAACGTTCTTCAAGAGAACGCTTGGTTACACCAATAACCTCAATTGTTCATCCAGAACATCTCCGATATCGTGTCTCAAGGATCGCTCGTACTTCCGAGACCCACGTCGCTCTCACTCCTCGAAGTCTGTCCTTTCCCCCATCGTTAAGGACAACCCCCATAAAACCCCCACCTCCTGGGAAAGAAATCGCCAGTCTGACCGAAGCCTTTTCTTCAAATCGCCTTCATCTGCACGACGACCTTATAAATACGTAAGCTACGAATTGCATTTACTATTTAACTTTGTACCAACGTAACTCCGTGCTTTAACACGGATTTAGCCAACCCTTTTCCTTCTTGTTTGTTTTGTCATTTAAATCCCTCCAAATCTTAATCCACCGCTTAGTAAAATTTATCCCATGACCTTTTTCATTTCATGTGTATCTCCCATTTTAATCCCCGGTCATGTATATATTTTCCATGTGTTGTTGTGTTAGATTGATTAATAAAATTATATTTCATTAATGCTTGCAATATAATTTATCCTTGGGCTCCGTTCCACTTCTTAAGTATATTAAAGATAAATAAGCCCTCTCCAGGCCTAGTTATTAACGTAGAGTCATACTCGGCCATCTGATTAAACCCCGCACTCAAATATAGAATAATCTTCACAAAGAATACAGGGTGTCCACAAAGTCTGGGTACATAGGAATTTTTATATTTTATTTATTTATGTTATTTTTCCTCCCCAAATCGAATGATGGCTCTGTCTAAAGAAGAAAGAATCGAGTTGGTACTCTTAAGTGCACGAGAAGGATGGTCTTATCGCAAAATCGCCGAAGAATTGAACCTTCGACACCCTGATCGGCAACCTATTTATTTTACTGCCGTCGGGAAATTGGTCACGAAGTTTAAAGAAACAGGCAGGGTCTTGGACAAACGCCGTTCCGGGCGACCAAAGACTTCAGACGAAACGAAAGAGGCTGTCATGGCCAAGATTGCTGCTAGCCCAAAGAAATCACTTCGTCAGGCATCCATGGAGTTGGGTGTTCCAAGGTCAACTATCCACAAAATCCTGGTAGAGCAGAATTTCCATCCGTACAAATTACAGATATTGCATCACTTAAATGAAGACGACCCCGATAGACAAATGCAGATGTGCGAATGGTTTTCAGATAAATTGTATGAAAATATCAATTTTACTAAAGACCTTTTGTTGTTCAGTGATGAAGCTTTGTTTTATGTTAATGGTGAAGTCAACAGACAGAATCTTCTATACTGGTCTCAAGACAATCCACATTGGATGGATCCATCCAAACAGCAATGCTCCCAAAAGGTGATGGTGTGGTGTGGTTTGTGGAAAGCTCATGTGCTAGGACCCTTCTTCTTTGGTGAACATGTAACCGGTGAGACTTATCTAGACATGTTGAGAGACAAATTAATGCCTCAAATTGAGTGCCTAGGCGAGGGACTTCTGGACTGGTTTCAGCAGGATGGAGCTCCTGCCCATTTTGCCACAAATGTTAGAGATTAGCTGAATGGCACTTTTCCTCACTTGATTGGAAGAAGAGGTCATGTGGAGTGGTCTCCTTGTTCACTAGACCTTTCTTCCATTGATTTCTTTTTCTGGGGTATGTTAAAAGAGAAAGTTTACTCAATGAAGATTGCAAATCTAAACCACTTGAGAGAACGCATTATCAGTCAGTGTACTGAAATCAACGGCAATGTACACCTATTCAATCGAGTTCACAAGAATTTAGCAAGGCGCATCGAATTATGCATTGCAAATAAAGGAAATCATATGAAAATATAATTTCTTAACATTATAATTAAATAATATTGTTTTGTTCTAAAGGTATGTATTTATCCTCTATGTACCCAGACTTTGTGGACACCCTGTAGATATATAGAATATCGTCGGGAACCTTTTCTAAGACAAGTTTTAAGATCCATCTTTGATAATGTTAAAGACAAGACTTCCAAAATTTTTCTCCCCTTATAACTGTTCAAAATGATGTTCAACCCCTTTTAACCATTCTAAATTATTCGGACTTAAATAAACCCTACACGCTGACTAGCCTCTTGCTGAAATTCCTTTTCAAATTAAAAAAGAAGCATGATACAACTCAATTATTATGGCTTTCCTTCATGAAATTTTAATCCTTTCTTAATGAGAACGAAATTCTTAAACACGAACCTAAACACAATGAAGTCGCTGTAACTGCGCTCATTAAGGACCCTGATTTATTTCTAGGTTAGCCTCGTTTAATAAGGATCAAGAATAGAATTTATAACTCCAACTTTTGTGACTATAACGTCCTTAACCACGTTTTGGGGTAAAAATCATCATTGGCTCTCTTAATAATTCGCAATTGTCATTTAAAATGCAAACCTGGATTAATACGCCTCTTACTATGTTCAGATGCATGGGCCTCTGGGTCATTTTCTATGTTAAACTGGTCCTAAATGAATGCATAACCAGTAAGAAATTCAACTCGTTTGCGTGTTCATACCCTAAAATGACCAATTTCATTAATGCTAAAGAAATTTCTCCTCGAATCCTTTAAATATTCTAGTTTGGATCAACGAAATAGGCAAAATTATTCCTGCTACTTTTACGTGCTGTAGTGTGTGAGCCTTGGACATGCAAGATACACCAGATATGTCTACTTCCCACTTCTTTAAATATATTCAACGAATTTATAACCTGTATTGGCGACTTTTTACGTTTACAGCAATAAAACAAGAACATCGTCAAAGTTGGTAAGGTTTAGTCAGAAGCCTCGTTAACCAATGAATTTCAAAATCTCATGCTGCTAAGCGATATAAAATACCTCACACTACATGTTTATTTCGCTTAGGGGGAAGAGTGCCTGTGAGCGATTGATCAGAATGGTACTTACTGTCCTTCCTTTACAAGACAATAAGGTAGGTCAATTTTGGACTATTTCTATTTACCGACTCTGATCTTATCTATTCGAAACGCAGTTAATCCTCACTCCCTCACATGCCGGTCGTCTGAAGAAGAGATTCTTCATTTGACTCAGAATTCCTTTTTTAAACTTCATTCTAACTCAACTATTTCCCCTTCAAAAAATTTAAAAGGATGACACCTTGTGGAAACTATGGGTTCATCAGTATATGTAGTTCAAAAAATCCCTTATTCTCATCGCTGAAAAAATGAATCATTCAAAGAAATGTGTCTTCCATCATGCTTCTTAAGTTTGAAAAAACCCAGTAGAACCCTCTAAAAGGATTTGGACGAATATTAAAGGGGCAAGTAATGCGGTTCTCATGTACAGTCCAAGATAATCAAGACCATTCTGACATATGGGGGAGTGTAATCGAACTTGTATCTGCCGAAGATCAAAAGGTCATACTTGTCACGCTCTTAAGAGAGTTTGAATAAGTCTTCCAATATTACATCGAAGTGGTAAACTCTCTGAACTCTTACATAACCCATTCTAGCTCAAAGTTTTCGAGTCACAATCCTCGTTGCCAAGAACAATAGGAACACTTTACGAAAACCAATGATATCGAACTTAAGGATTCGTTCCTTTTTTTTACAGCACATTTCTACGCCCCAGGCCCTAAGGAAGGCTTTTTTGCTGTCCAAAAGGAGAACGCGCAAATTTTGATGAATAATTTTAAGTATAAATGTAAGTTAACTGTCTATAAAAACATATAAATTATAAAGTTAGCAGTTAGAGCGAGTGCAACTTTAAAATCGTCGGTAGGTTTCTAAAATTATTCCCCGCCGGAAGCAGCTAAAGTTTTACTCTTAATATTAGCATTTTATTTTTGATCTCATCATGGGTCATGTGCACCTGTTTACAGACCACTTTGCTCGCTCGTTTCTTATAAAGCAAACACTAGCATAAAACTACTGATCAGCAATATGTACACTCCCTATCGTCTTTTCTTGTCCTCCTTAATCCAAAGTTAGGTTCTCCTATGATAGTCAATCAAGGAGTTGTTTGGTGGATGTTTGATCTCCCCTTTACATTCAAACTCGGTCCTGGCTGACTGAAAAAGAGTTAGTGACAACTCGCTCAGACGTAGTAAAAGCAATTTTAATTGGGGCAGATACATCAAACATCTCTACCACTCTTTAATCTCTTTGCTTCAGCATAAAACTTCCCTTTTACTTTTTCTCATTAATTTTCCTTATGGGAAAACGTAAAATCTCAGTTAAACTTCTCTCTCTTGATTTAAAGGACTAATCTTAACTAACGAGTTTACCTCCTTAGGTTATAATCGTTTTGGAAAAGAGCTAAAGAGACTAAAATTACTTCTTAATCCATAGGTTAATAAACCAATTATATTTTCTTTTCTTTTTTACTTTCAACATGCTTACAATTTGCCATTAAATCAACTAATAAGATGATTTGGCTTTTGAATCAAAAGTGTAAGAAATAACGCTTTGAAATCTCGCTCTTACACACTGTTCCAGACTTGTATAAATCTGGAATTTCTTTTAGGGTCACTACACCTCTTTCCTTTTGAGGTCTCAATAAAGAGGCGCAGATCGTCCATTTTGTTGTCTTTCAGATAAGGTGTAACACTTTCTTTTAGGGTTCTTCCATACAGAGATGCAGCTCTTGTCTTTTGAAGTCTTATAAACAGAAGTGCGGCTCTTCTTTTTAAGCTTCTTCCATAGAAAGAGAAGTGAAGCTCTTTTCTTTTGGGGACATTTCATGAAGTACTAAGGCTCTTCAATTTTTAGGTCTTCCATAAAGAGGTTAGGCTCGTCCACTTTGGATTCTTCCGTAAGAAGACCTCCAGCTTCATCACTTATTCTAAATCACCCCATACATGGTAGACCCAGGATTGGATTCGCATTAAACAAAGAAATAATTAGTCTTTAATGGTAACATCTCAAGTTCCAGGGGATTGACACTCATCTCGTGCCTTGACTTCACAGTGGCACTATTAAATGAGAAATACAAGTCCTTAAAAGCACTTAGAAGTGTTCTTAATAGGAGGAAAAAGGAGCACCGTTGAATAAATGGGTCAGCGGGTTGAATTAAAATGAGGTAGAGCAACGTCTAAATATAAACAAAGGGTAAGGATGTCAATAGAATAGCAATGGACCTCGAATGAAAACCAGTGATTCCGTATTAACTATTGTTTATCTGCCTTTATGTTTGTTTTTACCAGTATGATTAGTTCCCGATCTCCCTACTTTTTAACACATAAGAACTTGTTACTTTTCAATTAACAAAAAACTTAACGTAAAATACTTTTGAGATTTCAAACAAACTTTGTCAAAAGTGGTTTATGAGATTGCAACCACGCTAGCTCTTAGTCTTTGGCGTAACGTACTAAATCGAGGGAACCGTAGCATCTTGGACGACGTCATTTTTGATGGGGTCCAACCATTTTGTAGGAACAAGCATGAATTTCTGGATGAAGGATACAGGGAGATGAAGCCCCCTAATATTTCTCATATTTTGCTAATCACAATAGAAATGGTGCATAACTGATTACTTCATCTTTTCTATTGTTATAGGAAAAACAATCCTTTACAAATAAGAAATGCAGAGAAGAAATAGTAAAATGAAAACTTTTTCACAACACTTAGTTCCACTCTATGATATCTTAATTCATCAACCCACGTCATGTAAATCTACACAGCCAAATGCTACATGATAAGGAAACAGATGTATTCTCGACGAGTCATTTATCATTCCAAAGCGACCAGGCAATGGCTTCGCCACTCTCCCCGTAGGACGGAGCTTGGCGCTTCGCTACTAAGATTAAAATTTAAAATCTAAAAAAATGCAGCCATGATTAATTTTTTATAAATTTTCTGAACTTCGCCAATTACAATAATTTTAAAAAGAAACTCTAAACTAAATTTCCCCCCTTTCAAAATATCACATTGCTAAAATATAGTTATAGAAGAGAATATATAAAAATAAATTTTCTGAACTTTACCATTTGTAATTCTTTGGGTTTTGAAAACTTTACAAAATTTCCATACTCATATTTATTTCTGAACTTCAGTATTTTATTTTTTGATATTATAAAAGAATCATTAGAAATAACTTTGATAAAAAAACATGTCATAACCAAACTAAGGTGAAATTATTATTCAAATACTCCCAAAAATCCCCCTCTTAAATTATAGAGTTAGTGATGATGATGATAATGATGATGATGATGATGACAAGAAAATTATTCGATCCCAAGTTTTATCTCAACACCCTTTATTTAAGCCTAAGCTATCAATACGATGTTGACACCATAAGGGCAATCCCCTCCTTTTTGAGCGGCAATAAGACCCAATACTGCCATAGATCGATGCCAACTACACTCAAAGAGAAAATAGAAACCACGAACAGAAATGAAATCAAACACGGCGAAGCCTCTCGTGTCGGTAGTGGGGTAATGAAGTTTCGAGCTTCTTATCTTTCACTGTCTGTAATATGTCGTTATCTTTTCCTCTCATTAAAATACCTCTTTTTTCGTTAATTCCCTCGTTTTCCTGACATTTTGATTGCAAAGTTTAATGTATGCCATGCCTCCGCTGACACCATTAACAATTCGACCTTAAAGCGCTGTCTCTTCTAACGACCTCTCACGACAGAATATTAAACTTAGGGAAGAGTTTGGACTTCATTACAATCAACATCTTTCCTTGTAATAATAATGGCATATGAGTGTATTAAATTGCCAAACTCAATGCCATTATTCCCACTCATTGTGGCCTCTGCGAATTAATGGTAATTCAAAGGTATTTTTGTCATTCATTCGAACGAGTGTTATGAGAAGTAATTTTGACGTGTGCGCTGATTACTTTATTAATCGAAGCATTTATTTCCTTCTTATTTATATCTTATTACCGCAAAGAGCCATGCATGAGACCTCTTGTGATTCCTCTGGATTTATTTGTTATAAAAACCATTATATCGTATTCCGTGAATCGGACTTCATCGGGTAAGTACACAATGATTGTAGCTTTACTCGTACGGACTACTATCGCCCCGACACAAGAATTAAACCATTTAAACAAGTGGAGACGAGCACAGAAGAAGCGGGCTCAAACGTATCGGAACAAGCCTCTTCTCTTGAGTACCGCTAGCCCACACTTGCTTATAGGGCTTAATTCTTGGATCTGCCCTGGTCGCTTGGGCGGCAAACACGCTTTTCGCATTTAAGAGGGAATTCTATTTTAGGGGCCGTTCATTCTTTCCCTGAAGTCAACAAGCTTGAATCCGGCTGACTGTGCGTCACACAATGACTCCACTCACCATTGAGGCCATGTGACTTGTGAGGGCTGAGATTGTGCCTGAGATCATCTTCTCTTTCTCTTGTGGTCACTTGCATGTGGGTGAGAGGGTTAATGTAGAAGGGATGAAACGTCAACTTCATTTACCATTTTAAAATCTAGGTCTGTAGTGACTATTTTCTTATTATTGTGGACCACAATAACTTCATTCATAATCTACCTAATGAGAGCATAGGAGTAGGAATATTTTTTGTTTAGGATTAAGTTATTGTTTTTTTACACTTAATAATGTAGTAACGAACCAAATTTTAATTGACTGTAACAAGTCGGTCCATAAATTGTTGACCAGACATATCGAACCAATAGAAATGAAGCAATGTTCACACGTTGTAACCGTTGTCTTAAAGGACAGTTAATGCAGTACCTAAACACCATTTTTGTGTGCCAGTAGGTGTCTGGCTGATAATGGGTGGGAGCGAGTACCCTTGTTTGTGGGCCTTAACATTTCCGTAAGCGTATCCGACCCATCATCAGCCAGACACCTACTGTCGCCTATCACTTAGTCAAAGTCCTTAACTAGCTCATTACCACATATCTCCAATCTGATTACAGCCTGCGTCTAACGGAGAACTTTATAAACATTCTCGATATCTCCAAACAAGCCGGGTTCATGGCTTTACTAGACGTCGAATCCTTGTTTAACAACGTTCACGTGGATGAAACCATCAAGATGATTAGTAGAAAATCTACCACAACGAGGATAACATCTCCCCTCACGGTCTCTGAAGAGATTCTGGGACAACTCCTTCAGGCTTTCTACGCCCCTGAAAGACACGTGTATGTGCAGGTTGATGGATTGCTGATGGGCTCTTCACTTAGTTTTCTACTCACCAACTTCTACATGGGAACCGTAGAGGATGCCATTTTCAAGAACAATCCTCCCTGAAAACCATCGATCTTCTTTCGATTTATTGAAGAAATATTTCTAAATGCCTATAACCTTAAACTTGTCCTTGCCGTCATTCAAACATTCAAGGAAAATTCATCTTTTAACTTCACTTAGGAAACAGAAAACAAATCTTCGTTACCATTTTTCGGCGTACTCGTCCATTCTGAACAGATACGTTTGATGACGGAAGTTTAGGTTAAATCGACAAATTTGGGCTTCTGCATGGGAGGATCGTCCGAATGTCCAGATAGAGATAAACAAAAATTTCCTTAATAAAGACCATCATCAACAGAACTTTCTCTAACTTTTATAACTAAAGAGGAGTTAAGAGAGAATTAAAGAGTATCGTAGCTGCTCATCAACAACGACTACCCACAAAAATCAATTGGCAATGCCATAAAGCAGAAGATAGATTCATACCACAATTCAAGACAGAAAATGACAAACCAAGTACAATAGATCTTTATTACTAAACATTCATGAAAACAGGATATCAGGAGGATGAAAAAGTTCTCAAAGCCATCATTTACCATAAAGTTACCCCAAACACCGATCCAATAAACAAAAGGAAATTAGTAATTAATTCTGGGCCAAAGAAACCTCGCGCTCTCGTCTTAAATAATAGCTGCCTTGCCTCGATTGGCCACTTGCAGGATTGTAACCTTTTGTACAAATATACATGCAACGTCAGTGACTGTAGCATCGCATATCCTCGTGCATTGGTATGACATCAACAACCCTGTCTCGTGGGCTAACAGCACAGCTCCTAGACGGATCCATTAAATGCCACACCTCAAAATTTCAGACGACCCTCACCTAACAAATGTTAAATAGTAAAACAATCATCATTCTCTGATCGACGACGACTGCGCATGATTGAATTCGTCACAATATGGAAACAAAGTCCCAGGCATTTAGTCTGGGACCGGAGGGGCACGCAATTTTACAGATGCTAAATACATCATGGTTTCTATGCTACACATGATACCCCTTACGGGACTGACAAAATCAAATATATTTATATGTTTTATGTGGGGAAAGATAGACAATGTTGAGGAGAGGATGGGAAAGGCTAAGCTTAGGAATTCACTCAATTTCTCGAAGACGCTATTAGCGATGTGACTTGGATGACGGTAAATACTCTTTAGAGTCATGTAGGTAAGTTGCTCAAAATTAAGGACGGGAGGTGATGGGAAACATCAGCTCTGCCAAAGTCACCAACCTGCTATTTAGCTCTCGGAACGTAGAAGAACGAGTGCCCATGAGGACAGGCATCACCTCAATTAGCGTTCAATTTATCATTGAGCCAGTGCTCTACCACACTGTAGATAATAACTCATTTCTCGGATATAAGAAATTCATAAATTAAATCATCATTATTAATACATAAACGGCAGTTGGTAATTAGTATAGAAAGCCAGCCTGAGTGGGAAAGAGGCTGACGGAAGTGGGAGTCTGTTTGGTAGATGTGGGAGGGCGTAGGGCCTTAAACAACGCATGGGAGTAGGGTTAAGAAGCATTGGCTGGCATAAACAGGCTGGAGCTTTGTTCTATTTGTGATCACACGCTGGACTGGTAGAGTGCAGAAGCAATCAAATCATCAATATTCGATTTCCTTCATTTTTTCTTTGACGCCTTGTTGCTCTCTATTCAGATATGGACAAATATATCCGTTTTTTCCGTAAATTAATAATTGTAAATGAATAATTGAAGATGTTTTTCCCATGCTTATTACGTTGTATTTACCAGTATTGACCAGCCTATCTCACATCTTCGGCCACTCGTATATATTGGGCATATCTCTTTGCAGTGCCAAACATCTTCTTCACTAATTGTCATTCTCCCCAACATAAAACATTACTACTTATTTCATGTTTTTACTTTTTAATCAGTCTTTTATGGAAGCTCTATCAAACGTCATCCGATAGTCCAAAGATATTATATCTACTCATCTACTTTCGTCAAAATTTCCCAGTATATTACTGTAAAACTGAATTAAGTTAGTTAGACAGAAAAGACAATATTTGATTGAGTTATATTAGGTCATCCGTTAATTTCGTGTCTATACTAGGGTTGATAGATCACACACATAGCTAATTGCAGCACTTCTTTTTTTCCTTTCCCGTCTTTGCAGCACCACACGCACAGATACACACACAAACACTCTCTTCCAAGAATCCTGCCAATGAGTATCTATATACACATACCTCTGACGCGGAACAGGTTCCTCTTCCCCAAGGCAACGAATGTTCTACCTGAATGCTGTTTGGTGTCAAAAACATAACACTTCCTAGCACCTCTCCTCAAATAGGACTGGATCCATTCAGGATCCGCCTGGATAAAGGCAGGTTAGCGAATCTACCTACTACTACACTACTATTTATCCTTATAACTTTGTGTCAGAAAGAGAGAAAGAGAGATAGAGAGAGAGAGAGAGAGAGAGAGAGAGAAAGCGAGTTGCTCGGATAAAGAGAAAAAGGAGTATCTCACGGAAGAAAAACATTCCATCGGAACCTTTCGGTAAACTTCCGTAGCGATAACGAGTCAAACTGAAGCCGCGACACCAATTAACGATATCGCGCTAAAACCATCGCCCCGTGTCTTTGGGAAAGAGTCGGAATCGCTTCCGTCGTATATATTCCCCAGCAGGAGGATGATCAAATGAGTATTCTAAGAGTATTCGTGACGCGAGCTATATCCACGCCGCTTTCACGCAAGATTCACGCAGTGATCAGGCGGTACCCTCATAGTACTCATGCAGCATCTTTAGATGTCACTGGAATCATCCAAGGACGACGCGCACCTCTCGAACGACACCTCGGCACCCTAAGGGCTCGCAGACAGAAACCATTATTCGGAACGACAGATGTCAAGGACCAAGGACTCAGTCAAGAATAACGCGCTTGGCTACGCTTCTCCGAGAAGGATACTCCCTCGAGCGACTACTCGACGTCTCATCCAGAAAATCGTAAGCCATTACATTTTCTTTTTCATCGTCGATGGAGCGTGACGCTTTCAAACCGCAAGACTCACTTTATAGTCTCCTCTGGATCCCTCTCGGTTAATCATTGTGCCTCTTTCGGCTTAACTTCTTAGAATTTGCCCTCATCTTTAATTCCCAAACACTTAAAAGGGAGACATTCCCTATATTTGTGTGTCACCTTCTTCCTCTCACATCTATGGAGGACAGCAAAGGTCAGGGTAGACTATCTGATCCTACGATACCTTGTCACTATTTTTCCTTTTGTTTAAAAAAAATATATAATTCTATGAAAAATTAAGTATTGATATGCTAAGGATCTTGACCTGACAACGCAGAATGGCCTAGTTAGGCTAAGACTCCTTTGTTTAACAAGTTCTAACCAGTTCTTAAAATTCGCTAATTTATTTCCGCTAATAGGCGCCCCTAGTCCTTATAATAGGCTAACTAATCTATTAGAGCCCATATTTGTCGCGCCTATAAAGTTGTAAAACAAAATAACAACTATATAATGAATTAAATTTACATAAAAATATTATTTTTATAGTTTTCTAAAACAGCGCGAATTTTCCTGATGACCTAAAATTTCATAGGTGTTCCCGATTTTGTCACAATTAGAGATTTTCATATTTTACAAACTACTGACTTATGTTTATATATCTATAATTGATGCCTGATTTATCACCTTCATAAAAGTGCGATTAACTTTAGCTATTTTGTCATCAAACTGGGCTCTACCAGTATACATTTATTTTCCGAAATAATTCTGAGGAATTGAACTAAGATTGATTTCAGTTCCTTCTGTTTTCAGGTGAATTCCAACTGGTTTGGTGAGCCATCGATATTCTTGTTATCAAAGTACCGTGAGATATTTTTACTATTAATTTCCATATTTTTTTTTACTCTCAGTAGTGTACAAAGGAATTTGTGTCAGGAATTGAAGTCGCATTTTATCTGTCAGATAAATATATATATCTATAAAATCATTCCAATCCTTGCTTACTGTTTTTTGTAAAATATTTTCGTATTTGTTTGTCAATTCCTTTTAATTGGATATTTATGTTCGGTTAAAATTTCACTTTCTTTGTTATAATATAATATTTTAACCTTATATAATCTTTATTTCGCTTCTTAATGTGTTTTTAATGTCTATTCTAAACGATGTGGTGTGGAATACGTTGCTTTTAGAAGCTCTTTTGTACTTGAGAAGGAAATGTTTTTTTATGTCTTCAATTTAAAATTATTTTTTTACCAGCTTTGCTTTCCTCTATATTTTTTTAGCCAATTTGTTTTTATTTTCTCTGCGTTCTCTCCCCTTGATCTTAAATTAAGTTATATGACCTCATCAGATTACGTCAATTTTAATATTTCAAATATTTTAAGTTATGGTGGGAGGACTTTTACGCCCTATTTCATCCCAAATTGGATCTAGTTATGTGTGAGAGAGAAGGAGACGAGAACTGAACGAAAGAGATATAAAAAGAAATAGAATAAAACTACAAATTAAAGCTTTTAAAATATTATTGAAATACTCAACTTACAATTAACATATTCATGTCTAGCGTATGCGAAAATCGTAAGCAGGATATAAATTTATAAACATAATAAATAAATGCCCATTTTATCTTTACAGATGATATTTATCAATATAAATAATTCATCTCGTAGATGTAGAGAAGCATTGAATATTGAGCGGATGCTGATATATGCATAAATAGGGTTATTTATTCCTTTTCTTCCGGCATGAATGGGTATAAAAATATTGTGGTGAGTAGGGTGCTTTCTAAAACTTAAGGAACAAGTTCATAAAAACAGCAGAAACACAAGTTAAACCCCCCACCCCCTCTTTGTAGAGGGTTTGAGGAAGCAGGAAAATATTTCAGAAATCGGAAACGTTTTCGAGTTTTTATCAGAAAACACGAAAATGTTGCGCCGGTATTTTGTTTAAAGCTTTGACAAACTTGAAAGCGATTTGAATGAATTTTGAATGATTAGAAATACTTTGAAATGAATTTTGAGGGACTTGAGAAAGAAATTAAGATGATTATTTAGAAATTTGAATAGAATTTTTAAGCACGGCTTTGAAACTTCCAGGTTTGGCTAGGTTTAAACACTTCTACATAAGTTTTAATTCGCACCCTCTCAGTCTAAAGAACACCAAAACGTTTCATTTTTTTAATATTCCACTGCCTACCTTCCATTCATTTTTACTGCCCTGAAATTCACTTTAATTTCAAACACTTCGTTTTTTTAAATTTGTGATCTCTGTGGAGTTGACTCTTGTTTGTGTAAAGTTGACCTCTTGACATGTCAATGTTTTCCTGAGGATTCTTAATTGTTATATTTTAGCCTCTGTCCTTTTGGGGGGCCCTTAGGCTGACATTATTCGGTACTATTATTACAATTCTTTCAACCCTTATCATTCTAAATCTCCTCCCTTCTTTCATTATCTCCTTCGCCCAATTTCCTTTTTACATTAATTTTTACTATATGTGAGATTCTCATCCATAAACAAAGTTCTCCTTCCATTTCATTGCTGTGTCAGAATATGTGTAGCCACACTCTATAAATAAGGAACCTTCATTAACAAGACGCCATACACGCTTCGTGGTTTATATGAAGGTGTCTAATAAATTATTAAGGTTTCCAGTACCCATTATCGCTAATTGCTTAAGAACTCGATAGGAGAATCCATCCAGTGCGAGGCGATGCCTGTGATAATTGTGCAGTAAAGCGGCAGGAATTTGCGTGCTAATGCAGTGGGCCGAAAATGCAACGATTTCGCTCGCTTCTCTAATTGAATTAAGGTAATTGGAGAACATGATTTAGTTATCACTTTTTAGATCTAAAAATGATACGACATAAGTCAGCAAATAAACTGATATTTTATCGGATCCTCTCAACAAGTATTTTTGATTTGCTAATGAAATCTAATATCAGTAGTAATTCTAAAAGGTAATTTGAAAATAAATGGTCCAGTTAAATTATCTTCACAATTCTGAAATTTTAATTTAAAAGACAAATATTAAAATGAGTTTATATCAAATAAAATTCTTATATTAAATAAATACTGTTCATAAGACTTGAAACAGTTCTTTTTGTTTGTGTGGTAACAGGATCTAGTGGTAATATTCACCTAAAAGGTAATTTAGATGTAGTCAATTTTCGCAGTTCTCTTGACTTAGGGGACAAGACGCCGGATTTCTTCCCCTGGGTAATCGGGTTCGAACACAGTGACAGCGGACACAAAAAACCCGGCTGCTGTAGGGAACTCTAACCAATTACGGAAAACGCAAAAGCCAATTAAAGACGTTTTCGTTCTTTCCTTCCACCACACACGGCGCATCACTCTTCCGCCTTTCGGAATCCGCCTAGGGTGTTTTAACTTCACTCCTCCCCTACCCTAAGCGAATGGCTTTCCCTTGAGCCACAGAATGGTTATCAACCTTCGCTGGGTGATGGAAAAATATATGGTAGTACCATTGATACTATAGACACTCCTCCGCCCCAACGAGAACGGCCTCCTGTTGCCCTCCTGTTTGCCAGTATTGACATTCTGATTATTATGTTGGTTTCATTACCCGGTTGGTGGCCCTCGTCCTGATGAAAAGCACTGGTAGTGTTAGTAAGTAAAAAATAACGAATAAAGTTTCATTGATATAGAGTTGTTGTGGCTCAGGCCCCCCCCCCTCCCCTCCCCTCCATCCACCCCCTCCCATTGAAGAGTGGTTGATTCCATTGTTAAAGGATTGGAACCGGAGTGGTGGGGCATTTAGCTAAAAGGAGTAACAGACGAGGGCATTATTGCTCACTGGTCAATGGATTAAAAGAGCACCTGGTTCATGGGTTAAAAGAGCGCCTGCTTCATGGGTTAAAAGTACGCCTGCTTCATGGGTAAAAAGAGCGCCTGCTTCATGGGTTAAAAGAGCGCCTGCTTCATGGGTTAAAAGAGCGCCTGCTTCATGGGTTAAAAGAGCGCCTGCTTCATGGGTTAAAAGATCACCTGCTTCATGGGTTAAAAGAACGCCTGCTTCATGGGTTAAAAAAGCGCCTGCTTCATGGGTTAAAAGAACGCCTGCTTCATGGGTTAAAAGAGCGCCTGCTTCATGGGTTAAAAGAGCGCCTGCTTCATGGGTTAAAAGAACGCCTGCTTCATAAGTTAAAAGAGCGCCTGCTTCATGGGTTAAAAGAACGCCTGCTTCATGGGTTAAAAGAGCGCCTGCTTCATGGGTTAAAAGAGCGCCTGCTTCATGGGTTAAAAGAGCGCCTGCTTCATGGGTTAAAAGAACGCCTGCTTCATGGGTTAAAAGATTGCCTACTTCCTGGTTTAAAAGAGAGCCTGTCTCATGGGTTAAAAAAGCGCCTGCCCCATGGGTTAAAAGAACGCCTGCTTCATGGGTTAAAAGAGCGCCTGCTTCATGGGTTAAAAGAGCGCCTGCTTCATGGGTTAAAAGAACGCCTGCTTCATGGGTTAAAAGAGCGCCACCTTCATGGGTTAAAAGAACGCGTGCTTCATGGGTTAAAAGAGCGCCTGCTTCATGGGTTAAAAGAGCGCCTGCTTCATGGGTTAAAAGAACGCCTGCTTCATGGGTCAAAAGAGCGCCTGCTTTATGGGTTAAAAGAGCGCCTGCTTCATGGGTTAAAAGAGCGCCTGCTTCATGGGTCAAAAGAGCGCCTGCTTTATGGGTTTAAAGAGCGCCTGCTTCATGGGTTAAAAGAGCGCCTGCTTCATGGGTTAAAAGAGCGCCTGCTTCATGGGTTAAAAGAGCGCCTGCTTCATGGGTTAAAAGAGCGCCTGCTTTATGGGTTAAAAGAGCGCCTGCTTCATGAGTTAAAAGATTGCCTACTTCATGGTTTAAAAGAGAGCCTGTCTCATGGGTTAAAAAAGCGCCTGCTTCATGGGTTAAAAGAACGCCTGCTTCATGGGTTAAAAGAGCGCCTGCTTCATGGGTTAAAAGAACGCCTGCTTCATAGGTTAAAAGAGCGCCTGCTTCATGGGTTAAAAGAACGCCTGCTTCATGGGTTAAAAGAGCGCCTGCTTCATGGGTTAAAAGAGCGCCTGCTTCATGGGTTAAAAGATCACCTGCTTCATGGGTCAAAAGAGCGCCTGCTTTATGGGTTAAAAGAGCGCCTGTTTCATGGGTTAAAAGAGCGCCTGCTTCATGTGTTAAAAGAACGCCTGCTTCATGGGTTAAAATATTGCCTACTTCATGGTTTAAAAGAGAGCCTGTCTCATGGGTTAAAAAAGCGCCTGCTTCATGGGTAAAAAGAACGCCTGCTTCATGGGTTAAAAGAGCGCCTGCTTCATGGGTTAAAAGAGCGCCTGCTTCATGGGTTAAAAGAACGCCTGCTTCATGGGTTAAAAGAGCGCCTGCTTCATGGGTTAAAAGAACGCCTGCTTCATGGGTTAAAAGAGCGCCTGCTTTATGGGTTAAAAGAGCGCCTGCTTCATGGGTTAAAAGATCACCTGCTTCATGGGTCAAAAGAGCGCTTGCTTTATGGGTTAAAAGAGCGCCTGCTTCATGGGTTAAAAAAGCGCCTGCTTCATGGGTTAAAAGAGCGCCTGCTTCATGGGTTAAAAGAGCGCCTGCTTTATGGGTTAAAAGAGCGCCTGCTTTATGGGTTAAAAGAGCGCCTGCTTCATGGGTTAAAAGAGCGCCTGCTTTCTGGGTTAAAAGAGCGCCTGCTTTATGGGTTAAAAGAGCGCCTGCTTCATGGGTTAAAAGATCGCCTGCTTCATGGGTTAAAAGAGCGCCTGCTTTATGGGTTAAAAGAGCGCCTGCTTCATGAGTTAAAAGATTGCCTACTTCATGGTTTAAAAGAGAGCCTGTCTCATGGGTTAAAAGAGCGCCTGCTTCATGGGTTAAAAGATCACCTGCTTCATGGGTCAAAAGAGCGCCTGCTTTATGGGTTAAAAGAGCCCCTGCTTCATGGGTTAAAAGAGCGCCTGCTTCATGGGTAAAAGAGCGCCTGCTTCATGGGTTAAAAGAGCGCCTGCTTTATGGGTTAAAAGAGCGCCTGCTTCATGGGTTAAAAGAGCGCCTGCTTCATGGGTTAAAAGAGCGCCTGCTTCATGGGTTAAAAGAGCGCCTGCTTCATGTGTTAAAAGAACGCCTGCTTCATGGGTTAAAAGAGCGCCTGCTTTATGGGTTAAAAGAGCGCCTGCTTCATGGGTTAAAAGAGCGTCTGCTTTATGGGTTAAAAGAGCGCCTGTTTCATGGGTTAAAAGAGCGCCTGCTTTATGGGTTAAAAGAGCGCCTGCTTCATGGGTTAAAAGAGCGCCTGCTTTATGGGTTAAAAGAGCGCCTGCCTTATGGGTTAAAAGAGCGCCTGCTTCATTGGTTAAAAGAGCGCCTGCTTTATGGGTTAAAAGAGCGCCTGCTTCATGGGTTAAAAGAGCGCCTGCTTTATGGGTTAAAAGAGCGCCTGCTTCATGGGTTAAAAGAGCGCCTGCTTTATGGGTTAAAAGAGCGCCTGTTTCATGGGTTAAAAGAGCGCCTGCTTTATGGGTTAAAAGAGCGCCTGCTTTATGGGTTAAAAGAGCGCCTGCTTTATGGGTTAAAAGAGCGCCTGCTTCATGGGTTAAAATAGCGCCTGCTTTATGGGTTAAAAGAGCGCCTGTTTCATGGGTTAAAAGAGCGCCTGCTTTATGGGTTAAAAGAGCGCCTGCTTCATGGGTTAAAAGAGCGCCTGCTTCATGGGTTAAAAGATCGCCTGCTTCATGGGTTAAAAGATTGCCTGCTTCATGGTTTAAAAGAGAGCCAGTTTCATGGGGAGATGCGTGAATGCCTACTTCCAAACTTTCAGTCATGTGAGGGTTTAGCACTCTCGTATAGTTTACTTTATTCATTATTTTTTATCTTTTACTTATCCCATTTGCTTTCACCTCTCCCTTTATCCTTTTTCATTTTTCCATTGAGTATAAAAAGTTGTTGGTTAAGTCATTTGCCTCTCGTTTTTCTGCGATTTATTTTTTTAATTTAATTTTAATTTAGTTTGATTTTTGTTTTTTTAGATGCAAAGATAATTTCACCAAGATGTCTGTAAACTGGTAAAGTTAGTAGTAGTGAAAAATATAAGGAAAGTACATATCTCTCGCAACTAAAACAAAACATTTGTACCATAATAATCGGGGAAGGTGCACAACTCTCCCATACCTTTTCCAGTTCCCAATAAGAGCAGGTCATCTGGAATCCACCGAATTTAAAGATGAGGGAAAATTCTACAGAAAGATCCCTAAGCACCCGATTCCCTGTGAGATGGCTCGTCATCATGCGAGCTTTTTGGTTGATGGGAAACCAGAGGTGGCATCACGAATTCTTGCCAAAACATCAAAGTGTATGTGTTAAGAGCAGCCTCTTTTATCCCTAGGAAGGTAATTCGAGTGGTTGTGATACATCTTCTACACCTCCGCCTTTGGACAATCTCTTTTAAGTTCTACTTTGTATATTGCTTTTCTTTCTAGAATACCTCACGTTGTCTAATGGACATTCCCGAATGAATGCCATATTCTTTCATCGCCAAAACATATACACTACATTTTATCTTTTTAATTTCGATCTATTTATAACGTCAAACTCTTTATGGAATGCGGGAGAAGGTGTGTGAATGATCTTCGATCTGAAATGTTAACTGAATATTCTCAACTTCGACACCTATCTTTGGTCCAAGATCTCGACTACGTTGCGCCTAATGCAGATTCTTAAGTTCTTGAGCAAAGTCTTCTGCACCTCCTCAATCGAGTTTTCTCCTGGCAATGGTCAGGCGATGAGATGAGGAGGAACTGCATCTAAGCGCATTCCAGACTCGCTCAATGACCGACGCGGGTGCAAGCCGTGGTTCTCTCCCCCCACCCCTTTGGGCATAGTACCTTCCGTTTTTACACACTTCTTTTATCCCGAATACTAACATGAGTTTCGGGTTTTTCTCTGCTCCTAACACTAATTAATATTCTTTGTTTGCTAGTCAGGCTATGTAGTTTTTACATAGCCTGGGGAATATGATTTTAATAACTGTATGACAGATCCTGGTATTGGGTTTTTATTTTCAAAATTTCAATCACTTTTTAACTTTCAAAACTCCATTTTTGCTGAAGTAGGGAAATTGTAATGAGAGTAATGGTAGTCAAACTAACTATACTACGGCACCCTTGATCGACCAGTGATGCTGTTGCTTCCGGCATATTTTGGTGCATTCGTCCTAGAGAGGAATAGTAAATTATCCTGGTCCTAACCTGGTAATCGAGGCATGACTCATTCACTCTTTTTCACCACTTTCCCGATAAACCATCACGGTAAAAATAAGTTAAAAATGCGACTAACAAAAGGGTCGGATTTGTTCATGTTTTCCAATAGAATCAAAGATGACCTCGGAATGCATTCATGGTTTCTACTCAGTTGAATGATGACCTCGGAATCTCTACAACATTTTTTAATCCTCATTGAATAAGGTATCTGGTACCAGGGACTTCCTTAATTGACCCTTGAAGAATTGTGTACCTTCGCATCCACAAACCCCTCGATCCCCCCCCCCCCCAACCTCCGTCTCAATGCTTCTGTGGCAAGATATCTCCCAACCACACTTTCACCTGCTCTAAATTCACCAGATATCTGCTTATAAACTTCCCAGCGCAAATGCCCTTGTTAATTTTCGCTTTAAGCTTAAAAACTCTCCACTTGGGAGTTTTTGTATTAAATCGACCAAGAATCCCACCGTTTGAAAAGCTGGAGCTGTAAATTACAACCCGACTGGCAAGACATTCGTAATTTCCCTCCTCCCAATAACCACCCCCAAGGTGAGGGGGGAGAATTCCCCCCGCCCCTCTACTATACTTTAGAGTATGTCTGTATGTGGGGGCCGGGGTGAGAGACGTAGCTGCGGTCTAAAACAAAATCTCCCTCTGGTTTCTCGGTCTGCAATCGGCAACGCGAAAAGATTTATAGTTTGTCTATTCCAACTCTAAAGAAAACCCAACCAACGAGGGCATAAACGTTTCACGGGCACAGCTAGGACTCCCTAGAATTTGAAGCTCAATAGCAATGAGGCCATGTCATGCCTAAGCTCGTAGTCTGCTTGCTGCAATCTCATTTTCGCGCTAAATCATGCAAATGAATGTCCCCGAAGATCCCTGGATTTAACACCGTGGTATTTCTTATTATTGGGAGATCTAAAGAGTTAGGTGTCTTCTCCCCCTCACCACACACATACCAAATAGAAAGTAGTTAAAAGATAGTATCACAATTGAAGTCAATTTACTTAAGTAAAATCAACAGCTGGTGAAAAGATTTGTGCAATCGATGCAATCAAAGGCGCAAGTGGGATTAGAATGAAATGGAGGACATGTGGAAGGAAACGGTGGTTAGAAACTAAAAAAAAAAATGTATTACTCAGATGTAGAGGAGGTTCGATATTAATGGATAGATAAATTTGTAAATTTTCAACTTCAGATTTTCATTATTGAACTTCTTTTCAAAACACTTTTATCCTTCATCCACCAAAACCATTTGTATATCAATATTGAAAAAGTCAATTAAATGAAATTTTCACAATCGAAAGAAAAACTAATTTTACTGAAGCAAAAATCTCTAGTAATATTTTTGGAACAATACTACTAAGTTCGGTTAACTTTCTCTGGGTGACACTCTCTCTCTCTCTCTCTCTCTCTCTCTCTATATATATATATATATATATATATATATATATATATATATATATATATATATAATAAAAATAAAGTCTGCATGTGTGTGTGTGTCCTTTTATAGTAATATAAAAATCCCGTTCTAACCCTCCCTCTCTCTATCCCTCCACTCTCTCCCACTACCCTCCTGTCCCCTCTGTCTCCCCTCTCCTTCCCCCTTCCTTCTCTTCTCAATCCCCTCTCCCCTCCCCCACCCCACTTCACTCCCCACTCTCCCCCCTCTCTCTCTCTCTACTCTGTTTCCCCTTCTAGCCGCACTTTCTACCGCCTCCCCTTCTCTCCTCCTCTCCCCAATCTCCTCTCTCCCCCTCCCCCTCCGCCCTCTCTCTCCCCTCTTAACCAAGAGAATAATTCTCTTCTCCCCCTCTCTCTCAACTTTCTACCGCCTCCCCTCCTCTTCCCAATCTCTCCCCCTACCCCACACTGACTCTCCCTCTCCCCCCTCCTACCAAAGGACATTTCAAACCAGGAGATTTTTTTTTCAATTCCGTTCTAAAATTATAGTTATACTCGTATGTAGATAAGATCTGTTTATGTGGTTACAATGTTTTTCGTTCATAACTAACGGTTAGTCACGCGTGAACGTAAACTGCCAAGCACGCGGGCTGAAAGGTATACTCATTTTAAGTATATTATATAAAGGGAGAGTACGCACCTCTCCTGAATCTACCTTTAACCTAAAAATGGCACTCAGCTGGTGGTTAAGTGTTTTATGGCACATCATGTCATAAAGGCAACCATTCACACTGGAAGTGGAAAAGGAGAGTAGGTATTTTCATGCACGGAATAACCTTAAATCCATAACGGTATGAATTGCCATTTACATTCACAAGACTACATTCCCCAATCCGTGTAAGTTTTGCAATGTAAATTATAAATATCGTAAGGTGAGATTCTATTAGAGGCATAGTTGCAATTAGAGGTACTCTGTTTTTCTTATGCTCAATTCTATGTTGTTGTTCTAGAGATGGAAGCAAAAGTAATCCGTTTGTATGTGCTCCATTAGCAAAAACTAAGATTATTGTGTACCAAAAAGTTCTGAATCGTTGCTGAACAAAATTAAGTTTAGTTCATAGAATGAGAATATTGTTTGTGGAGAATAAAAAAAAGAAGAAAAAAAGATCAAATCTCTCTTACTTTATTTCCAAACGCACATTTCACCAAGGCAAAGACGGTTATCTGTTTGTTTAACCCAATAAACGACGGGTATTTTTGTTAGTATATATATATATATATATATATATATATATATATATATATATATATATATATATATGCATATATTAAAAGGCATATTTTTCATTGCAGGCGTGAGGAAATATTATTTTGTGTGCCAACTATAATCCCCGTTTCCTCTTCCCCCAAAGTGGGGTTGTGGTTGGATAGAGAGTTTTGACCTATTTGGCACTGTGCCACTTGTTACCATCACTGACTGGGATTGTATGATGTGAAAAGGGGGAGAGGTTAAAGTATGGGGCGAGCTGTTGTTGCCGGACGGTGAGTAGTGCCAGATAGGATTGGGTGTTGGCTGGACGAGAGTGCCATGTATGTAGAGTGGGTGCCAATTAATGGAGTTTTAGTCTATTGATTGCCCCAACATAGCCGGATAGTCGGGGGAAGGCGATTTTTTAGGGGAGACGAGAGAAGAAAATGTCTAGAGAGAAGTGTTTGGGAGTGGATATCCTTGTAAGGAGTGGGAAATTGTGTAATCCAATGAATACTTAGGCAATGGAAACAATGAAGGTGCAAAACAGGGTTTGGGGTGTGGGGAGAACTAAAATAAAGAGAAAAAATATAGAGAAGGAAAATTTTCATACGGTAGAGAACAACTAAGGATAGAATGGACATAGAAAATAAAGGCAAAACAAGAGGGAGGATTTAATGAGCGACAAAGGATCGTATAAATCCTAAAGGACGCATAATATTGGGCCTGGGAGCACCTATTCTAAACCTCCTGGAACAAGCTTGTACAGATGAAGAGTGGCGAAGAAAAAGAACCACCCTCAGTAAACCTCTTCCATTTTCCTGAAACCTTTTAATCCTTGGCGCCGAGAGGACGAGTCCATCGTCCATGGCAATAAACATCAACAACCCTCCCACATATCAACTGGGGTCGGCGTGCATCAACAATCAACAATGCCCTTATACCCTGTCAAACACTAGGGCACCAACCAGTTTGTCCATGCCAAATGGCCCTTCAAAGTGATAGGGGCCTACTTGTTGCAGCAGCTCTTCATACAACCATGGTTTATCCCTTGGTAGAAGGCCCCAAGCACCCTCCACCCAATCCATGCACATCTACCATACACAATACTAGCCACTTACTCTCCACTCGTCCCTTTTACTCCCAAACACTCAATCACACAATTGACCCACCTCAACCGAGGTGTTTCAACCTTTGTCACATACACTGACACTCTCTCTCTGCTATATTTTCTTTACACTTATATTATTCTCCACTCTCGTTACACGACGCTACCCCTCAAAACATTCTTATTGATTTCATTCACACTTTCCATCACATCATTCACCCCAAAGTGCGGATTTGAGTCTTCGAAAACCCGTTGTGTCCGTCCAAATTAGGCGATGGGCGAGGGGGAGTCCCTTTTATGAATTAGCTGCATTTTTTATCTCGATTTGCACTGTTTGATGCTTATCTCAGTGTGGAACTACACTTTAACGTACGATTCGAATTACAAGAACCACTGCAATGTAGTCTTCAATCAAATCTGGGTCTCCCTTATTTCTCATATGGTAACTATTCATAGTCCGTGTGATTAACTTGGGCCGAAAAATGAATGCGGGAAATAAACTATAACATTGAGGCGCCTGAAAGATCCAGGACCAGGAACGCTTTTATCTTCTTCATCCAATAAGTGAGGGGTATTAGTGCCCGAGGGTGCCAGGGGCCGGTCTTCCTTGGGGGGGTTGTCAGGAAGTATTATGCTTTGACACCATACAGCATTCTGGATGAACCTTCGTCGCCTTGGGGCAGGAGGATCTGTTCCGCGTCAGAGGTATGTGGATATAGAAACCATCGCTCACCTGAGTACAGGGCTGAGCACAGCGCGTCCACCAATTAGTAGGCAGAATTCTACTAGAGGGGTGGGGGGGTCCACTCATGCAGAGATCGAACACGGTACCGTGACGTTAGAGGACCAACGCCGTATCCAGGGAGAAACGGCTGTAACGGTTCTTATTATCGTTGATTATTTTCAATACTATTTTTTTCGACTCTTCAACATTTTTCTTATTCCATCCGATTTTTCCCTATTTTTTAATATCTTTGTAGATGTCTTTGCTCCTCTACTTCATTTTACTCTGTTGTTGGTTGCATAGTCCCTCTTCGGGCGGGTCTTTCTTCTTCTTCTTCTTCATTTGTTTTAGCCGATGATGAGGAACACAAATATGAGTGTCGGGGTTCCACAAAAGGAAACGGGTTGGCTGTCTGTGGCGTTGGGATGTGGGCCATTCTTGGTTGTGGCAAATTTGCAAGGGATTTTTTTTTGCTCTCGTCGCCTCACGGCTGGTGTCCCGTGGGTTGTGGACGTTCAGGAAATACGTGGAAGGTGACACGGAATTTAGCCGTTTTCTTCGTTGACAGATAAAAGGGACGAGAGAGGGTGGTGTTCCGCAATGGTATTTAGAATCTTCGCTTTATCAGTCAGTTTATTTATCTGTTTTGTTTAGATTCTTATATTTTCGCTATGACCCGTTTATCTCCTTTTAATTTTCTCTTTCTTACTGTGTCTCGGTCTGTTCGTCTCTTTCTCTCTCGAATAATGGATCGTATTGAGACGTGGTGTGGCTTTCCACTTCCCTCTCGCTTATCATTCCCGTTCGTTGCTTTTGCTTCTGTAATTTCTGTAATTTTCTGATTGAAATTTAGAAAAATGCTAAATATCTTGATTTTGTGCCTGATTACCACCCAATGACCGGTAAGGGCTGGTCGGACTGGTGGCCAAATATTTTCTTGGTTCACTTATACCTTTTGGGAGAGGAGATGAAGTTAGATGAAAAGTCGACCGGGAGCCACACTCCATCTCCTCTCCCTCTTGGGATTGAGGGGCGGAGAATGGCCTGTGCCGGCGATGAATCTTTCCCTTCTACGACCCCAAAACCCAACAGATAACACCTCATTCCGCTAAATGCCACATGAATGAAAGGTCGTGCCCAGAAATCTCCCTCTAAAGACACGCAAAGTGTGGCTGGGGGTTGTAAAGGGCTTCGTTCGTGCGCCCATAAGTTTAGCAATTTGTATGTTCCATATTTTGACTGTATGGGGTGTTTGTTTACTTGTTTTAGAAAGGAGATTAATCACAGGGTGAGTTTTTATCTTGGTTGTTTTATTTTTTCAATATTTTATCCCAGTTCTAGGTCGTTTTTCGCTTTGATTGTTTTTATATATACATAAACAGAAATCTAAATATTCGATGGCTGTTTTAAGTGCGTGTGTGGGATTGAAACCACGTCCTCTGTTTTTGCGAGTGTTCATTTGTCTGAGCAGATTTATTTTCCCAGGGGGTGACATTTGTTATTTCAAGAAATTGGTTTAATTTTGTGGGGAATTAATTTTTTTTTGGGGTGGGTTGCCATATGGTTTCTCTGTATCTGGTGAATTAACCTCTTTAATCTCATTTACGGTTTAGTAGATATTTTTTTTTAAAAGCTAAGGGAAAATTGGTTCTCTACAATTTGTCTATATCTAGTTTGAGATCATTTTACGTACTCACCTTCCTATTCTTTTTCAGATAAGCTGATCACACCTCCAATTTATAAATCATAGATCACATGAGGCCCCAAACACAAACCTTCGGCTGTCTTGACTAATAGAATTTTTGTTTGAATTCCACTATAGATGATGAAGTACAGGAAATATATATTTGTGGTCATATATTTGTGAGGGATTTCTTGGACGAATCCTGATAAAGCCTTCCGAAGGAGAAACGACGGGATTGTTACCTAAGTGTTACCCTCAAAGACTCACGGACTCTCTTGATGACTTTTCAACCGAACCCCTTAGTAGTACTCCATCCATAACAGATTCTGGGACTATTCACATTTGTACGACTATACCGGAAGAAATAATCGCACTCTACAAATTTAAATTAAAGAAACTAAAAAAAGTAATTATGTTTTAACAAGGATATAGCTGATCATCAAAAGTCGTACCAGCTTTCTCTGAACGGTATCTTAAATCAGTGATTATATGAGTTTTTTATCAAGAAGTCGGACTACATTTTTTAAACAAATAACATTTATTCCCCGCCCGTCCTGACCTGTTTAGATCAGGTGGCTTTCACTTAAATGGATTCGGAGCGGCGATGATCAGTAGAATACAGAATAATGGCACTGCTTTTTTCTCAGAAGCCTTATACTGATCTTTCGAGCAGAGGCAGAGGACTCATAATTTAATGTCCTCATTACCACTACAAAGATTACTAATTCAAATGTCTAAATTGCTTTGTTTCTATACATTGTGTGTAGTTTGATATATAAAATCGATGGCTAAATCATTAGTTACAACGGAAGACTCGATATTATTGCTGTCATTGAAACGTGAATCGAAAACTTTAACAGACTTTATCAAAAAGCTTAAATTAGCGAGTTATTATTATTATTTAATAAAAGTAAGGTAGAATAAATTGTGATAAGTTTTATTATATTATAAAAATACGAAATAAAATCGATAATTATCAATTTAAATATAGATGTAGGCAGATGTTTGAGCTGAAAAGAGATAAATTTCACAAATAAATCTTGAGGTTATCAAAAGGCAGACAAGAAAAGGGGGAAAAGAAAATAGTATTTCCTTTTCCCCAATAGAAAATAGTATTTCTTTTTCCCCAATAACAAAATGTTAGAGACTGAAGTGGTTTATATAAATTATACCATTCCTCATCAAGGGTTTGACAAGCCGATGGAGAACAATTTTGTTTTATTTGAGTTTTTCCACTGTTGAAAATTTGGTAGAAAATGTACATGACTAATTATTGGAAAATAGTGATCACCACATAATTCATATCAATATATATATGACTTGTTTCAATGAAAATTCTCAGCTAATTCCATCCTTTAAATCTTGTTTTGTTTTTTTTTTTACTTTCTCCAGCAATCACAGACAGAATGTATCCACCTTTTAGCAATCAACTCTACCTTATAATGAGCTTGTATGGAATAAACCAAGAGGTATAACTCGGTCTATAAAAGTGCCTCAGATAAAATAAAATAAAGAAAGCATACTACAACTTACCCGGCGAGATCAAATATTAAAGACTATGAACAACGTTGACAAGATGAACAGATATCTTTTATCGTCGTCTTCTGACATAAATGAGATGAGAGGAAGTACGAAGAGGAGTTATCTTCTGTATTGTGACGCAGACCTTAGAAATGTTACAGTTACGCTAATACTCGTAAGTTGATCAAGAATTGCAATGTTCTACCTGGTGGATTAGGAAGATATAACTTTTGGGGGCTTTTGGGGAGCTAAAGTGAATTCATAAAATGAACAATTCGCAAACGTCTTTACCTTGGAAGAGACAGTAATTTCACTTCAAATCCTCGAAATAATTAATTTATATGATAACCAATACTCTTTCGAACGCAATAGAAAACGAAATGTGTTTATACGAGGGGCAGGCAATAAGTTTTGCAAATCAGTAGGGCAAAACAGATGAAGGGGGATGGCTGTATGTGGGGGTGTTAGGACAAGTTAGGACAAGTCAGGACCTGCAGCCGCACGCTCCTGCCTCGTCTACTTAAGAAGCAGTAGCTGATCGCAGATCGTCAGTCACAAATCTTTCAACAATGTAGAAGGTTAAGCACCGTGCAGTGATCAAACTATTGACCAAGGAAGGCAAGAATGCAAAAGAGATCCATAAACGCATGGTTGCAGTGTACACCGACACCGCCCCTTCATATGCAAATGTAACCAGTGCTCGCTAGAATAGAGAGTTCCACCATGGTCGTGAGTCCCTGGAAGATGACCCCCATCCAGGACGCTCGTCAGACGTGACCAACGAGGACAATATGGCCCATGTGGAGAGGATGATCCTCGAAAATCGACGGGTGAAGGTCGAAGAAATCGAGCGAGAACTTGGAATTTCACATGGAAGTGTTATCAACATCATCCACGCAATGTGGCCATGACCAAGGTCTCCCCCTTGGATCCCTAGAAACCTGACGCCCCATGATCGACTTCAACGTCATCAAAGTCCACAAGCTGCCTTCCGCGAGTGCGGATTCGAGAAGCTCCACCATCCCCCTTACTGTCCAGATCTGCCCCCTAGCGACTACTGTTTTATTCCGCCATTCAAGGCTGCACTGCGTGGACGCCAGTTTGAGGGCCATGAAGTTGTCCAGCTCGCCGTCCAGGAGTGGATTGAACAGCAGTCGAGAGATTTCTGGTTGTCGGGAATTCGAAGGCTCAGAGACAAGTGGTGCAAGTGCATTGAAGTCGAGGGTAGTTATATTGAAAAATAATAAAACACTTATTCTCATATCTAGTTTCCTTATATACCTATTGCAAAACTTATTGACCACCCCTCGTATATCAAGAAAATGATAATATCCAAACACCCTGTTCCGATAAAGTCTATCCAATTCACCCGAAAGATCAAGAAAGCAAACTAACTAAACCCTTTTGTAACATTTTCTTTAAATCATTTTAGATTTCCAAACACCCGGTCCCGATACAGTCTATCTTATTTACTCTAAAGATTAAGAAAGCGAACTGATTAAACCATTTTGTAATATTTTCATTAAATCAATTAATGAAATAGTTTGAAGCCAAAAGCAACTTCAAATCTTAAAAGAAAGTATCAAAATAATCCCGGAAATTTGGGGCCAATTTCCTTAAGCTCCGTTGTTTGGCAAATAGGTTTTATTATTATTGACCGAATAATGAAGCATTTGTAGTCTAAAAACCTAATGATAGAATGGTTCTCGGTGGTAACACTCACTCTTATTTAAGTAACATGTAAGAATTCCGCCCTTTCGAATTTAAAGCGCATTATCAACGAAGTCATACGTCGCAGAACGTTTGTAGGGATAAATCTGTAAAGAAACTAGTGCAGATAGAAAAAGTGAAAATGTGCTGAAGATATATAACCACAGAGAGGGTTGTGGGCGGGATCGCAGATAAACCTTACTATGTCAATCGCGGCAATGTTTCTCATGCTATAACTGATATCTGATTGATAACTAAGTTGAGAGATCAGTTAAGAACTCCAATTGAGAGGTGGGATCAATAAGATTAAAACATCTATTCTCAGATTTCTTGAACATATTTAGATATAATAATTTACTAAACTCAGTGACTTCCAAAATTGTAACCGAATAAACCTTCCTCTACACTACGGCGTTTAATCTCGATGTTCAGGAGCTTTCTCCTGTTGGGCTTAAGAGACTGTTAATAAGTTAGAGAGAGCCGCAGGATATAAGAGGAGATGTACTTACAAAAAGCATGGTCAATAAAGGTGTCCATAAGAGGAGATGTACTTACAGTGAACAGGGTCATAGGAGGTGTCCATAAGAGGATATGGACTTACACAAAACACAGCTAATAAAGGTCTCCATAAGAGTAAATATACTTTCAGTGACTAGGGTCAATAAAGGTATCCATAAGAGGAGTTGTAATTACAGCCACCAGGCTCACCAATTGTGTGTGTAGCTGGATTGCCCTTTTTTCTGATCACTCCACTCTTTGACCCCACTTTTGTAGCGGTATGCTTTGTGGTACGTGAGTTACTTCTTTGATAAGGTAGGCTTTGATTTAAGAGTGCTCTTTCGGTAGTTTTGTTCTTAAGAAAGAGCTATTTCAACACGTAAGGATAAGAGGAAACACCGTATTTATACCAAAATCAACATATATTTTAAATGAAACACTTAACTATGACAAACAAACAGTTAACACATTTCTATCTTTGTCTCAATGCTAAACTCGACTATTCCTGTTGGCATTTAGGCCTATCGCACGGATACGATGACAAAAATAAAAAAATAGGCTACGCGTAAACACACCAATTGCCGATTAGTATTTTTATCGCGACTCTATTTTATTAGCATTAAACATTAAATTAACGTACGCTCGTCTACAAGCAAATATGACCGAGGTTCACGAACAAGGGTTTCTACTCCCCTTAAAACGTGAGAGGTACTAAACTTCTGCTATCGCAATATGAATATAAATGTTCATTCTATCTTACATGACCGCAGGTATTAGGAATTGCCGGATGTCGCTGGAGGGCTTATCTCTCACTTTGGCGTGTTGTCTTGACCGATCCTTGAATTTCGTCAAGGTGGGATAGCTGGAGAGAGATGAGACAATGTCACTTCTTATTGCACACTTGCCTCTGGTTAAATTAAGAAGACGGTGAGAGTTACGGGGCTCTTTGCTCCAATAGTCCTCTTGGGAATGACCTTGACGCCTCTTGGTGTCCCATTCTTCAACGTAATTAAAGAACGGGAGCTCGTTGGGGCTGGGTTCTTCTCCTCTCACTCTTACGGAGCTTGAGATGTGAGAGTCGCTCGAGTGTGAGCGGCTTTGCTTTTCTTCAGTCGGACTTCTTGGTCTGTAAAGGATTCTTAGGTATGGTACCGATATACAGATTTACTATTTATGATAATACGGCCCGAGAATGGGGGATCGATTTTCTCAATCTGATCCTATCGTTTCTCACGGAAATAGTCTTGTATGGCTGAAGGATCAATCTTCACGAACTGAACCTTTTCTCTCTTATAGAATTCTAATCTTCGTGTCGGGCTGAAGGATCGATCTTCACGAACTTATCCTTCTACTTTAGTATCGACTTCTGATCTTCTTGTCGAGCTGAAGGATCGATCTTCACGAACTGATCCTCCTTCTTGCGTATCGACTTCTAATCCCTACTCTTTCTTTTCGGGGATTATTTATAGGTGGATCATCGCCCCATCTAAAGGGGGAAGTGACCAGGCCAGAGGGGGTGGGGTACACGAATGGTGAGGTAGTATCTGAGGAGAGCGAGAATGGCAGAGGTTGGCACTGGGGTGCCCAAGTCGGCTCGCTAATAAGAGACTCGCAACCACACCGCTACTTGGCGTGCCTTTTGACTAGCACCGCTTTTTTTCATAACCGCGGTTTTATGGGTCTCGTAGGTAATTGGATCTTTATAGCTTCGTTTAAGTGCCTTATGTGGTCGCCTTAAAACAGATATTATCTCCAACTGCCCGAAGCGGCGGGGAGATCAAACAGGGTAGGCAGTTACGTCTATTGGCCGGCTACCGCTCCCACGCTTCTCTTCATGGGAAGGGGTGGGCTTTAATATACCTATACTCCTCCGGGATGCTTAATGTAGCCATTTCTCTACAGGTGTATAAGTGGAGATGTACTTACAGTGATCAGGGTCACTAGAGATGTCCATATGAGGAGAAGTACTTACAGTAACCAGGCTCAATAGATTTGTCCATAAGAGATGTACTTATAAAAGCCACGATCAATAGAGGTGTCCATAAGAGATGTACTTACAGTAATCGAAAACTAGTAGATGTGGTTGACTCAAGCTGTACCGAGGTTACTAGAAGTGTCATTCAAGGAGCATTTTTTGTTACATTCTTGTCTAGAACCATTATTATCTATCTTGTCAGAAATTTATTAATTTTTTGGTAAAATTGAAGATAATACAAAATTAGAAAATAAAACAAAATATTGCTGTGTTCAATTGAATTTAGAAATATACTGAAGTAGAATGGGCTGAAGAATCGCAGATGAATTTCAACTTCTACCAGCTTCCCCCAAATTAGGTTCGGTACATTTCAACTCCACTAAAACTACCGATCATTTGATCGCGCCTAATAGTACTTTAACACCACACTCTACAAGGTGTTGGAGTACTATATCCAGTTCAGTCAAGGTTCATCGTCGGGCAGAAGGAAGAAAACAGCCCCTTCAGAAAGCTCGTCTTTGAAGACCTATCATACTAAAAGTCATACACTTTCTACACTTTACTCTCTCAAACACTCATTCCTAAAGTAAATTTGCATTTTACACGATGTTAGACCCTTTCTAACACACTGTCACTCAATCTCTCATATTCTTTTGACAAGACTATCTGCATCCATATTTCTTATATGTGCATGCCACATCAGAACACTTTCAGTCTCAACGGCATTCACACCTTCATACTAAAACACCTCTTACTTGATCTTTCTTTACTCTATCCCCATTTCATACACCAAGCATCCATCTCATGTTATCAATTCGCATAGGTCTGGGGCAAGATCTTTTATTCTTCCATGCCACACTCTCACTTCATACTCCAACTTTGGAACTTCAAACAAATTCCTGCCATTGTGGTCTCAATCTGGTTCATCAGTACCACTTGTTACATCCTGGGGACTCATAATCCACAGACCCCCAAACACCATTCCCTTACTCTTTTCTGCATTTACTTATAGCCCTCTCTTATTCCAAGCCCTGCCCATAGTTTTCCTCAATATCTACAAATCATTCTCAATCTCAGCCATCAAATCAAGGTCATAACAAATACTAAAATACATTCTTTATCACTCTCTCACACTTTTTCTTCATTCCTATATGTAAGTCTCTGTAATTCATCACTAATTATAATAAATAAAAATAGCGACATCACACAGCCTTGTCTTACTCCATAAGTATATTTAACCATTCAATTCAGCTATATTTCTCCATAACTCACGCCTTACTTCCAACATAAATACTCTTTACACCATACATAAATATTACCTCGCTCAGTACATTCTTAGCACTTGCCATAGTGCTTTTCTATATTCACATTTATAAGCTTTCATGAACCCAGCATGCATTACCCTTCTTATGCCTTGTCTTTTCAGCTAGTAGTCTTGGGGCAACTAGTTAATCTACATCACCTAGACCACTCTAAACTCCCATTGTTTATCACATTACAGTCCTTCAGTTATCCTTCTTATAACACCGATCAGAATTTTATTCTTACACTTTATGTACAGATTACGAGACCTTCCACCCTGTCGTTCTTGCATTCACCTTTCTCCACTTCACCAGTATACAACTACACTATTACTGTCTTACTATTCTTTCTAAATAGGTTAGAACGAAAGACAGGTCCGGTTTCAGGGGTTATATTAAAAATGAAAAAAATATGACTATTGAAATATTTAATTATAGACAACCTCCATTGCTTTCTAGGCTTGCAAAATTGAGTTTTGATGAAAAATATGAATCTACCTCGTTTACAATCTCTTATCTTGATGTCAACCTAAAAGGAACAACCAAAAAGAGAAGGTCATGAGATTTAGAAGGATGGAGCAAAATTCCTCAACCAAGCTCGTCCAAAAGATCTTTGGTTATTCGAGCTGTTAGAGGACGAGCATTATCGTGATGAAAGATGACAGCCCCTTTTGGTGAGAAAGGAGTGTCGCCTTTGACCCAAAGCGGCTTTCAAACAACAGAGTTAATTGCAGTAGAGATTACCATAAATTGTTTGATTGTTATCTAACAGGTTGTAATGGACAATTCATCCAATATCCCACTATACACTCAAATGATCCTTTTTATTGCGTTTAACGTTAGATAAAAGATCCACTTATCATCATCAGTAACAAACCCCCTTAAAAATGATGCCTGAATGTGTCGTGAAAGCAATGAATCTCAGCTAGCAACACGCTGTTGCAGATTCGCGGAACCTATTTTTAATCACTAGAATGTTTTAAATCCTTTTCAGTTGGCATAATACCGTCGTATTGGTTACCTTAAATTATTCTGTAAACTCCCTAAAAGTTGAAGCATAAATGCTATGACAACAGCTTCCAACTTTTCAGAATCAAGTTCTTTTGAACGTTCTTCCTTTGGTCCGTCTTTTAGACTGGAATTCCCACTTAGGAAACTGGAAAAGCCACTTCCTGCAACTCTGGGTTCATTTACTACATCATCCACATAGATGTTCTGAATGGATTTTGCAACTGTATTTGCATTGACACCTTTATGACGCTCATAGAGTAAAACATGTTAAACATGATATTTAGATTGGTAGACGTAGGATTGAATACCGTAGAAGATTATGAACAATATTCTTATAATCTAAAACAAAATGGTATAAATTTCTCATTGCAGAATTCCTACCGATAACACGAGGCACTAAAAAATATAATAAATAATAGATAAAACTTAACTCGAGAAAAGCTGACATTTCTTACGTTCCAACTTGATAGAAAACACAGCTATCAAACCTATTCCATAACACAACCCCCCCCCCTCACCTTTTATCATCTCAGCCACAATATCATCTAGTGCAGCTTTCTTCTCATTTTTCAGACCTCTCACAGAATTAACAACCTTTTCCATAGCTATTTCTTCCATATCCTCATAAAGTATTTAATTTCACACATGAAACCAACCATACATTTGCATCATATTTCATACACGCATCATACATCTCATCTCTATGTTTAACATTCTCATTATTTTCTTTGATGTTCACATATATATTCTTCTCCTGGTTCTTTATCATTCTCACTTCCTTCCAAATTAGCTTCTTGCGCCCATCAGGATCCTCATTCATCTATTTTTCATTTTCTAATTTGTTTTATCGCTTGGTAAACTTTTTTTCCTCTCTTTGTATGCATTTATTAGCATTTCCATGCCATTTTTTCCTACACTAGGAAGCATTTGCACTTACACCTCTTTTTGCTTCCCACTTCACGGTTCACATCGGCATTCCACAATTCAGCTCTTTCTATTTCTATCACACCCATACACAAACGTTTCAATGCTTATATTTGTTCCAGATTTGCTCTTTCTCCGCGCTCGCAATAATTCCTTCTCTTGTCCTCTGGGGCATTCCCACATACTCACTTCCTTTACGCCTGATTCACTAACCTTTCTTTTGTGATTCTATCTTCTTTTTTCCCTTCCTCATCTATTCTTCTTTACGTCATGACAAATTTAACTTTATTCATGACAATCATGTGATTAAATATTCCCATACTCCTACTTCTTTCAGCTTTCGCACACAACATTTTCTGGTACAAAAGGCAAAAATCAAACACACTCTTTACTTCTCTCTCTTTCTCTCTCTCTCTTTCTCTCTCTCTCTCTCTCTCTCTCTCACTCTCTCTCTTTCTCACTTTTAACCAACCAGTGTATGTATACACATCTTTTTGCTGAAAGTTTTTACAAATATAAGTTTAAATTGATACAAGTTTCTGAAGTAAGCGGCGCCCATCATCAGGGAAAAAAATAATAACAGAAACGATAAAAGTATAAAGTAAACAGCAGAGGGCTTTTAATAAGCAATAAGAAAATATTACGTTTATATATATATATATATATATATATATATATATATATATATATATGTGGTTAAGACGGCAATGTTATGGCTAACTAAGCTCTTCATCAAACCCTCGGAAGAAGCTCTTATCATAATCACGAGAGGAGAACGTATATTCCAGCTTTTCTAAGTAATCTAAAAAATATTGCTATCAATCAGCCTTTTTAAATGTTATCCCTGCTTTCGAATAGAATTGAAAAATAGCTTTACCCATTCTAACCCATATTTATAAATCGAGAATTATATTTGCAATAACTCAATTGAAAAAGCTGGATTATATGATCTCCTCTCAACATTGTAAAAAGGGCTTCTTCCGAGGGCTTGATGAAGAGCTTAGTTAGCTATAACATTGCCTTCTTAACCGCGTAATTACAATTGCCTTATTGCAAATACAATTCTTGATATATACATATATATATATATATATGTATATATATATATATATATATATATATATATATATATATATATATATATTATATATATGTATATATATCCACTTCTTCATGAGTAATAAAAGTGAGAATTGGTTTCAATGCCTCCGTAGGCGATTAAATCGTAGCTTTAATTATGTCTTATTTCGAGTGGAGGTTTTTTATTCATGCTTCTTTATTGTCATCTTCGTTTCTTCGGAATGAATAATCCCTTATCACGTGAAGAGTTTCGAGTCTTGTTTGTTTGATTGTACGAATGTTTCCTTCCAACCAGTTAGGCTTGGTTAGCATAGTTTTAATTTTTCTTGTCATCGTCGTTCGGGGTATCTAGCGTTACTTCTTCTAGATTTCATTCGGCATGATTCTCGTTATGTTATCACCTTTTCTGCGACTGGATGCTAAAACGAGCCTTTCGTCCTCGGAGAATCTTCACTTGGAGTCTGCTAAGATGAAATCCACATTTGTCGCTGAAGACGGAGTGTCCGATGCGAAGATAAGAATTATTCTAGTGTTGTTTGGTGGATCAAGATTTTATTCTATAACTTCGCTCGCGATATAGTTATATTTCTCATACAAAACTCTCCAGCAAATTCAACTCTTTTAGTACATATTATTGCATGTTCAAGAAAATTGTTCGTGCCCCTGGTCTCCACATGCCCAAGTCGTCTATTCCAAATGTGCGCATTCCAAAATTTTCACTTCTCCTAACATCCTAATTTTTCTACGATCTTTCCTTTAACAAAACCTTGCGAGATGCCCACGTTGGTTTAGAATTAACTGAAAAACTTTCTGTTTTATCTACTCTCTAACTAACTTTTTTAATCTTTCTCAGCCTTACCTCAGCTAGTGAGTGCCTCAATAAAGTAATTAAAATTACACGTAATCGCAAAAATTCCTAACGTTCCAACGTTATCATTTTACTCATCCATAAAAGAGAAAAATGTGGTCAAAGAAATTACCGAAAAAGAAATTGCTAAACTTGCTGAAAATTAATATTAACAAAGAAAACTCTCAGCTCTACTTTCTATCATTAAGCTGATATAATGAAACGGGAGGTTGGGCCACAACGAACAGTGCAATGCCATATTAAATACCCAAAATATTCATAAGAAATCTCATACGATAGAAACTAGCGACAAGGGATAAGAGCATAGATTCTAGCAGTAAAGTTTAGGCCGAAATCTTTGTTTACTCAGCCATATCAGAGCTTTCAAAGCAGATAGTAATTTGGGACGTTCCCTGGACTCATTAAAACGAGGAATTTATGCATTTATATTTGTTACTTTGCGAATATGTTTGTTGTATTAATGAATGGATGTATAGGGGCTGGGAAAAATAATGGAAGCACAGCTGTTTCTACTGTCCTATTTCTGACGACTATTATACACAAATATAAATTCCAATTGTCAAAAAATTTTGATTACATGCAAATTTTGATTACACGCAAATTTTGATTACAAACTTAAATGCTTAGCTCAATTTATGCATTTTTCATTTTCATTTATTAATACACGGCAAAATGAAAGACCTTTCAGATTTTCAAAGAGTGCAAATGGTTGGGCAGCTGATGGTTATAGCTTCGATAATCTAAATTAGTGAGTTGTACCATGATTTACTAAAATCAAGGAAAATCCAGCTCTGGTAGAAGTAGTTGCGGGTAGAAGGCTAGATGAATGGACCGAAATCGAAGAACAATAAAACGCATTGTGTCGAAAAGTTAGAAAGCCCCAGCTGTAAGAAAGATTAAAGAGCTAAATCAACACCTTACCAACTCAGTATCAACCATCACAGTTAGTCGAGAGCTTCATGCAACTAGATACCAAGGAAGGGCTACCGAGTACTGCAAAAGTCCTGTTACACTCGTTACGACGCTCTCAACAAAGGAAGTAATAATAATCTTGATGTAGTTAGAAACGTTTTCCCTTTTATAAAATATTAATATGTGTTAACTTTGTAATATTAATCAATGTGGCCGCCCTCGGTGGCGAGCACGCGCTGGAGGCGAGACCCGAAGGCCACGCCCAGGTTGCGGACGAAGTCCTTGCTTTTGCACCGGCTCCCACGCGGTTGAAGGAAAATTTCAGCTCGTAGACGTTGCTGTGGCGGACCTAGCTGCCATTGCCATTGGCATGGGTCCACACGCTATAGTCGAAGGGATTGGGGTCGGGCAACTGCGGCGGTCAAAATTCCTTCGACCAGAAGTTTATGTTAGACGCCAACCACTCTTGCATGGTCTTGGCCGTCTTGACCTGGACATTGTCCTGCTGTAAGACGTAGTCCACCTTCTCAGAGATCTTTCTCACCCACGGCAGGAATTTCGTAGCCAAGATATCCCTGTATTCGGCCGCAGTGAACATGAAACCAGCGGCATCTTCTCTCCATACGAAACCACGAGTCCGAGCATAATCACGGAAGAGCAATGATGGGACACGTAACGGACTTTGAAAAGGTCCTGGCATAAGCTTAGCACGCGCTTGTTCTGATTTTTGATGATTGAATCGATCGTGACACTCTTTTCATCAGAAAATTTGAGAACTAAACTGCTATGACCCTTCAAGACGTTGATAAGGTAACGAAAGCGCTCCCGACGTTGTTCTCGCATACGATCGGTGACCAGAAGCCTTTCCACGCACCTAATGCTCTTGCCGCCCTCCTCCTTGACAGCCCTAGACACCGTGGACACCGAGATTTTTTTCTTTTTCGCAAGCACAGTAATTTGGAGCTTCGGAGCACTTTCGAAAGTCTTTTTTTCATAGCCAAATGGTTGATAACATAAGGTCTGCCCAAACGACGTCGATCTTTGAGGTCTTCCCCGTTTCAAAGCCTTTTCGCGACTCCGTAGAAGGTCATCCGGCTGACATTGAGTCGCTTTGCGATGTAGGACTTGTGGCCCACGCATAGAAGAGCAGATATCTCGATTCCTTTCACATCCATTTCGAAACCCCTGTAAACAATGGAAAGGACGTTTTAATGACACATGCTTTAAAAGTAGAACTTTAAGATTGTTTGACGGAATTATCTCTATCACACACGTAAACCTCTCGAAAAATAAAAAAAACGAATATAGCAGAACTTTTACTAAACCCGGTATAATTACCAAAATCTGTTATCTATCATGAATATTAGCTACACTCCACCCACCCCGAAATATTAGTGTACTGATTATCGGAACTGGACAATGGAACAAAGATAGAATGCTATTTAGTCTGAAGAATCGGTCCATGCTTTTTCCCATTCTTGAATAATGGAGGCGGGGCTGTGATAAATTATTTAGGTCGCCATGTCATAGAATATTTTTGGTTAATCTGTAATGATACCTGGAACGGTTTCACACTTAGGAGATTTGTCAGTTTTTGAGCAACCCGTTCCATCCTACAGGACAAAATCTTTTTTCCAGTAGTGGGGTGTTCTTTTAAGATTACAGTACATCGACCGATCCCATCTTGGCGGTCCCTGAGAGCATGATAGTAAAGCAAAACTAAATAATGTCCTCTACATTTGCTGGATATCAATGTTTTGAAACATATGTCGTTTGCATTGGACCAAGAGGTGGAGATTTGCTTTCCTTTTCAACTGTTGTTGAAGGAACTGGAACAGTCTTTGCTTCAAGAATGGTTCAAAATTCAAGTAACCACTGTCAAAAAGTTGTATATGTCAATTCTCAATACATACGAGTATAAGCAATTTGTGCTGCAAAAGGAGGACCAATTTCTTATTAAATAATAATAATTGCGTTTAATAATAGTTTATGCCTTTGATACTCTGCGCGTTTTTGAGATCCGTAATCATCCGCGACTCCAAAGATTTTCAGAGATCCGTGTCAATAAGTTTTCGATTTTTTATTTCCTATATTATTCCTGTTTCTTTATTTTGTCTTTCTATCTTATTTTTTCTCCACTGAATGACCAGTCGTACAAAGAGCTTTATGGAACGATACCCAAAAGTTGATGGAAGGACAAAAGGTCTGTACCGATAGATAGGAGATTAATGATTCCCATTTTCCCCGTGTAAGGATGGTTAGGTGAGGCAGGAAATGACGTAAAACAAGGATCTTTTCGTGAGACAGGAAGACAACAGCAAATGACAGACAATAGAACATTACCAAGCTGGAGCTTCTTTAGGAGACGGTCATCAGTGATAGATGCAGGTCCAAGTGAAAACGAGGGGAGGGGGCTACTCCTTGCTTTTAACTCTCATGCCGAGTAAGCCCGATTTCGGACCAGTAAAGCCACGCTGTATTTATTCATTGTTTTCTCTTTAGAAACTCTCTACTTGCTGTATTTCTAGTCTACAGCTAAGGGTCGTAGAAAGGGATGTTATGCTCGTTAATGCCGAGTTGGGCCTAGGCCCACTGCCGGATGAGGTGTTTTTCTCTTTGCCTTCTCTAACGCAGTCTTGAATTGGATTTAGGGAAACTGAGATTTCGAATAGGATGAAGCGAGTTGCCTTTTGCCGGACTCTTTAATCATCGCCATTACTAAATGAACACCACGGGCCTCTTGGCAGACTATTTTATGAATGGTCTTGTTCCCTTGTTCTCTTCCACAATGAACAGAAGTGGAACGAATCCGGCATTTATGGGATGTGTGTTTTTTTTAAAAAAAGGGGACTTTGGCTTCTTTTCATTATTGGAACGGAGAATGAGGGTGGGGGGGAGATCATCCATAGATCAATCATGCAATAAAGGGCTTCTACTAAGTATGTTAATTCCAATATTTATAAAATCGAGATAAAGAGAAACAGAAGAAAAGAGGCACAGAGCTTAGAGACAGTTTTAATGGAAAGGCCTCAAAATCTTATTGGCGTTGACGAAGATAAAAAATAATATTCAAAATATTACGAGAAATCTGTTGGAATTCTGTTAAAAGCAACCGGTGTTACTTAGTTTTTGAACTTTGTTTTCTAAGCATGTAAAAGCCCCCCAGCCCCTCCTTGTAGTGACAAGGAACCATTTTTATTATGAGGACGGTCGCCTTTATTCCCCAGGCGACGAATTTTGGCTGTAACTTTTATTGGATAGAACAACCGCTTTTACTGATACAGAAAGCAGTTACAATTATCTTCATGGCCACCAATCATACTCTAAAACTATATACAGCATTATATTTCTTTTTTATAATATAGGTGCATAAAATTATGATTATTTTTTCACGAGCTCCAATCCCTACCCATCCCAAATTAGTGTCTTCTATTATCTACTTGCCCCATACACTTTTCACAAATTTTCAATTCTCTTAACTTTATCTTTTTATTTACGATCTGTTTTTTTAAATACCTCTTGTAGAAATACCCGTTTAAATAACTACATAACTATAAATGATCTTACCCGAGTCTTAATGCAAGCAATAATAAAAAAATGAAGCCTTTTGAATTAATCTCATCTGAAAAATCATAAGTTCACATCTTCACCTCAGTTTTGCAAAGGGTATAGACAAAATATTACAGAAACTGATCATTTAATGCGAATTCGTAACCAAACGATTTCTATTGAATTTTGAATCTTTCAGTAAAATTGTGAATTTAACCTTCGGATTCTCCACAGTCGAATGGATTTATTGATTACGTTCAAAGACGCTTAAATTAGGTAGGAGAGTGGCTGATTTATTTTCTAAGTAATTCAATGGCTGAAAATTGGGTGTTTATTCTCATGGGTACAAAAACTGGGTGGAGAACCATAAAGAGGATAGGGATTGTTAAAATAATGAAATCGCTTATTATATTCGAATATAGAATATTAAATGATAATTCAAGGGATTAAGGCATAGTTTAAGGGTTTTTAGATAATTTTTTAACTTTTTTTACCGTAAGTCGAGTTGGATTGACAGAGATTTTCGAGGAAAATTGGGTAAAGTTTTAAACCAATCTCAAAATATTTAAGAACAATTTTCCCTTAAAAATAAATTACCCTCCAATACCATACATTTCGTGTAAGTAACAGACGTATAAATTATCGCTTTATTTAAATCGAGATAATAATGATAAAGAGTTATCTGCATTAAGATTCAACTTCGACATGAAAATGTTTAAAGTAATAACAATTATTCCTTTGATGGATAATTTGCTTAATATGACGCTTGCTTTGGCTTTAGCAGAATATTAATATCGGAAATAAGTTTGTTGATAAATGATACTGGAATATCAGAGGGAAATGACATTCACGAGAAAAATTTAGTTCCTATCCTTTAGATCAGTCCAGTTTTGCGGAGATGTGTGAGTGTGTATTTTAAATTAAGAGGCCATATATGTAGTTTAGAATGTTCATGATTAATATTTTAATTATTTTAAGTCTTTTATTTATAATTTATTAATTAGATCATTTATTCTTTATAACTATTTATCATTTATTGATTTTTCTCACTGTTCCTTTTTGTCAAATCTTACACCATCAACATTCTTTTATTATTGAGGACACCTCCTAAAGGGCATAAAAATACCCACCAGTATAGCAGCAAGGTTCTGAAATCCACCCTTTCTTGAACAAATAATTATGACATTGTGAAAAGACGATCGAAACTAAATGAAATACTTCGTGCGTCTAATCGCGAACTTACAATCGAAGCGATCGCAAAGCCGATCTTAGACAAATCAGAAGCAACCAAAACCCTGATATTAGTCCAAATCACTGGAGAATGAAGCTTCATAAGGACTTTTTGTCATGATCAGGTTTTTATGTAGAATTGTCCCAACTGAAATATGTATATCGGCTATTGGGACAAATAGACTCAAGGCCAATGAAGATCACGATACTGCGTGTTTAATGCCTGCAATTATCCAACTCTGGAATGTAGTTCAATGTACTGGAAAGTGCTGGAACCTTTTGGAATATTGGAAAATAATAGAGTAAGATTGAAGAATGTTGTAAATAGTATATAATAAACTGGGATCTGGTTTAATAGGTTGAATGAAAAAGAACTGGTGGAATTTAATGGATATGGGGCTCCCAGAAGGGGAATTACGAACAAGGTTATAGCAAGTTCCATGCAACCTGTTTCTAGGTTTGTCACGATTTGTTATTGTAGATCTTTTATTCATAACTATTTCCACTATTTATTTCTCTATTTGTCTCTTTTTACCTCCATTTGCTGTATCTCCCTTCCATTACTTTCGCACGAAGTTATAATTCCCTCGTTAGTTACACGAACTTTCTTTCTCAAACAAAAGAATGTAAGCCAGAGTTATAAGAGAAAGAAACTATTTGGAGCATTTAGAAGCGATAATGACAACACTGCTAAGCTTGCCATGTTCTATAATGAAGGAAAGCCCCCTTGGGAGAGGGAAAGTAAGAATGTTGGGATTATTTTATAGGTGCCATTTACGTAATGGCAGGTTTTATCCGATAAAGATCGAACGATTTATGGCAAATTATCAAACATGATGGTTCCGACTGCTCCAAAATCAGGTAGATTCTAATTATTCTAAATCAAAGTGATTTAATGATTAATAACTTATTGTTATTAATCCAAGTGAGAATTATTGTAGAAGAGGAAAAGGCGAGGAACAAGAAAAGAGGAGCAAAAAAAAAGAAGAAATAGAATAATAATAATAAGAAGAAGAAGAAGAAGAATATAGAAGCATAAAAAGGAAAAAAGAAGAAAGAAGAAGACAAAAAAGAAGTAGAAAAAAAAGACAAAAATGAATGGAAAGAAGAAGAAAAGGAAAAAGAATAATTAGAAGAGGGAAGAAAAAACAACAAAAAATAAGAATAATATATCCTACATAAACACGAAGGAGGTTGAATTCGGATAGCCCAAGTCTTAGTGAGGAGGGGTTATTAAGGTTTAATTGCTTTTTTCTTTAGGAAAAAGGATGTAAACTTGCCTTTCAAATACGTTTGTTTGTTTACTTGTTTACCATCGAAATTAAACCGCGAAATTGGACGGCGAAAAGGGAATCAAAATTCGCAAACAATTATTTTTCTCAAGAAATTTATTACCCTTTGAAAAGGGAATTGATATAAACATAAAAAGAAATAAATATTATTTAAATATAGTAAACATTGCATTCTATTTATAATTTAGCATTATAAGCACATAAAATTATAGTCGATTTATAATAATACATTCGGTCTGAAATTCTCGTGATTGAGATTTGAATTTCGTAGATTGTTTTACTGAGATCAATGAGACTAGGATTAGGTCTAATTTTGACTTGTTTATTTTTTCATTATCGTTTAATATTTCTCTTCATTAAGTTTTCTTTTGTCTGTCTACTTTTCATCCTCTTCCCACCCAGTAAGCGTTCTCTTTTAGATTATATAATTTAGCCCCGATTTTTAATGATTAGCTCATTCCGCCGTAAGTTTATATGGACGGAAAAGTCGCTCATCAAAGCAAACCTTAAGGAAATGAAAACGGAGAAGACCTTGAGAGAGCGGAGTAATAAGTAGAGGACATTATTAATAATATTAGATGGTTATTATTATTAATAGTAGCAAATAATATTAATCCTATTTTTTATTAGTCCAACTCATTTCACCATTAGAGCACAAGTTCTAATGTTGCAGTAGGAAGTAGAGTGCAAAGACATGATGAGGCTGACCACTTACACTCTAGATTTCTTTTGTTTTTTTTAACTTTTACTCGATATTCAGTTGTTACATTTGTGCACGAAGGGCACTATAAAGCTTTTGGAAAATAATAATTAACTAAAAAATAAAGAATAGTAAGTTTATCTCGCCAAACAGTTTTCCAACCTTTCTTTCTAACTTCTTAACCATTTCCTTCAGAATCCGACTCTTTTAAATTGAAACAGAGTTTCTTCGTTATTTTCAGCTATTCAATTCAAGAAAATGTATTACTTTGATGCTTTTCTTCAGATTGAGAGCAAGAAAATGTCAGCAGGGGATAAATAAAGGCGGCAAAGTGGGTATGACATTGATTCCAATTGAAAGTCCGGCAGTTTTGACCTCACAAGACTTGATGAATGAGTTTTACGAGTACCTCTGTCGTGATGAAAGAGAACTCTAGAATAAAGCTTTTCTCAGCATTTTAAATATAAATTCATTGTGTAGCTTTAGTAGAATACTTTAGAATCCTCTAATTTCTCTCTGAACTTCAAGAATTCTATCAACCAGACATTCTTTGCATCATTAAAAACAGTTGCCATCACTTATTTTGTCGACCTTCCTGACTTTCCCATGACGGGGACACATAAACCGTTTTGTAACAATTGTTTTTAAATTTGTTTATCATCGGATTAAACTTCATCTCTCTCAAACAGTAAGTAATGGTTGCAAAATTTCAGTGGGATTAGTATTGACTTTATTCAAAATCACAATTCAAATATTGGCCTTGGTTAAGAACTGATCTTTGTACAACAGTTTTCGGACAAATCGGGCAGAGAGCTTGTTATTATTATTATTATTATCATCAAGCCACCAAAGCCTTCCCCCACGGTACAGATACAACAGAAATGAACTCACACAAAATACCAGGGGTATTGGAGAAGGGCAGAGGCAACAAAAGGAAACAGGCCTCTAGTAAGCCGAAATAATGAATGAGGAGGTACTGTAATAAAGAAACATTCAATAGAGACTTAAATGTAGAGATATTAGGAGATGAGACAATATCATTGGGTAATTGATTCCAAATTTTGACCAATGAGGGAACAAAACACCGAGAAAATTGCACAGTGCAACCAAGCATTCATAAGATTCATCGCAAAATCATTAAGACTAAGAGTATACCTTGTCACACGCACAGGATTGAAAGGTACTATGTAACGGATGCTAAGTGTTATTAAATACTTTAAATAAAACAATAAGTGCAACCACTAGCCGCAGATGGTACAAAACAAGGGAAAGCTCAAGATGATCTTTCAAGATTTTATCAAATGATCCCACAGTTAGATTTTGTTTCCCTGCTATTATTTTCATAGGGCATCAAAGACCTTTCCCAACAAGGTCGATATTTCTGTCGTTGATGGAGGTTGGAGGTTCGCTACATTTATTGACATATTCAAGATGCTCTCCTCCAAATGATAAGCGATTTATGCACTCATCAAGGGACGTTCTCTTAGGTTCAGTGTCCTCAAAAAAACTAATTACACTACAAATAATATCCTTTTTATTCCAATCAAGTTTAACTATATGTTTAACGATGGTTCTAGCTTCCAATTAGAATTTTTAGAATGACTTAAATAGAACATTTTTTTTCTATTACGCTTCATTATTCATATGTGTATATTGAGCGTGAATCAAAAGATTTTGCATTTCTGACATGAGTGATAGACATTGTTTGGATCGTTTTGAACGCCTCTCCTATAATCACAATAATAGTATTGTCGTGGGTTAACCGAGATTATAATGTTTATTATTTTTTCTTATTATGATTAATAATGATGGGTTGTACGTTCGTACTTCCAGTGATCGCTTCAGGATCGATCTCTAAGCGCGCTTTTGTTAATCTTTATTCTATTGAATGAATAAAAGGGGAGTTCTCTCTTTAATATAGCAAATACTCTAACGCAACTCGTTCAAGGATAATTTAAACACTTCAACCAAAATAGATTTTTACTGCCCATTAATCAATTCAAACAGGATTAATAAATACACGTACAAAAATACGACTAAAAAAATGGTTCACAAGTCTCTTTACCGACACTTGGTTTCAGGTGGCTTTGAGGGAAAACAATTCACTTTAAAATAACTTCCTCTTTAAGATATACAAATAATCTACGTTAAACGCACGAAGACATAAAAATAGAATTGATTACTTACATAAGGTAGTGGTGATTACCCAAAGAATCAAAACAAAATACCTTCGTTGAATCTTGTCCAGGGAGGCGTCGTGAGTGTAGTTTATTTGCTTCTCACTAGATGGCGTTACTCTGAACGAGGGTTGGACCAATGACATCACGCGGAATTTCAAGGCGACGAATAGCCGCAATCAAAATAAAACACCGATTGAGGAGGCATTGGAACGTGAGTTTATGACCTTGAAAAGGTTTTCTCAGATGATGGCTGTCTGATGTTCTAGCGATTTGGTTTCGCTTATAGAGCTTTTCTTTTGGGTGAGAAATTTATCTAGTTTAGGGTTGTCAAACTCCGATAGGGTAACATCACTTGACGATCTTTGGTAATCGAACTGTGCCGACGGTAATTGGTGGTAAGATCCCTTGACGATCTTTTGTAATCGAACTTTGCCGATTATGCTTGAAGGTAAGATCACTTGACGATCTTTGGTAATCAAACTGTGCAGATTAAGCTTGGTGAAATCTGTTATTGCCCAAGAAAATGAAAGTCCTTCTTAACTTGCTGGATCACTCTATCCCGGCAAGTTCTTATCGATGTCGTGACGAAAACGAAAAAGTCCCTCATTTTCTCCTTACGAACCGATTTATACTAGAATTACTCCCGCGGGGTAATGGGAGGGAGAAGGGGGTAGCAAGGGAAAACCCGAGAGTGTCCTGGCTTTTGGGCGTCTGTTATTTCTTTTTCTCGACATTTTGAAATTAGGGAAATTGGATCTCATGTTGAATCGACAGAAGTGAGTATCCATTCAGCCGAGCTTGGCGTCTTATAACTCTGGGCGAGCGTAATACGAGATCGACATTATGAATTTTTGACTGGTTTGTTTATAAATACACTCTCGAAGGGCCTGCCTTTTGAGCTGAGGTCAGGAATAACTGTCTCCTAAATTTACCATTTTTATCGTTCTTGTATGTTACCGGAGCCCGGTTAGAGGGGCTCAGAGAAACCCAGGTGGGCTTTGCATTTCCTTCATTATTTCTCTTCGCCATGAGGAAAAACTCGATATATATATATATATATATATATATATATATATATATATACACTGGCAATTTCTTAACTGCCTTGGTTAACTCGTATATCTCTACAAGTATATACTATATAAACAAGGTGTTCATGCAAAATGTGACGATTTATTTAATGTTTCTTTTATTCATAAACAGTTTGATGTATGGGTGAATAGTCAACGGGGTTAGAGAGCATAAAGACTTAAGTTTTATTAAAAAAGGTAAGCTGACATGTTGGACTAGAAGCCATTTGAATATTGGAAAAGAGTTATCCCTATTATGATGATTCACGATAGGAATCAAAATGCCGACATTATGCCTGTTGCTTAATGCTTTTTTAATAATGTAAGGGCTGAAGACGTGACATGGACAGCTAAAACAGAGACTACGAATGGGTAGCCAGCAGAGCGGAACACAGAAAGGTTCGGACGGCGTCCACATGGCGACGTTCATACAACTGTAGGATAAGGTGATGGAAGGCACAAACAAGGGAATCCAGGCATTGGCGAGAGAGATGGGTAATGGAGTCGCCACCGGGAGGCTGGCCAGGAATGAGGAATTTCACTACCACTTATACAAAAGAGGCAAAGGACAAATTATGACAGCCAAGGCCAAGAAAAACCGGTTTACTTAGTAAATAAAAAGCTCCTGAACATGCTGAAACATCCCGTTGAGCAGGGAACGATCTGTTTTTTTTCAGAGGAAATAAAATTGTCTTGCTGCTAGCATTAGGATATTCAGCAACTTTTCATTTAATTTGAGAAAAATCTCTAAGAGTGAGAGCCCAAAATTCTGGTTGAACCCTTTTCGTTCGTGGCTGAAATCCATTCTCTACAATTTTTTTACTCATTCCTACGATCACCATTCGAATCTTTTATAATTTGCCCAAAAGTTTACTTAATTCCTTCCCGTTATACACGTAATTCTTCTCTTCTTGAGAATTTCCTTTTCCCTGGCCATTTGATCAGTAAATGCTTCTTTCGAATGTCAAAATATCGACTATAATCTAATCTAAATAATACCCAAGATAGTATTGTGTCTATTAAATTATAATTATTACATTCAGAAAAGTATCTAAAACTAAAAAAAATCATAACAACTTGTCTAAAATGATGAGACGCTAAGGAGGTATTGCATATAATCTCTAGACACACAATTTAATTGTCTCTGTTGGGTTGGCCTCTTCAGAGTTGAGGAAAGTTCATGACTTAAGTGCATCGTATGCGTTACTGCCATTATTGGAACATCGGTATGTTTAAGCGCTGCAATCCGTCTTCGCTTATGAATGGATAATAATGCTCTTTCTAATCTAAACATAATCACGTCCCAGTAAAGAAGCCTTCGATAAAGAACTCAGAAAGCTTCATGTTCTTTCAACGTTTTTACTATTTTCCCCTTCAAATTCCTCAAATTGTATATCTTTCACACATTTATATTTCCTTTGCCAACTTTCAAACCCGTTATATGTATCTTCTAAATACATATACATAGCTGAAATAACTTGATCAATTTCCTTATTGACCTTTTTTTAGAACACGGAGCCTCTTTTCGAAACCCGTGGGCTTGTTTGTTGTTGATTTTTTAAATTAAATAAATACAACGAAGAGATTAGCACCTTTTTTCCTCCATTAGACATTTTACTGTTTTGCTTCCTGGGCTTTGTCCAGGAATTCACTTTTTCAACCGGTCTCGTTAAATTAGGTGACGTCTTTTTTCAGAGACCTTTATTCTTGGCCTTCCTTCCCCAGGCACCTCGGGGCCTTGAAATTCTAAGTTCTTATAAAGATGAGACACCGTCTCTAAATGTATGTAAAAAAGAGAAGCATACTTCAACATACGAATTTACACCACGCTTGAGCACCTAAAGGTATCAGGGTTTTTCCATTAACATCCGCCTTCATCCATTAGCGTTGCCTTACACCCCGGTAGTGAGGACCTGAAACAGGGGGCCTCAGGTCTTCATGTGATATCAGAAGGATTGAGAGTCCTACTTGCCCCAACACCCGCAAAATGTTGCAGCGACTATATAACATAACTCACACATATTTACCCATCTTCCAACCCCACCAGTTTTCTTACAGGTCTTTCTGTACAACCGTTAGGGTGAAGATGTTTTCGTTGTTTTTCTCTTCTTTTTTATAAGTACGAGTATCAGGGACAAAACGAGGCAGTATTTAATAATTACCGTTGTTGCATTGAATTTAGTAAACAACGAGTCACTTCTTAGAGTAGTACTGAAGCAACGACCTAGTAATATAGACTTGCAAATACCATTTAATAATATTAAGGACTAGATATGTTAAGGTTTAGAAGACATCGCATTAACGCGATATATAGCAATGCAAAAGAGTAATGATAAACTACAATATATGAATCTGAATTTATTTTAAAGCGCATAACTCGTTTCAGCTGTCAGCAACCATTTTCAATAACAAGGGTTTCGAAGGCAAGAATGTTTATAGAGAATGAAGACAATTTATAGAGAAAAAATAATTATCGCCGCTATCAACGCACGATCAGCCATACTACAGTTGACAGGTGACTTCCCCACATGCAAGAAGACTCTTCAAATCCTCCGCATCAAAGAAATGGTAGTCAAACCCCATTAAAGCTTCGCTTCACTCCATACCATTATTAATAGTGGAATAGTGCAGTAATGGTCGGAGTGGAGGTGAGGTTATAATAACATTAATCCACATTTAAAAATGAATGGGGGATTAATTGTCCCAAAAGAAAGTGCAATTTTATCCAAATAATTGGAAAGCTTGGAGGTTGTTTGATCCTTTTCATACTAGAAATTGTGCTGTTACATACTCCATTTACACATTCACGAATTGGTGTTGAAAAATAGTGTTAACAGAAGGAAAAGACAAAATTGTGTGTTGTGAATGAGCCCTATTTTCTTTTTGTCTTTTTTCTAACTCTGGGATCAAGAGAATTCCTCAAAAGCAGTAAGTAAAGTTCTTAATTTTCAACAATTCTGGCTCGGGCATTGCCTCTTAAACTAATTAAAATACGTTTATAATTTAATAAAGATAATTAAACCTGGATTTTTAATTCAGTTTTAATTCTCTTTATTAAATATAAACGCATTTTTCGTGTCTTCTTTTCTGATATTTGGAATTTCCATGAGCAAGACTCGGTTAATTCTGAGCTGCAAATTTATTTGAAAATACAATTTGCTAAAATAAATTTATTAAATTTAATAAAACGAAACAAAATTTATTAAATAAAAAATATATCTGGAAAGAAGAATTAAAACAGTCTGCGCTAAAAATTATTTCTCAAATGTGATTGAAAATGGATTTGAGACTATCAAGTCAAATAAATTCCTTTAGGTAAGAGTTTATAAATTCTCTCGCTTAGAATAATCCGTTTAATTCCTAGTTTCGTTAGTTTAAGTTACCTATCCCAATCTAACCTAACTAAACCCCCTAGTACCTAGTAGCAGACAATCCCGCCCTTTTTTCTTTTAGGATCATTGTCTTTACGGGATCCCACGCTTTTGGCCTCTGTTTATTTGGGGTTTTAGTTTAATTCTTGTCTCTTTTGTTGCGAAAAGATAACAGGAGTATCGAGAACATTATAATAAATCCCTGCTATTAAACCAATCGATTATTCACCAATTACCTTTCTGAATAACAACTTTCCCATCAATTACACCCTAAATTAAGAACCTTTTCCAGTCTCTCAGGCTTTGTTTTCATTTCGTTTCATCTTAAAATTCGATATAAATCTTCTTTATTTTCTTGTTATTAATTCCACCATCCATTTTGAGTAAACCCTTTAATATCTCGGTTCCCCAATTTTAAATATAACATATTTCTCATAAACAACTTATTTATCTTGTTTGCTCCACGCATAACAATTTGTAGTATGCCCACTACGGTCGGAGTATAATGGCTTGACAAAAAAAATTAAATCGTGCCATACACATATCAATAATATATTATATACACAAATTGATATTTCAACATGTACTTTGTCCCAATACAAGTTAAAACCCATCGTAACCTACCTACGTCATATACTCATCTAACCGGCGCATGAAAACATTTAAATTTGGACAACTTATTTTGTCCTGTGGTAAACCGGTATAGTAATCTACCACTCTTGGTGAAAAAATACTTCTTCACATCCAAACTACAACTCTGCTTTTTCATTTTCAACTAGTGGGCCTCATGTCATACTTTTACCTGGCAACTCAAAGAACTTGCTAAAATCCAACTTATCTATCCCAGAAAAGAATTTAAAAAGTTCAATCGTATCCACAATCCCCACTCACACACCCTCTTTAAATGAGAACATATTTAGTTCTCTCAACCAATCTACATATTCAGTGCTTCAAGGAAGGTATCATCTTTGTTGCCCTCCTTTGCACTGACTCCAACAAGTTGATATTATGTCGAAAGTGTGGGGACCATGCTTGTATACAGTACTCTAACTGTGGCCTGAAATATGAATTATATTTATATAGTTTAAAGATAACTTTTACTTTTATAATTAACATTCTCATAATGAAGCCCTACACTCTAGTTGATTTATTTTATGCCTCCAAACACTGCTTAGAAAACTTCAGTGACCCATTTACTACTACTCCTAAGTACTTCCCATCTTCTGCTTCATTCGGCGAATGCCCATCCATTTCATAGCTAAATTCTCTATTATCTCTCCACATGTGAATAACTTAATTTTTAAGGATAAAATACATCTGACACTTTTGTGCGCAACCTATAACTTACTTAAATCACTCTGCACTTTAAAGTTAGCTTTAACTTCATTTAATAGAGTTGCAAATTTAGGCCATCAGCAAAAAATAATACTTTATTATTTACGCACTCCCCAAAATCATTTATATAAACTATGGATAATAATGGGCCTAGAATTGATCCCTGAAGTACACCACTGATAACATCCCTCCACTGTGATCTCACCCAATTCAGTACCACCCTCTGTTTCCTGTCTTTCAGCCATTCAACTATCCAATTCAAAGATTTACCACATATCCAATGCATTTTTAATTTAGGAACTAGTTTCTTATGTGGAACCTTATCAAAAGGTTTGCTAGAATCTTAGTAAATTACATCAACATTTCCTTCCATATTTAATTGCTTAGTTACATAATCCATAAATTTCAGTAAGTTTGTTAAACATGATCTACCACTTCTAAGCCCATGCTGAGCAATAATTTATTAAACTACCTCTTTTATAGATGCTCTAAAATACTCTTCTCAACTAGCTTCTCAGGAATTTTACAAACTATAGATGTTAATCTTACATGCCTAAAGTTATTTGGGTGCTCTTCACTTCCCTTCTTAGAAATTGGCGCTATATTTGCTATTTTCTAATCATTAGGTATTTCCTAAAACTTCAATGACCTAGATCACTAGCTAGTTCCCGATGGTTCCCCGACACTCAATTACTGAAATAAATTATCATCATTTGAAAACAAAAAATTGACTCAAAAAAGGTCCTCAACTTTTTTAGAAATTGACATGTTCTATTTCTTCCTATCATGTTTTTCCAATCTATAAAGCTTAAATTAAAGTCACCTAGAAGAACTCTATCTGCTTCACATCCTTTACTTATTTCCTTTATCATTAGCTCATCTATATCATCAGTCTGTCCATGCAGTCTGTAGAAGGCTGCCAAGTGTAGTATCCTATTTTTACTGACCCAAATATCTAGCCACAGTGACTCAACTTCTTAGTGGTTTATTAAATTATTTAGATTTGAATTAAAGATATTTCGAATATAAATAACAGTGGGAAACAATGTATTTGGTGAATTGACAAAAGTACATTTTCCTACCTAATTTGAGCATACTGAATTCAAATCTAAAATCAGATTCTCTCTAAATGCTACAGATTTTTCGTAATATCAATAACTAATATTATACAATAATTTTCATTTTATCACCCCTATCATCATGCCTTGAAGTAATTTTGAATCCTCCTTTTGCGTTATTTATTTTAAAGCAGGTTATTTTACACAAACATTTTATTGCATATGAGAAGAAACTTAAATTAGATATTAGGATTACAAATACTGTAATCAAATAGATGCTAATTTATTAATGACCGTACATCAGGCTGGAGAGCCTCTTCTTGATTCCAATCGGGCAAAATTTTGCGTTTGTAACTCTTTCTCTTGTAAGTGTTCTCTGGCTAATCTCTTCTAATCGTCCAGCAGTAGTTCGCCAGCATATCTACCAGTGACCTTGGTAGCGCTAGCTATCGTTATCAAATCCTGATGGAAGGAAGTGTTCCCTTTATTCGTTTCTTACGGCTCCCAGATTTTCTGGAAATCGGTCGAGGTGACTATTTAAGAAATGCAGCTTCACACTCATGTTGCATCCCTGATCACGATATGCTAAAAGCATAGTAGTAACCAGATCCTCGTAGTTATGCGCATTTTTGTTTCCCAAGAAGTTACGAACAACGACAAAAAATGAGAGCCAGGCTGCCTTCTCCTTTTCATTCATGGTGTTCACGAATCTAGAATCACTCAGAAGTCTTCGGATTTGGGGATCATCAAATACTCCTGCTTTTATTTTTTAGTATGACAAAGCAGGAAACGCCGATACTATGTACTGATAACCATCATTGTCAGTGCTCAACGCCTTGATACACTGATTCATCAACCCCAGTTTGAGATGAAGTGGAGGGAAAACGATCTTCTCTCGACTTACGATTGGCTCATTAACATGTTTAGCATTCCTGCCTCCAAAGTTTCCCGAACTGGCCAATCTTTGGGGGACCAGAAATTACAGAATAACTATAGCATTTAGGTAAAAATGGATTATATATTTTATATCGGCATAAAAAAACGAATTAAAAGTGGCAGATAAATCCAAGTCGCCAGAAAATGTGATTAAAATTGTTCCCCTGTGTAATTATCCCATCAACAGTCCTATCTCGCCTTTGACTAATGTACATGTAAATAAAATTCACTCACATTGTCATATAATTGAATTTCACTAACCCATGATTCTTTTACACATCCATTTCTATATATTCATCAATAACATAACTAAATGATTCACCCTTTTTATTTCTAACACTACGAGCACGGGTATAGAGACAACTGCCCTCCTATCCCTTAAGCACCTATTTTATCCTAAATACCTTGACATCTTTTCCCTTTCCCTACCCTACCGTGTTCTAGCTTCAGTACAATTGTGTCCTCTATTATTTCTCCGACCGCTATCATTACTTAGTTTCCCGCCTGAAAAGCTCTAATAACACGATCATACTCCATCCACAACACATCTACGCCATCCCTACTCAAATGCAGTCCATACATTTCTTTCTTTCCATAAAACCTATCCGCAAATATCACAATTTCCATCTCACATATACTCTTTACATATTCATTCAGCCCAATTGCACGAGACATCAATTCCATCTCGACATTCATTCTCGAAAGCACAAATGTTACGACACTTATCATTCGACTTTCTTTCACCTTTTCAATCAACCTATTATACTGCAGCCTGGAAAACACCTTATAAAATCGAATATGACTCAAAAGTACCTAAAAAATGAGCATTTTGTAGTTTTATAGAATTTTATAATGGGTTCACACGTTGAACCATAAAAAAAATATTCGACGGAAGGGAATCTGCAGAGTGCTCGCAAACGAGCGGTGGTCCCTGAAGTCTCATTATTTCTCTTTTGTAAAAGTCCTAAAAGGTCGTCGTGTCATGAGACCGAATTTTTGTCCATAGAACGGTTGGTCTTTTAAAAAAAAGACCTAATTTTGGATCCTAACTGTTGAGCTCTGGGTGAGCGGGCAAACATGCATTTAAGTATAAAAACAAGTGCTCAAATGAGTACTGCCCAGATTGCTGAAAATTATAATCGACCGAAAACGTAACTAATTGAAATTAAACAAATAAATATCGTCAAAGTAAAACTTAAGTATTTTCTAACTTACATAATTCAAACGCTAGTTAAAATACGTCCAATGTTTCTAATTTTACTTAATAAATTTTCTCAATTAACAGAAATGAACTTGTAAAATGAACTTTAAAAATAAACGAAACACTGGAATTTAGTAATATTGAATAAATATTTACATGATTCATGTAAAAGAATATAGATAATACTTTCAATCTTATTTCCTCAATATATTTAATATAAATCGAGTAAAAGTAATAAAAGAAAACGTTATTTGTTGAAGAGCGCTGAGAAATAGAATAAGCGGTGACATTTGGCAACCATACAAGAAATATAAATAAAAAAAATAAATGTTTGTAAGGTGAGATCTTCTATCAAAATAGAAACAATTTTATTATAATGCAATGGATTTCATTTGCTTTTGTAATATCATTCACTCCTACATGTATAATCACAACTGCATCGCTTTCACAGCCAGACACCAGCCTCTCATATTTGTCACTCAAATAACCTATTCCAGCACCTGGCAAGCAAACCTTCATCCCATTCCATCTACTCGCACTCAACTTCATATCTAAATCTTACTCACGAGAATTATCCATCACATACACAAAAGTTAGACTCTTATTCCTAATTTCCCCATACCTTACTTTATCTCCTCTCCTTGTTTCATTTGCATTTAAAGTCACTCCACCTCCACTACCATCTTCACTTCCAATCATATCAATTGCAGTTTCTATCTCTCTCCAGATACTTAATCTATTAAATAAGCTCCGAGTTTCTGTCCCACTTTGTCTTACACACCTAACCGGTTCCTGCCCATCCATACTATCTGCTTTCACCCACAATTCGCATTCATTCGTCTCATTTACTCCTAACCACTTTATGGTGTCTACGGTAGTAAAACACCTAATATAATAATAATAATAATTATTCCAACCACTTTCCCACTACCTAGGTAAAACATGTGGGCCAACCTCACATGTTTTAGAACTATCCCTATCTACATCGGACACATTTACTTGGCCTACCTCATTATCTACCTTGTTCTCCGACCTAGGCCTCACACTTACCTCCCTCCTAATGTCAGAAATTAGCCCCTCGAGCCTACATATCATCTCCAAATCCTGAACGCTTATCCTATCTAAATCAATAATACATTCACGCAATCCACAAACAACGCATGTATTCCCCTTTGCTATCACACCCAAAACATTGTAAATACCATCTGATTCATACCCAGACAACAATTCCATGCATTCAGTCATTTCGCACAAAAGCAACTAAATAGAAAAACTAATTCAAGTGAAACAGAAAACAAAACCAAAATAGACCTTGAAGCCTTTATTCAAGTGAACAGGGAAAACAAAGTTGAAAAACTCTTTAATCAAACAATTAAGAAAAGTGTAAACAAGAGGTGAGCGTGCAAATTAGGCAGCTCTGAAATGCAAACGGGAGCGATTTAATTTAAAGTATAATTCAAAATTAGTTGCTTATTTTGTGGTAGTACTCACTCTTAACTATGTTAACTATGGTAATAATAGATTGGATAGATTTATGGATGGGGATTGTAGGTGGGGACTGAACTTGGGCGATGGGAGCGGGAGCTGCTTTGTATATGCTAGTGATTAGCCTTTTACAGACTCCCTCTTTCTTATGTTCATTTAAATTCCTTATTTTTTCCCTCCACTCACTCTCAATAGACCAATGTAGTCATTTAGAAGATCCAATTAATGTCGTTCGTGTGTATCATTTCTCCATATGCACATATATGAACTGCTCCTATAACCCTACCTTTCCACTTCTAATACATATCCGCCCCTAACTTTGCAATTCCCATTTAAACCATTCTATACTAAGCCCTTTTTGATTTCCCTCGAGCGCGCGCTATATTTCCATCAACTCCAAAGAAGCACTAAGTAAACCTACCCAGGAAACCTCATTTATTACACTAATGGGATATAAAACAGGTTTGAAATAAATTCTAATGGAAAAATAGTGAAGCAAGTTTAACAAATGGTCGTCTGCGTCTTCTTGTTTGCGGTTTCCTCTCATCCATAAATCCGAGCGCGTAAACCAATGGGAGAAATATGTCGTAATTTTCCATCAAAAAGGGAAGTGCTAAGCAACTTCCTTCACTACCATCAAGATAAGAAGCTAACTATTGGCTCTAGTGCAGATGCAGTAGTGAACAAAGTGACAGAGTTTTGGGAAAAAGCACGCATCCCAATCACAAGAAAAGATCATCCTATTACTAAAGTTCCTAAATTACACAGGCCTGCGTTTAAAAAACAAATTTCTGTTCCTGCGGTTTTCTTTAATGATTCCTAACGAAATTGTTTTCCTAAATTGAAATATGACATTTATTCTACTCAATCAGGTCTGGTTTTTGAGATACAGCGCACTACTTTATTTAGAAAAGGGCCATTTTTGAAAAAATCCCTTATTTATCTAAAAGTTATTTAATAAATTACAATTACTTGTAATAAAAAAATACCGACTCAATTCGACTTTCTTTTAATTAATTTTAAACTTACAGACTACTTATGAGCTTACCCAGGAGTGCAAAGAAACTATTTTCCAAGAAAAGAAGTCCTTGATGACTTCCGCTTGTGAAACGATGTTGGTTCGTCGCGTTTAAGACACCAGCAATAGTCAGCTAACATGTTGATGTCCCAGCGTCCTTGATATCTTGTCTCCATCGTCTTTATGTCTTGGTGAAATCTTTCTCCTTGTTCCTCGCTATAATCTCCACAGTTTGCCTGAAAATAGTCAAGATGTGACTGGATAAAATGCATTTTTATCGACATGCGAGCTCCCATTTTTTCGAAGCTTTTCATAAGCTCATTTACATGTGAGATATATTCTGAGCTTCTTTTATTTCCTCAGAAAACCGTCGATTACTTTACTAAACGCTCGCCATGCTTTTTGTTTACTGGCTTCCATATTGGTGTAAAAATGCTTGTCCTTTAACAGAGTTCTAATTTGGGGACCATCAAATATGCCTGCATAGAGCTTGGCATCACTGATCTGTGGAAATTTTTGCAGTAGATACTTAAAAGCTTGGCCTTCTTTATTTAGTGTTTTGACAAATTTCTTTATCAGGCCAAGCTTTATATGAAGAGAAGGCAGTAAAACATTTTTGGGAGGGACTAGAGGTTGAGCTACCACATTGTGGCAGCCAATTTGGAATGCCTCTCGAGATAGCCAGTCTTTTTTTGCTTATAGTAAAGACTATCCGCCCGGCTATCCCATAAGCACATGAAGCATGGATATTTTGTGTAGCCTCCTTGCATCCCAATAAGAAGGCACACAACCTGAAAGAAAACATATTGATGCATATTGATGTACATAGTTTCTAAGAACTTCTATTTTTTGCATAGGCAATTTTCACTAAGTTTATTAGGGGTAGGGAGAAACTAATATGTGTATAATATCCTTCTGTCATTGGTATTTAGAAACAAACATTCCTTGAAATATTTAACAAGTTCAATAAAGTAAAATATATCTTACCTTGAGATCACCACATTTTAACCAGTTCTGGTTAGAGTACTTGATTGTATTAATCAATACTTTCATATTTTCGTAGCTTCCTGTTAACTGAACTGAATGGCCAATAGGTACAGATGCCATTTTATTGCCAATATTTTTGAGTACTGCCTTCAAACTTCTGCTAGAAGAATCAATAAAGAGCCTCCATTCACTTGGTTGGTAAGGAACGCCAAGTGCCTCAATTAAACTTTTTACATCACTGCAATACACCAAAGAGCTGCAAGAATCAACTGCAAAGAACTTTCGAAACTCTTCGTCTCTATTTCTGAACCAAAATTATGTAGTTTCTTGAGAGAGGAGTTTTTCTCAATAAGACGGGATGCAAGAAGTTGTGCGTTCTCTTTATAAAGACTGAGATCTCTAGTTAAGTCATTTAATTGACCTTGAGTGAGTGGTCTTGGCAAAGTCATTGTAGACGTAGGCTGATATGTCACTGAAGTGTCAGTGTCATCCACTTCTATATCTTCTATATTGTCTTGTAACTCAGTATTTTTAGGTGTAGAAGAAACTGGAACTCCTGGACCATGTGGTTGTGGTTTAATGGCAGAAGGAACATCAAGATAGACTACAGTGTGTTTGTTCTTCTTATTGTCACCTGAAAAAAGTTTCGCATACTTAATTTACATACTTTTAATTCACTCGACCCTCGTTTCCACATTTTTATACACATTTTTCATACCAGGTAAAGTTACAATTTTTAAATACAATCAATTTTTATATACAATTTAACTCCAATTTTTCTACCAGCATAATACACTATTTTTATACACAATTACAATTTTAATAGGCTACCAAAAGATTTGTATAAACATTTCTAGATTTGTCAAGGGCTATATTGTTAAAGTAATTATCTCACCTTTAAGATTTGTCCGGCAAAAATAGCTGTCTGTAATGTGGTCCTTGCCTTCTCTCCACACCATAGGTACACCAAATGACAAACAGTTCGTTTTGCCCTCACTCCAGCGTCTTAAGGCTATGACACAGGCTTTGCAGCACATATGTGGAGCAAAGTTTTTGTCTCGATCACCTAGCTTTATTCTAAAATATGCATTGTTAAGGAACTTTACTAACGGCGTTATAGTGCATTGCTGGTCACTAAAAGTTACCTTTCCACAAACAAAACAAAATCTATAAGGACTGTTTTTACACTTTCTATTCATTTTTATGAAATATAAGGAGTTTTGCTAATGTATTTGCCTGCAAAAAAATTCACAAAGATAAGTAAAGTTTTAGAAATAAACTTTAAACACTGTTCATAGATAAGAAAAGTCATGGATTAAAAAACAAACACTTAGTTGGAGAGTGAGCAAGCAACACACAACCACTCGCGCTCGCGGTCAGCTAGAGACTGAGCTCTCTAACGCCATCTAGGGAGCTTGGTCTGTATCTTAAAAACTAGACCTGATTAAGCAAAGTGAATGATTGATTTGGATTTAGGAGACAAATTTCATTAAGAATCACCTATAAAACCCTCAGGAACATTTTTGACGCAAACCAGTGTTATATGCAAAATATCAGCAGTTGAAAAAGGGAAGGAAACGTAGATCACCTTGCAAAGTACAGAAAAAAGAAAATTTTTGAGTAGAGTTTAAAATATTTGTTTGATATTGCTACTGCAGATGCCTTATCAACCATACAAAATACAGAAGACAGAGATTTTCTTATCTCTCAAAGAGAACCAGGCAGGAGAGGAAGTTTAGTTTCAATTGATGTTTCTTTAGCTATCAAAGAAAAAAGAGCAGCAACACGAAAGAAACTAAAAGAAGAAAGGAAGCTTAGATCTGATTGGGCAGCAGCAACTACTTTGCAGATTGTTAAATTGAAGTCATCCATTACAGGAAGTAGCAGTGAAGAAGTGTGTAGTGATTTTGAGTATATAGTAGCCACTGCCATGCCTTCTGACAAGGAAAAGGACTCAAAGGCTATTGCTGAGCCACCACTGGACCTTCTAAACGTAAAAGGACAACTAAGAATATTATAACGCTATTCCTCGCTGCAGTCCTGGATAGGGCAAAATTATCAGACCGCGAGGCAACTTTATTACTCGTTAAGGCTTCTAAAGCTTTTGGGCAGAAAATTTAAAATTTAATTATTAATCGTTCCTCCATCCGGCGTCAGAGGCTGTTAGAAAAGAAAAACCTCGCTTTAAAATTAAAAGCTGAATTTTCTAGTGACATGCCACTGAGTGTACATTGGGATGGCAAGCTAATGCAAGACTTGAAATCTCATAAACATGTTGATCGCCTTTCCATCCTTATTTCAGGCAATGGAGTTAGCCAACTCCTCAGAGTTTAAAAAATCACAAATGGCACTGGAAAAGAACAAGCAAAGGCAGTTGTCGATGCATTAGAAGACTGGAATCTGGTTGATTAAGTAGTTTTCATGGTATTTGATACAACAAAATCATACACAGGTCGTATTAATGGCAAAGGTACGCATATAGAAAAAATGTTAGAAAAGAACTTCCTGTACTTTGCCTGCAGACATCATGTGTTGGAATTGGTAGCCAAAGCTGCGTTTACAATACTGGCTAAAGCAATAAGAGGTCCAAATGAGATGCTGTTTAAAAGTTTTCAGGCAAAATGGGACACAATTGATAAAAATAAATTTGAATCTGGTGCTGAACATGAAGATGTTGCCCTAATAATTCAAAATTCTAAATCTGACGTGTTTTTGTGGGCAGAAAAGTCATTTGAAGAAATGAAAGATCTGAAAGATAACTACATGGAGTTGCTAGAGCTTTCTTTGATTTTCCTTGGTGGCACTTTAACAAAAGGAGTTCATTTTATCGTCCTAGATCAATGCATCATGCAAGGTGGATTGCAAAGGAAATATAGTCACTGAAAATATGGATGTTCAGGGGGCAATTCAAGCTAACTCAAAAAGAAGAGCAGAGTTTGCGTAAGATGTCTGTTTTAGTATAAACTGTTTTTGTAAAGTATTGGATCGAGGCTTCAATTCCAATGTCAGCTCCCTGAAATGAATTAGAGCTTCTAAAAGTCCTGCATGATTACTGCAATATTGACGAAGAAATCTCAAAGGCCACACTGGAGAAGTTCAGCTCACACTTATGGTATTTCTCAGAAGAACTTGTTGCAATGAGCCTGTTTGATATTCTTGTTTCATCCAGTACAAGAAGTTTGATAGTAAAAGCTATGAATGAGAGGTCTGGAATTGCAAATAACATACAAAAATGCAGAAATCAAACTTGAGACAATCAAGAATTATGGATTGAAAGACTTCGAAACAAAAGGAACTATGTCATTCTTCAATAAAATGAATCTTCCAACTGCATATCTTTGTGAACCGTTAGCCTTGTGGAGCACAAGAGATGACTATAAAAGAGCAAAGAGCATAGTTCAAGGAATTAAAGTAACTAATGACAATGCAGAGCTAGGTGTGGCCCTTATCCAAGAGTACAACAGATAACTAACCAAAGATGAGGAACAACTACAATTCCTCCTCCATGTTGTTGCAGAACATCGTAAACAGTTTCCAGATAGCCGTAAATCTACACTGCTAGGACAACAGTAAATTAAATAAATCACTTTAAAACCTTTTTCTAAAGGGTGGAGGTTGGGGAAAGAGTTGGTGCGGTACATGAGAGTTGAGTGCACGTCCCGTACCCTGGTAACACAGATAATAAAACAGTTGATAGAATTTTAATTAATTGACCAAGAGGAAAAAAATTACTGTCAAATCTTGAAATTACTTAATTTTCTGTGGCTAAAACTACCATAATAATTATTGAAAAGTAAAACATATGATTATAGAATTTTTAAATAGTTTAAAAGCTAACGGGTGTTCCATTAAGACGGATCGAAGTTAGCAGTAAATAAAACAGTGTTATTGGTGAAAATTTATTGATTTCACTATTGGTTCATATTATTTGAGTCATGGCAATTATGGGTGAAAAATAATATCGCTTAAATATCCGACAAGGTTTTGCTGGCACACCTCCACTCGATGGTCAAAATTTTTTATGACGTCTGCATAGTTTCTTAATTTTAAGCGTCTAAGAAATTTTCTATTTTTCTTTCAGATTTAACAACTTCAGTCTTTGTCAATTTCAACCATGGAAAGATTAACAATCGAACAACGTGTTAAAGTTATTAAAGCCTATTACGAAAATGGACGTTCAAACAGAAACGCATTTTGGGCACTTCGCGATTTTTTTGGTCAACATAATCGACCAACCGAGAGTGCAATTGGGAAAATTGTTAGTAAATTCAAAGAAACGGGGTTGGTGGCAGATATGAAAACGCCATTGCGTGGTCGTTTACGCCATTCAGCTGAAAACATTGCTGCAGTGCGCGAGAATGTGGCCGAAGATCCAGACACCTCTATTCGTCATCGTGCGCAGGAGTTGAACCTCTCCGCAACAACGTTACTTTGAATTTGGACAAAAGATTTGTCTCTAAACGCTTAAAAATTTCAATTGACACACGAATTGAAGACTGCTGACCATTTGAAGCGCCGTACATTCGTCAATTTGGTGCACGAGCAAAGACAAGTTGATGATGATTTTTCGCCAAAAATCATCTTTAGTGATGAAGCCCATTTTCATCTTGGTGGATTCGTTAATAAGCAGAATTGTCGCATTGAGCTGATTAAAATCGCAGGAAGACTTGAAAAGCCACTGCATCCACAAAAGGTCACTGTTTGGTGTGCATTTTTTGCTAGCTGATTCATTGGGCCGTATTTCTTCGAAAATGATGCCGGGAATTCTGTTACGGTGACAGGCGAGCGATACCGTGCCATAATAACCAACTTTTTATGGCCTGAATTGAATTCCTCGGATGTCAAAGATTTGTATTTTAAACAGGACGGCGCCACATGACACACAGCCAATGCAACAATGGCTTTATTGAATGAGAAGTTCCAAGTCGCATTATCTCTCGAAACAGTGAGGTCAATTGGCCCCTACGATCGTGTGGCTTGACGCCTTTAGATTTCTTCCTTTGGAGTTAACTCAAGAGTAAGGTTTATGCCAACAGGCGAGTCATACCGTGCCATGATAACCAACTTTTTATGGCCTGAATTGAATTCTATTGATGTCAAAGATTTGTGGTTTCAACAGGATGGTGCGACATGCCACACAGCCAATGCAACAATGGCTTTATTGAATGAGAAGTTCCCAGGTCCTATCATCTCTCGAAACAGCGAGGTCAATTGACCACCACGATCGTGTGACTTGTCGCCTTTAGATTTCTTCCTTTGGGGTAATCTCAAAAGTATGGTCTATCTCAACCATCCAACAGCAATTAAACAGCTGAAGGATGAGATAATAAGGCATATTGGTGAGGTCGAGGAGCAATTATGCAGAGACGTCATCAAATATTTGACCATCGAGTGGAGGTGTGCCGACGAAGCCTTTGCGGACATTTAGGCGATATGTTTTTTCACTCATAATTGCCATGACTCAAATAACATGATCCAATAGTGAAATCAATAGATTTTCACCAATAACATTGTTTTATTTACTGCTAACTTCGCTCCGTCTTAATGGAACACCCTGCAATATATATATATATATATATATATATATATATATATATATATATATATATATATATATATATGTATATATCTCTCAAAGCAGTGCTCGCTGCCTCAGTGTGTCTGGTTCGAATCGCTTTCCTGCACGGATTTTTTCGATAAAAGGTAATAAAAATATTACTGCAAGGAAAAATTATTCCGTTTTCTCTTTCAATGTGGTTTAATGGATTTATATATATATATATATATATATATATATATATATATATATATATATATATATATATATACTTAGCAGGAAAAGATGATTTATTAAACCAGACATTTCAGACAATAAATCAAAATACTATAACATGTGTATTAGCTAACATTCAACAACCTATTAGCTTGAAAAGAGCTCAAAGAAAATGGCAAAGTACACAAACAAATTTAAATATAATTATTAAAACGAGACAAATATTGAAAATAGGTGGGAATATAACATTGTTTGACTACAAGTAAAAATACAAAAACGGGAATCAGTGAAGTAACTTAGTAAAAAATACTGAAATGAGTACACATATGAAATGAAAAAAATATTTACACTGACTGCAATTTATGTGAATGAGATAGATCTTGATTACAAGCAAAACATTACAATTTCTAACATTGACTCTTAGAGTTTTAGAGGCAACTAATTGTATGTATAAGAATGGTGATGGAGTAAGTTGTGTTCAGTGAGATATAAGAGAATTAGTTAGTTGGAATATATTCATTGGGTCATAAATTTGATTGATTAAGCGTAATAATTTATTTTAGGTTTCATATTTTTATATAAAGGGATTCAAGATGTGATAGAATTGCCTAAGGCGGCCGCGCCTTGCTTCTATCACATATTGAAACTTATGCTTCCCACATGCATCCTGCGAGAGAGAGTACAATGGCGTTCTTATCACCCACCATTCCCGAGTATTATTTTCCCCCGCTTCAAGTGTAATCAAGGAGGTTCAATCCCCTGTTTCTCTCCAGGCGTCGATCTGTCCAGATTGAATAAAGCTTATGGGAAGATAAGATTTTTCCAAGCGCTACCAGGACATTCCATGGAGGTCCCCCATTGTCCCCTACCCCGAGGGGCTGGCTCCGGCTATTTATGCGATAGAATTTCACTTTTGAATCAGATTCCGATTATCTTCGCCAGGCATCACGTCGATCCGGTCTCCTTTGTGCACCTAGGAACTCTACCCCGAGAACCCCCTTATTTTCTAGAAGAGGACAATATCCTTGAATGCCAAGGTTCGTGCCCCTCGAGACGCCAAGTCAACAGGGCACCCCTGTTGTTCAATTGTTCAGAAGAGAACAACTTTAGAACAGTCATTGTTCTTCGAGCCCGTTCGACAAGAAACGGTTCTCGCTCCCCTGATATCACGTCAGTGGTAATTTACAAGTGTTCAGAAGAGAACAACTTTAGAACAGTCAGTGTTCTTTGAGCCCGTTCGACAAGAAAGGGTTCTCGGTCTCCTGATATCACGTCAGTGGTAATTTAATTCCCTCCCCCTTTAACGTTCTTCAAGAGAACGCTTGGTTACACCAATAACCTCAATTGTTCATCCAGAACATCTACGATATCCTGTCTCAAGGATCGCTCGTACTTCCAAGCTCCACATCGCTCCCACTCCTCGAAGTCTGTCCTTTCCCTCTCGTTAAGGACAACCACCCTAAAAAAACTTCCTCCTGGGAAAGAAATCGCCAGTCAGACCGAAGTCTTTCCTTCAAATCGCCTTCCTCTGCACGACGACCTTATAAATACGTAAGCTGCGATTTGCATTTAACTATTTAACTTTGTGCCAACGTAACCCTGTGCTTTAACACGAATCTAGCCGCCCCTTTCCCTTCTTGTTTGTTTTGTCATTTAAATCCCTCCGAATCTTAAACCATGTGTTGTTTTGTAAGATTAATTAATAAAATCCTATTTTATTAATGTTTTCAATATTATTTATCCTTGGGCTCCGTTTCACTTCTTAAGTATATTGAAGATAAATAAGCCCTCTCCAGGCCTATTTATTAACATACAGTCATTCTCGGCCATCTGATTTACCCCGCACTCGAATATACAATAATCCCCACAAAGAATATATATATAGTATATCGTCGGGAGCCTTTTCTACGACACAAAAATTTTTAAATCCCTGGAGCTTGATGCAGTATGAATTACAGAGAAATAATATATGTATCGATGGAATTGCCACAATTGATGATATGTGAACGTATATGGGAGTGCTCTGGTTTGGATATAAGTCGACCAGTTCTATACGAAATCCTTAAGTGTTTAGAGATCCTCAGTTTTGCTTTAAAGTGGTTAAATCAATGTAGCGACTATTGCAGGTCACGCACATAAATAAGTATCAACTGAAAACCTCATAAGTTTTGGAATGGGGTCTTTATAGTTAAAGAAGGATGACAAATCGGAAGAATTTTCATTAATAATGATGAAATTGCATTGGGAAAAATGTCTGGAGACAAGCGATCTGATGTCTTTGTTGAGTTTAAAGGTCAGTGGTCCGTAAAAGGTGATTTTATGTAATTTTTGTGTTTTGAACAAGTTTGAATAGGTGGTTTTGGAATGAAAGTTTTACATATATTCAAATTATTTCGACAGTGGTGAAGGTTTACTCTGAGCCACCATTTACTTTATCGAATACTGAGTGTGTGTGTGTCTAAAGAGGGTGTATAAGTGGATATACGTACATATGAAATAGTTAAACGTTTTTTCATCCTGCAATTTAAATAAATCAATCCTTGTATTCTTGTTTATAATAGAAATTAATCACTTACTTTTAATGGACACTGACCTTGACCTCGGTTGACCAGATTCTTTAACTTGTTTTTGTGAAGAGCGGATTAAAAAGGCGATACCGATAATTCTGCCTCCCATTTCAATTAAAGTAGTGGTTCTTAACCTTTTTTAGTATCCGTACCCCTTGATATCTCATACAATTTTTTCGTACCTCTTGTCAAAAATAAATACTATTAAAAAAGATAAATGTTTTAGTAATGCAAATCCAGTTGAGATATTAACTTTATTCACTTACTGAATAACATAATGTATATATTGTTTCTAATCCAAAGTGTTGTTTATCAGGATACAGTGCAAGAAGTTTTAATTATATAGTAGACTTGAACGAGAACAGTACACATTAATGATTGTCACATTTTAGTGGCTCTTTTGCTGCAGTTTTTCTTCAACGATGATACTGAAGTGAGGTTCTATTTTCGAAAGTGCCACACACATGTCGTCACTTGCATCCAAACGGTTTCTGGCTCTATTCTTGATGTGTAGGAGTGCTGACAAACCTGCCTCACGTAAGTACGAGATTTTTTGAACTGTGCAGACCAAAACATGTCTAGCTAAATTGATTCAAACTCCACTCGGATTCTGTCATTGGCCTGCAGCTCAACAAGATCATCTTTCATTATATTACAATCATCAATGGAATCAAGGTTGAAAATAAATGGATCACGTATCCATCTCTGTTCCACAGAAACCTCTCCATGGCGAAAATATCCTTGGAAGGATTTAATCAGCTCTTGCAAATGATCTTTCATATTAGACAGGATGGGCAACTCTTCATCTGCACCAGCAGCGTCATCAAGTGAAGGGAAGTTAGCAAAGTTTCCTTTTTCACTGGGCTTTATCCAAATTGAGAGTTAATGGGTGAAGGCAGATAACTTTGCTCTGGCAGTGATCATGTTAATCCCTGGCCCTTGGATGCAGATATTCAGCTCGTTAAGGTGCTTGAATACATCTGCTAGGTATGCTAGTGCCAAAATGAACGCTCTGTTTTCGAAATGGTTAGCAATGTCACTGTCTCGATTTCTTCATGTAGTTCGAAGACACGTGTAAGCACCCTGCCACAGGAAAGCCATCCTCTGAATAAATTTACTGCACGCACAACAATTGACAAAACATTCTTCAATATTTATGGCAGCGTCTTTGGGGTAAGTGCAGGACGATGCAACACACAGTGATTGACAGTTACATGGGGCACCTCTGCTTTCACCAGAGTAGCAAAGCCTGATTTGTTTCCTAACATGGCAGGAGCTCCATCAGTGTAACTGCCCCACATATGTTAAGAGTCATTCCATGTTTCAAGAAGGAATCTTTCACGAGCTTGAACACATCGATTGCTTTTGCAATAGTTTTCAGTGATTCACAAAAAAAATCATTCTTCCACCACTTTTTTCTCCTTCACATACCGAACAAATACCAGAAACTGACTGCAAAAACTAACGTCGGTTGACTCATCCACCTGAATACTCACTTTGGCAGGACTAGCTTTTATGACCGTGATCACCTGCTGCAAAATATCTCGACTCATGTCACCAATCCTTGAATGGATAATGTTGTTTGACAGAGGTACCTGTTTCAGTTTCTTTTCAGCATCATACTCTAACATTGTTTTTACCATTTTTACTGCACAAGGTTTCTCTACTCTTCTGCAATGGTGTGAAGGTTTTATTTCCTTTGCACATTAAAATGTAACATAATAAAATGCTTGCAACAATGGTTTCTCAACTGGCACAAACCTAGCCCTGGCAGGATACCACTAAGATCAAATCTTTCCCTCTTGATCTTCAAGCTGTTTGAGTCATGCCCAGCGTATGTGCCCCCATGTCCACTGTTAAAATGAGTCTTGAAGGTTTGAGATTTGCATGTGAAAATACAGTGCAGCGGAGTATGCACTGCGGTACTTCAGTTCCATCGGCCTCCGTCGCACAGGTGAAACCATAACAAACGTACTCATCATTCCACTTGCGTTTCTTAGACATCGTACGTCAGAATGATGATCACAATGATACCCGGAAAGATGAAAGTACGTGTAGTGAATATGTGAACATATAAAGAAATGTGCGAAAAATAGTGATACAAAGTTTTTAATAATAATAATATAGTGGTGATAATAATGATAATAAGAATAATAATAATATAGTGATGTTAATATAATAATAAGAGTATTTAAAGTGATAAAAATAAAGTGTATAAAAAAATACAGTTCCATTTTATATATAATTGTGAAAAATATATTTATATACATATATTATAGATACAGATGTGATATTTATTATAATTTTAATACAGTAACCAGGCAATGGCTTCGCCACTTCCCCCTACGGGGGGGAGCTTGCGCTTCGCTACTAAGATTAAAATTCAAAATCTAAAAAAAAGCAGCCATGGTTAAATTTTGATAAATTCTCTGAACTTCGCCAATTATAATAATTTTAAAAAGGAACTCGAAACTAAATTTTCCCCCTTTCAAAATATCACGTTGCTAAAATATAGTTATAGAAGAAGATATATAAAAATAGATTTTCTGAACTTCACCATTTATAATTTTCTGGGTTTTAAAAAATTCACAAAATTTCGATACTTATATTTATTTCTGAACTTCACAATTTTGTTTTTTTGATATTATAGAAGAATTATTAGAAATAACTTTGATAAAAAAACATAAGTCATAACCAAACTAAGATGAAATTGTTATTCAAATACTCAAAAAAATTCCCTTCTTAAATTCTAGTTAGTGATGTATATATATATATTTTTAATTCAATAATGCGTGTTCATAATAATAATCATAATATTTTTTATGTAACGATATATTCGCTCATTCCGCGGCGCTATCGCATCAGCTGTTGCGATCTTGGAGTTACCAAAATAGGGCTACAATGAAAAATGTAGTCAAATCAATAAACTTATTTAATGGAGTAATATTACTCGAATTAATATTATATCTATATCTATTGGTATATTTCAAATTATATCAAGACCACCCAGAGCACACGATAATTAATGTTACACTTTCTTCACTAAACAACCACAAAGGTACCGTTCGAAGCACCTAAATTGGCAAAGTGAAACCAAAACATGACAAATAAACCAAATAACTTTGAGTATGGTGACCAATGAGTAAGACAAAATACCGCAGTACATAGTACAGAAATACAGTATGTATAATAATGTAGCAAATGAATTATAAAACAACGATACGGAAAATATTCTCACCCACACAATACGTACAACACTCAAATATAATTCAACGCTGTCGAGAAGCACTGATTCACGTCCAGAAACTGCCATACCGACAATTGCACTCCACTGGCCGCGCTTTCGCCATCCCCACTACGGTCGTCAGACGCCAGTAATCTCACCAACCGCCGACCAATCAACGACGCCCACTGACTGCATGACTCAAACGCCATATCAACAACTTAGCAATTGACACTATATATATTTTAGTCCCATTGTAAATACAGCAATAAACTGTCTACAAGACGCTAGCATGTCTCGTACCCTCAAGTTTAAGCTTTCGTACCCCCTGTGGGTACAGGTACCCCGTGTTAAGAACCACGGAATTAAAGCAATGGGTGAACTGCGTTATTTTAATGTATGGAGTTACTGAAGAAGGCTTTGCCCTTTCTTTCATATTAGGACTTGTTAGAAAAGACAATCTTTGAAAAGAAATACGGCTAGATCTAGTGGTAATTTCGGTAATTCTAGTAGCAAGTTCTTCACACTCTCCTTTTATTCCACTTGCCTTTGTAACGAAATGTGAGCATGTCCAGGAGAGTTGTGCGGTCTCATGGACTTGAAGCAAAAATTGTCCTTTGCTTTATCTTCGCTCTATGTACTTGTCTCACATTGAAATCACCTTAGGTTTTAGCGTAGAAATCATGAACCTCTTTATAACTCCCTCCCACTAAGTTCTTGAAGGACCATCCGCTCGTATAGTGGTTTTAGAAAGGGATTTTTTTTTTGTAAAGGAGGTGATTCTCCCCCTCCTCCTGTAAGACGCATTTGAGTTTGTTTTTAAACCTCATAAAGACGCCTCAAACGCCTAACGCCGACATTGCATTCCTGCAATCTGAGAGTTTCTGCTCATTTTGAGATAAAAATAATGGTCTCCCTTTCTCGCTTGTCCACCAGTACAGCGGAAATTAAAAATCGTATGTTTTAATTCAAGTTCAGGTAATCTTCTGTTCATGTTACTGATGTATGATCCTCTAAAACACCAATTTCATTCCTGTTCACCCTAAATACATGCCAGGTGTATTGATTTGCTTTGTTCGCCCATGCCACACTTTACAGAGAGAATAGCTATAAAGTACGTCACGTATATGAGGATATTGTCGCTCGTTCCGTATCAATGATATCTGCGACTGAAACACAGCAAGCAAAGTTTTCCTATAACATATAATGATTATGTTACCTAAATTTAATTAACGAAAATAAATTATTATTATTCATTGCTATTCACTAAATTGCGGGAGAAGATTATAGCGCTATTAGATTTTATAAACTTCAGATTCGTTAGGTTTCGTCAGGACATTGGACTAGTCGAGTAGTTTTAAATTCCTAGGAAAAGTGATGTAACAAATATGTAGTTTGAAATTTAAACGTAAATTTACTGAAATTGATAAACAGTGTCTCACGGCATGAGCGTCGTTAAATTTCAAATACGAAGCTAATCCCTCCTTAAGTTAGCTACCCCCAATGAACATGCAACCAGTAAAGATATATATACCACGTATTGAAAAGGGAATGAAACTGAGGAAAATAAAAAATACCTAACTTCTCTCAACGTATCGTGTAAAGAGCGATGTGAATCGTACGAAGTGTTAATTTAAAATAAATAGTCAAATTGACACTTCATTTCTAAATCAACTTAATGGTTCCCGCAGATTTTATCAGCGGAAAGTCAATCCAAAAGAGAAGTAGTTAATGATTAAATGATAAACTGCAAATATACGGAAACACAACTAATGTGGGGAATATATTGAATAATAAAATGTTTAAATATCACAACAAAAGATTTTTCCTATCTTCCCTCATAATTGAATTTATGTTGCTTAAAGATAAAATAAAACTTGAGCAATATCATATTTATACCAGCTACATTAAAGAAGTAAAATGAAAGTTCCTCGTTTCTTTGTCGAAATAATTAACAACTGGTTAAACGAACCGCCCTGAGAACTATTAACTTATTACTTCAATGTTAGTTCGGGTAAAACTAATGTAATGGTTTGTTAAAGGAAGAAAATTGTCAAGTAATTGAAAGATGAAAAACTAAGGAGCTTCATTGAATATTAAGTCACAACCTCGTAAATACGTCAATTCTGTTCTACACTATTGATTTTCTCTGCTATTTATGATAGCCGACCAAGTCTTTCCTTAAAAAATATTTACATAGCTAACAATGAATTATGTAGGCATTCACTCCGTTGTCTCCCATGTATTTGCGATATGGTGAATAATTTTCCAATTTAAAATACCTAAACATATTAATTTAGTAAGTGAAAAAATGCTGCTAATAATAATAATAATTATTATTTTACTATCCCAATCTCTCTCTCTTGTTAAACTATCCAAGCGTGGGAAAGAACCATGGAGAAAAAAAGACAAACATCAATGGCAGAAATACATTAAATGATAAATATAGATACGGTTACAAGGAAGAATTTAGAATTTGAGTTAAGATGACCCTTGTAAGTTGCTTAGCGCTGTGGAACCCCTCAACCACCGCTATATAAGTATATTCATAATCAGATCCAGCTCCAACCATTTGCCACTAATTACCTCCTTCCATTTTCTCCTCCATTAAGCCTCGGTAACTGGATTGCCTCGGTGTGTTTCATTCAATGCGCAACTCTTCATCGGACCACGTCTCCTCAGTAGTGGAGACCGCTTTCCAGGCGCCATTAGCCATTATCGTTGCCATTATTGCTAACGCGTCCGCCATGCCACATAAGACATCCGAAATAATGCCACAAAACAATTGAGCTTTGTTAAAGGTTTCGATTATCGAAAAATGTGGCAATAAGGCGCATGCACTGGGAGGGATGGAATCGGAGTACAAAATGCCGAGGAATTTTAGAATACTGAGAGTTGTATTTAGATCTTTTAAGGTTTATTTTTGCAATTCAAAATATAAAAAGTGAAAATGAATTGTTAAACGCTAAATTCTGATTTTCACATCTTATACCAGTGGTGGCAAAACTATGACACGCGAGGGCATTTTAAGTGACACGCGCGAGACTGAGTACCTTGGACATTGAAAACAGGTACATTGCTGCATACGACACGAGTTGCGTCTGTCATCTGTGGTCTGCTTATTTCAGTGTTAATCTACCAAATTTAGTACTTCTGTATGAAATCAAGCTAAACAAATAGCAATTATGTAACAAGTGCTTCATAACGTCAGCAATTCTGAGCTGTAAATTTCATTCTTAATTCCTTTCTTTGGGAAAAAAAATTATCTGAAGAAGCAAACGGTTCTTTAGAAAATAGATGGCATATATGTCGTTTTCTTTTATTGAGAGGGGAAATTATTAGCCACTGACAAGTCGTGAAAACAGAAGTACCAGATATCGCCACGTTTATTATTTCCTTTTTTCCAGAACACGTTCCAGATTAAATTCATTTCACAGTTTTGATCAAATCCTTACTTACATAATGAGTACAGCAAAGAAAGTTGAATTATCAGAAAATCAGTGTAGGAGCAGAATTTTCCAAAAATGGTGGACAACTGAATATGATGTTATAGAACGAAATAATAAAGCTCTTTGCATTTTATGTGATCAACAAGTTACTAGCAGAACTCGGAATGTAAAAAGACACCTTAAGTTAAATCACAAGTCGTTATTAGAAAGAAGTGATGAAGGACGTAAAGAATATATCAAAGAATATATAAAAAAATGACCCAATCTCAAAGTTTGTTGAAATTTGTAAGTAGCAACTCAGGTGTGAATTTAGTGATAGCAAGTTTCAGTATTTATCATACTATTGTTCAGCAAGGTAAACCCTTTAATTGTTTTCTTAACTGTGCGCCTTTTCTTTTTGAAGATTTTAGTAACAAGGACAAAATAATTAAGCGTATTAAAGCGCTTCCTATTTCCAGAAACACTGTTAAAAGCCGGGTAATGGCCATGCATTCAAATATTGAAGAACAAATGCAAAAAGACGAACGCGTGTGATTATTTTTCAATTTGCCTAGATGAAACCACTTCGGCTTCTTGATTGACAATTTTTGCATGATATCTAGTGGTCATGAAATGCTCGAGGAGTCGCTTAGCCTGGAAAGCCTGTCATTAAATACTACAGGAAAAGATATTTGTGATATTGTAGTCAAAGCACTTGGCGACAGAAACAAAGATATATCAAAAATTGTATCAATTACGACAAACGGAGCACCCAATCTGGTTAGCCGAAAGCTTGGATTTGTGAAATTTTCACTGATATCGTAGGACATTCTGTAGTACAATTTCACTGTATTCTTCATTGAGAAGCAATGTGTGCTAAAGTTAGATTAAAAGAACTGGAAAATATTACAGCTTCAGTCACTAAGATTGTTAATTTTATATCAACACGGGCGGTGAATTCAGCTCGTTACTGGATGAAGTTGAATCAGCTTATGGAGGTTATTGATGTACAATAATGTTCGGTGGCTTAGTAGAGGCAAGGTTCTTGAACGCTCTTTTGAATACATAAATGAGATACAGCTTTTCTTAGACGTGAAGGCTATCCGGAACTACATGATGAGTCCTGGTTGATATTTTTCACAGACCTCTCATTGCAATTGAATGAACTGAATGTTAAACTCCAAGGCTTTGGTCAAACTATTGATATCATGTTTGGACATATTACTGTATTTGAAACTAAACTTGCCATTTTTGAGCGTGACATTGAAACTAAAACTTTTAAATACTTTTCAAGATTTAAAAAGAACTATGAAGAAGTTAGTTACAACGATGAGAATGATATCGAACACGATCAAGACTTCTTTTTGTCAGCTTTACCTTCTTTGAAAGATCAATTTTTAGCAAGATTTTTTCAGTTTAGAGATCCTGAATAAATATTGCCTTTCATTAAGCATCCAAATGAAGCTAATTTTCCAAAAAAAATGAAAACGAATCTGTTTGAATAGCTGAAAATAGAAGAACTTGAAATGGCATTAGTAGAACTTCAATCCAGTTTTATTTGGACGCAAAAATTCGTCACTCTTAAATTTAATTTAGAAACACTTGAAAAAGATCGATTGAGGGGAGTTTGCAGCGATCAAGACAATCAATTGTTGGTCATTTGGGAAAGCATTCCTGGAGCATTTGGTGCTCCTAAACGTCTTACCAAAGCGGTATTAACATTTTTTTCTTCTATATATGCGTGTGAGAGTCTGTTCTCATCTCCTAAACACGCTAAATTCAACAGAAGAAGTAGATTAACTGATGAGGTAAGTGCTGCATGTTTATATTTAAAGACAACGAACTATCGGCATGACATAAAAGAATTGGCTGGAAAAATTCATGTTCACAAGAGAAATTAAATATATTTTTATTTCTTTATTGTACAACATACATAGCATATATATTCGTATACTTGTGAGTTAAAATCATAATGTAATATACCATTTAGCAATATAAATTTAGAAGTGACACACGACGATGTAAAAATGACTAAGATATAAAAGTATCTCACGCCTAGCATCAAAGTTTTGCCACTACTGTGTTAAATTTTAAAAGATGAAATTTTAATTTTAAATATAAAAAATTAAAATTTTGTTGTTGTTTTTGAGGTAGAAATTTTTTTGGTTTGCTGGAGTTATTTTTTGTAGAACTAGAAACAACTAATTTTGAAAAAAAATCTGATTAAACAATCTCTTTTATAAATTGACATAATATTAATTGATAATGAAGTGATTCTTATCAAAGGTAGCATTAAGTAATTTCGGCACAGCATTAGGGAGAGATCAGGGAAGATCAAGAAGAGATTAATACCGGATTTGTCCAAGATAATTTGAGCTTAATCAAAACGAGATAGGGGCAAGATCATATTAGATCAGTACCGTTTTAGACCAATCCCAGTTGAATTATAGGTGCTAATCTCACCCCATAGTTGGCCGATTTCTAATGCCAATGAAAATATGGAAAAAATCTTTTTACTAAAGTTGAAATTTGAGCAACTCTCTCATTTTTTTTAAAATGAAGCCGCAGATAAAAGATATGTTGAAATCTCCTTGAATATCCCTCAAATTTTTAAGGTTTCTGAATATCCTTTTATCTCCTTTATCCCTCTTTACATCTTAATGTTTCCTTGAACATCTTGGTATTATTCACCCACCTAGATATCATGTCCATGTGTGTACTTTTGATGGCATGAACTTGTTCATGGTAATTGCCATAGGAAAGCAGTTATTTGATACGCAACTCTCTGACCCTTCCTACAATATATATAATATAAGAGAATCCTCTTACAAACTCATAATGTAAAGACGATTCTAACCTGATCTTATAGTAATTATTGCTCGAGCTCGAACTTCGGTGGCATCTTTTGAACTCTAAATATTGCAGTGTAATTAAAAATGGTTGCTTGAAGGAGGATATTTCTGACTCTGGTGGTGTCAATCCGCTTCGTCTGGCTGAGAATGAAAAGGAAGCGCTACCAGGTAGGATGGGAGTGGAGAGGAAACGATAAGGGGAAAAGTTGCATAAAGGCAAACGAATTGACAAGAAAACTCTTTTAAAAGTTGTTTTGAGGTGATTTGTATCATTGATTGGTACTATCTCAAGCCCTTCGTAGTAGAAACCATTTCCGAAGATGGTACTAATTATTTTTCTTTTAGAGCATGAGGAGTAAGGGTACAAGAAAAAACTCAGTTTTGGACCAAGTACAACTGTTCCATGTGAATTTAAAATGTAAAATAAAGGCTGAAATGATAAGAGGCAGTTCCTGGAAATCTTTTTATTTAGTTGACTAGTTTCGCTAATGGTATGCTTATATATTCTATCTTTGAAGTGAAGATGAAAGGTAGTCATTGCCGAAACCAGTTTTCCGAATAGAATAGAGTTTATAATCTAGAAGGTAGAAACTGATTGAAATCGACTTCAAAATAAAATAGAAACCCGTTCGGTTAGACCAAGCGTGAGAGTGACGCACACAAGTACTAATTAATCTTCGGCTCAATTCAGGATTTTTGCTCATCCTCGATTTGTAAGTGACTCTTGATCATATCTCTTTCTCTCTCTTTCTTTATTTTCTCTCTTCCTCTATGTGTGTCGAGGCTTGAGTGCGTGGGTAATCCCAGTCCCACTTCCTGGACATATATTTTATTACCGCACCAAGGTGAAGCGGAGGTGAAGCGTATCCAATACATCTACCTTAGCTACTTCCGGTGAATAAGAATAACCCCGGTGCGTATCCTTTTGATCAAAACTAAGATGATGATCCCCTGAGTGTGTTTCCCACTCAGTAAAAGCCAACCATGGGTGAGTCAGTGGAATATTGAGATTTAAGCCGAGTGAATTGCTTAATAATTGCCACAGGATCGTCCAAATTAGTTGAACACACAGATACAAAAATAATCTTTAATTTACATGAATTTGAAATAAGCAACAGCGTATATAAATATGAATACGATTAATCTTGCACTGAATAAATAAGTGTACAAAATGTCGTGGGGATTACTTGCAGATTACTCACTGGGATGTTTGCATCTAAATGACACCAGATAGAACAAAGAGAATATTATTATTGAGTTAAACATTGAATTAAGTAAACACTTTTAATATTTGGTGGTATGGGCTCGGGATGAGAATTCGAGTTCACAAATAAACTGGTGAAGTTAGGGGAGGGGATAATTTAATTAACGATACCTTTGAGTTCGTAAGTATTTTCGAAGGGGGGCAGAGAAGATCTTCTTCTGGTAATGATGATCGCACCTAGTCTGGCCGTCCGAGGTTACCGAATGAGAGGGTAATCCTAGACCGGTGATATGCTGATCCTTTGCCGGATCACGAAGGTGAGCCACACGGTGACTTAAATCGGACTTCTTCCTTGAAGTACCTGTCCGAATATTCGGCTCCTGGAGTGGGTAACCAAAACCGATTACCTAGCTACGTATAGGGTAATTCGCAGAGGGAGGTCCTGTGTAACCTCAGAATAGGAAGGGGGGGGGGGCGAGAAGTTTGGCACATACAAGTACCGCGACAGCAACAACCACTTCGCTGAGAAGTTCCTTCCTTGCAGCGGGAGAACGGTTTCCTATATGGATCGAGTTTCACACAAACTCGACGTAAGTCCAAGAACTTCTGCCTGATTTCAGGGAGAAGTCTTCGTTTTATTTCTCTCACAAGCAGAATCGATAGAGAGAATCGAATTCTCCTAAAATTCGTATCGTCGCGCAAAAGACTTTTTTTCATCTTTGGGCCGACGGTGTTTCTTTCACGCCTTGGAGACATCTCGCGGTGCGAAAAAAGGCGACAGAGAATTTGAGGTGAGAGGTGCATTTTAGGGATGCGAGAGGCCGCGCAGCTTTGTGGTGAAGGGTTTCTGCGTACACCTATGTACGCGGTATCTAGACTTCTACATCGTCCCCCTCTCTCTCTCTCTCTCTCTCTCTCTCTCTCTCTCTCTCTCTCTCTCTCTCTCTCTCTCTCTCTCTCTCTCTCTCTCTCTCTCTCTCTCTCTCTCTCTCTCTCTCTCTCTCTCTATATATATATATATATATATATATATATATATGAATGCAATAAACCACATTGGAAGAGAAAACGGAATAATTTTTCCTACAGTAATATTTATTACCTTTTAAAAAAAATCCGTGCAGGGAAGCGATTCGAACCATGCACTCTGAGGCAGTGAGCACCGCTTTGATCATAGTTAAAAGTATGCCGTTAATACACTCTGCTACGCAGAGAACTAAAAGATTCTCTGAATACAATAGCTTCTAAGGAACACTTTTGCAGGTTCGAACGGGGACTATGAAAGAAATAAAAAATTAATTTGGAATTCAAAGAACAAATGAGGAATAGTTAAACGCGTGGTAAATAAACAAATGTATATAATATCTCTCAAAGTAGCGCGAGAGAATGATGTAAATGAATGCAATGTAATTTATTGCATTCATTTTCATCATTCTCTCGCGCTATTTTGAGAGATATTATATATATATATATATATATATATATATATATATATATATATATATATATATATATATATATATATATATATATCGTTGTGCCTCGTAGGAAAAAAGAAAGATTGATTGGAGCCATCACTTTCGTTATCTTAATAACATTTTCAAACTCACAATGGTTTATTAAATAGAGACACTGATAAGTTTAATTTGAGGAAGAAAGTTAGGACTAGATCTAAAGAAAACAAACCATGGCTAATATTTACATATCTCTCTTTTTTGCTGGAGAGTACGAACGATTCACATATATTTCAGTTAATAAAATCATTTATATGCATTATGGTATCTGCTTTTGACCAGTAAATCTGGTGACCCATCTTAATCCTGTGGACGGCCAAAACAGTATTTGTATATCTCTTAAAGATTTTGATTTTGCTTAAATCTTACAGAGATATCTTTAGAAGTTTACCTACATAGAATAAATTACAATCCAACATTATTATCGTTCCTTGGGCTGTGTTTTATTAACATATTTTTTAATGTATAATTGTATTTAAAAATTACATTTATATCAAGTTGTTTTAACATTGGTACTACATACAAGAAATTATTATGTTAAGGTAAAAGAAATATAATGCGTAAAAGCTCTATTTTCCTCAACTTGCTGTAATAGAATATCTTTTTAGCTCTATACGTGCAGTTTTCCAAAGATATTTCGTACAACACAGATTGAAGGCATCTCTTCATTTTTTGTAAATTCTTGGTCTATATAGTCTGGACTACAAAAACCTAAAAGTGTGGACATTGCCGCTGCCTTTGCTACATTAGAAAGAAATAAGAACATATCACAAAACCATATAGACATAGCAAAAGGAATTGTTTATTCACTAATGGATTTTATGAATAAGAGTGTACATAATTTTCCAAAATGTATCAATACAGCCGTTAAATCATTAAAAATGGACAAGGATTTGCATATTAAAAAATCTGATAAATCTGACATGTGTTTAATAATGAATAAAACATTATATTTAGAAAAAATGGCCACTTTGTTTTCTGATACTACTACATGCGTACCGTTAAGAAGCGATCCCTTAGATGATGTAATTAAGAATTTCAATAAAGACATAAAAATATTTTAAAAGAACAAAAATCAATTAGTGACTCAGTATCTTCTAAGGGTTCATCCTAACGTAATTTGTATGGCCTAATAAAAACCCATAAGCCAGGCAATCCATTAAGACCAATCATAAGTGTAACTGGGTCAATCCAATTAAAACTATCAAAATATTTAGTAAATTTATGTGGGGAAGTCAATATCACGAGGACAAAAAGACGATAGTTCGTTTACACAGCGTCAATAGTTACGTTCCATATGGTCCGATACTTTACCTCCCCCCTCCTTTCCCCTTTGCCCTGCTGTCCCCAAAATCTTCGATATCGCTCGTAAAGAAGGAGTACAATCAGCAGATTGCGTAGTCCGTTAATATAAACACACAAGGGTTGGATAGCCTTTAGAATAAAAATCTATGAACAAGCTGACTGTCCCCTCTGATTGTTTATGCCTATTTTTACCAAATAGACGAAATTTCACTTTCTCCGACATAAACCAGAAAAGTGAATGGGCATAACATCTAAAAATGATGCCCTAGGAGAGAGGCTAAAAGGTGTGCGCTCATCTTCCCTCCCCAACCTCCAGGGGATAATCAACGTATATATAGTTCGATCTGGAGAAATGTAAAAACAAAGAATCAGAGTAGCAATCAGGAGGGGAAGACGAGTCCCGGAGGCAAACCGGGAATCAAGAAGTAAGTGGAACAGAGCGGAATTTTCCTTCCCGAGGCTGTCCCTTTGGTGACATCGAAGAGTAAACCAGCGGTATAGAGAAACACTCTTATACCAATCTCGTTCAGAGAAACCCCATATCTCAGTTTTCTGAATAAAAACAGAGATATCTCTCACCATGGAGGAATACCAATGTGAAGTTTCATTCGAGAAAAGATTCACCTCTTGGTCAAGTCTTATCATCGAGAAGTCCGCAAGTGTAACCCGATGATTGGAATAACCGTAAATCCACAATCCCCTCGCTTATATCTTCAAGCAGGGAGCATTGCCACGCGCCATTCATGTACCTCGGGATAAGCATCAGTTGTTATTCTCGAATAGCCTCAACCAGCGTCTACTTGGCTCAGAGAGACGGTCAGCTGTTTTTCCGAGTCAGCCTCACGTTCGCGAGAAGGCTCCCGTACAATTCGTCTCGAATCATCGCGTCAAAGAGGTTCTCGTTCAAAGTTATCCAAGTCCAGACTCCCTCTTAGTTAAAGGTAAAATGAATCGAAAACTTCTTCATGTTCGTTAGTTACCATTCCGTACTAAAGTGAATTTTTGCGTCACCCATCGCTTAGTACTCATTGGTAGTATTAATTTTTATTTAGATCATCTTATTATAGCCTTAGTATATTTAAAGTTTTAATATTTCATTTTTTTATGTAATTAAAACTATATTTTTGCCCTAGTTGTTTAATTAAATCCTCGAAACGCTGCATATGGTAATAGATATATAATATTACGAATCCTCCCTGGTTAAAGAATCAAAAGTAAAAATAAAGCACTCTTAGAGAAAAGTGGAACAGAGTTATTCATGTACGGAACAAACGTACATACATACTCGGCCGTATATCACGATAATTTACTTTTTCCGATCTTAGGATCTATATCACCCTTACATATAAAAAATTCTGTTAATCTTTGCAATAAGTTAGACAATATGAATGTAACATCAGACCTGAGATTAGTCAGTTTTGATGTTACCTTATTATAGACTAAAGTGCCCATTGATGCCTTATTGGATTTCCCTGCTGGTATTCCTAATTCTTATGATTTTTCTTTACTGTCCAACTCGATCTTTCAAATCATTTGTTTATGCATTAAAAAATGTAAGTTTAGTTTCATTGGCAAGTTCTACAAACAATTGTTTGGCATGGCTATTGGTGATCCCTTATCTCCCTGTCGTAGAATATCCCGACATATACGTCACTTTTACCAAATATGCGTGGAGGCTCAAGGTCAAACGGGTGGCCTTAAATCAACACTGGTCGCGTCAGAGATGGGAAATAGAAGTAGGGGAAATTTGGGGTCCAACTTCCTTGGACGATTGCGAAGGATTTAAATACAAACGTTTCAGTGCAGTTGGCCAATATTAAATTAATGATAGCTGCGAGTTATGAGGCTTGTGAAAAAGTAGGAACAATATATACTTTAGTATAATGGCAAAGGATACTCGATGTATACATAAACCGAACTAACAGAGCTACTCGGTGCGATCTCTACGGCGGGAGGCGAATATCGAAAGGGGATACGAGCCTCTGTACATACGCACACAGGGATGACTGGCAAGGTAGACACATATGATTCATCTAGGCCTGCCTTGGGTTCGTGGCTTTAAGAGATGAAACGGAGAATCGAATGGTTATTCGAGAGAATTTAACCAGGGGGAGTTTAATCTATACTAGTAACACTAACTGGAAGGAGTATTCAGGCAAAACGAAATGTACCGAAACCATGGATGGGCCAAGTGACTTGGGCGTTGTAAAAGGCAGGCCAATACTGTCTATGCCCAATTGGGACCAATAATATATAGGGACCAGCCTGAACCATTACTGTCTCCGCCAAGGGTGGATGCGGGGGAATCTCTCCACGAACTAACACGGCGCTTGAGGGATGGGAAGTACTCCCGCGGAGTTTCTTTATAACACCCTGGGAGAAGACAGAAGCGCTCGTTTGAGATTCCAATCCCTCGCTTATCGCGGAAAGCAATATGATATTCTGACTGTACTCACAGGCCTCGCTCACCTGGATCGACCTGGTGGTTTCGACAGAGCTTATAGCGGCAAGTAACCTTAATTCTCGACAACCGCTGGATGGGTATTATAAGTCTCAAATTTTCCCGAACTCAATGGCGGGAGACAATTGAGGGATACCTTACCTTGAACGGGTCACGCTTTGGTGGCTCGGACATATTTACGTACAAAGAGTATCCAGGAACTCAATGAATACATGAACTTGACAGGAAAACAAGGGCTACAAGAACTAACATAACGACCTAGAGCTTCACACAAAAAAGTAATACACAAAATAGGTTAAAAAAACACAATACAAAACGATACAAAAGGGAAATATAAAATACAAAGAAGTTATTGATCCAAACGATAAAAGGGTTACCGGATCGTTCTTGATTTGTGAACAGAGAAACTTATTGTCCGAATATATACATTTTAAACTAGAGGAACAATATTAAACATAACAGTTACAAGCATAAAATTTATCCTTGATTAGTTTGAGTAGGCCCTAAGTGGTTCCTACTCAGGCTATCCGCAAAACAATCCTCAGATCCTTTTATATAATTTATTTTAAATTAGTACTCCTGGAGGTATAAACTCCAGTGCATAAGGAGATCATTGTTACTTTTTTATTTCGCAAATATGCGAAGGGCTTGTGATCCATCTCTACAAGGAAGTCTTTACCTAATAAATACATTCTAAACTTCTGTATGAAACATATAATGGTTAAAGCCTCCTTTTAAATGAAGGTATAATTTTTCTCGCGCGGGATTAGCTTACGGCTAGCATTTGTGACGTGGCAACTATCGCTATACTGTAGTAAAACGCAACCTAACCCTTCATTGCTGGCATCGTTTCTGATACCAAGCGTCTTCTTAGGGTTAGGGAGCCGGAGAATAGGGGCGGAAGCTAATTTTCCCTTCAGCTCTTCGAAGTGGGAGAGAGCTAATGGGGAGCAGACAATTTGTTCCAGCGACTTCTTTTTCAGCAAGGCACTCAAAGGGGCCGAGAGAGAAGCGAAATGGGAGACGAAGCGGCGGTAGAAAGAAGCAGATCCCATGAAGGATCTCAGCTGCTTCTTATTGGACGGCGGGGCATTTCAGCAATGGCGCGGATTTTGTCCTCCCGGGGGGCCAATCAGTTGTTCCTAATGTGAAAGCCAAGGTAGTCAATCATACTGTAAGCAAAATGGCACCTGCTCGGGCTGAATGCGAGTCCGTGCTTGCGGAGGTAACGCAGCAAGACCTGGAGGGCGATCTCGTGAGGGTCCCACTCGCGAGTTGCAACGTAAATGTTATCGAAATAAAAAGTCACGGTTGCCAATCCGTATAATATTCTTCGCATCATGCGATTGTAATTACTACAAGTCGTCATCAAGCCAAACGGGAAACAGCGGAACTGCATTATGCATTTGTCTGTGGGGAAAGCCGTGCATCTTTTTACACCTTCTTTAGGGGAAATTTGATAATAAGGAATACATAGGTCCAATTCGGTAATGTAATTGGCTTCTTTAAAGAGATGGATGTTTTGGTCGATCAAGGGGATGGGCTCAGCATCGAACAAGGTCACCCAATTAAGTTTCTCAAATTCGACGCACAGCCTATATGACCCGTCTGACTTCTTTACTAACACAGCAGGAGAACAGTAATTAGATTGGCGAGGTTCTATTATCTTTAAATTTAACAATTTACTAACTTCTGCGTAGAAGATCTCTCTTAAATGAATGGGCAGGAGATACGGCTTAGAACGATTAGGCTCCAGGTTGGTTAAAATTATATGCTCAAACTGATGAGAACAGCCGAAAGGCTTGGAAATCACATATCCAAACTGACTCGATAACTGCTGCAGCTTACTCTTCAAGTCGGGTGGCAGCTTAGAGTTAACGTCTAAGTCAGATGCCTTGATTCGGTAGCGCTGGGCACGTTAGGCAAGAGGTAGTCCTTGTCTTGTTTAATGCAAGCCACTTGCACCACATTTAGCAAATCCACGGGTTAATCTGCTTCTATGGCCGACTTTAATATGAGGAGTACCTGCGAACGGGTGATGCATAATGATGCATAGACCTCGGCATTATTGCTTTTCAATCTGCCGCGATACAGGAGGTCGTTCTTCACGACGTAGGAAACGACTATATTGCTGCTGGTGGACTCCTGAATTTTATTACGAACTTTGGTTCAGAGGGGTCAGAATGAATAGCACTCTTTATGATCTTTATCGAATTCATTGTTCAGAACGTCGCTAAACTCGGAGTTGCGGAGGGATTCAAGGGGAGCGGGTGCCTCAGCTGCTCTTTTAGTCTGGTTACGCGGGACGTTGGAATAAACACAGGGGTGGATAGGTGGAAGTAACCTGTGGGCACTGTCTTACCATAACATCGCATAGCTTTATTAGGGCCGCTACTACTTCAGCCCACCCGGTATAATACGGACGTTTAATAAAGCATTTCACGATGTGGAATCGATTTGCACGCCCAAGATAGTCATGTACTACCGCAAACTCATCATGGTTAGGAGCAATTGGGGATAGCAGCTCTTCCAACACCACAATACATGTACACCCTCTATTCCGAACAAGAGTGGAGCCCCGGAAGCCGTTTACTGATCCGGTCTCAAACTTTAAGCTTCCTGGGAGCTCTTCTCGAACAAGAAGTTCGCCTGATGGCCAGCGGCAGGAGGAGCAGACGGTGGTGAGCTGGGAAAGCACAAATTTGGTGCACTTGATTGAGAGAACTAGGACGGAATCGGGAGTTCTCAGGGCAGTTGGTTCTCAAATGTCCTTCAATACCGCAGGAGAAACACACGGTGGGCCTCCTGGGAAAGTATGACGAAGTGGGATTCGACGAGAATGGCTTGACATCACGGGGTTTCGATGAAGAAAAGTTTCTGGGTTTGGAGGGGTCAATTATTTTGACAAACTTGCTCAGGTCATAGGGGAAGCAATTGTGGCTAGCGGCGAATACATCGACATCTTCGATGCATTCCTTGAAGGTGGAATCGAATCTCTGAAGAAAGTGAAGCCATAAGATGGTTCTTCAAAATGAAGTCCACTAACGCTTCATACTCGTGGGGAACTTTCGAAGAATCGAACCAGAAGTTTGAAGGTCTCTGAAGCGTATACCCAAACTGTCGAAAAATTTGGTTGGGCTCTACACGAGCGTCACGAACTTTACGTTGTAGAAACCGGGCATTATGTTATACACGGCTAACAATTCCGATTTCAACGTCGAATAACAGATCGTTGCCTCCGGCGGAAGGTATATGAAAATATCTCGGAGCTTAGAATATAAGAACAGCAGGAGTTTAGCGACACCATCTGCTTTAATGTTTCAGTTGTTTAGCTCGAAGATCTTTTCAAAATGCGTCAAATAGGACCTGAAATCTTCTCCTTCCTTGTAAATGGGAAGCTTCACTGACGCAGTTTGTGGGATGTCCATCCACGAGTTGATGGAGATCGTTTTGATCCTCGCTCTATTCATTTCCAGTTCATGTTGTCGGATGCGTTCTCTTTCTTCTCGCTTTTCTCTCTCTCTCTATATATTTCTCTCTCTTTCTCTCTCTCTCACACATACACTCTCTTTCTCTCTCTTTCAAACTTCTCTGACTCTTCTTTCCGCTCTCTCTCTCTCTCTCTCTCTCTCTCTCTCGTTCTTCTCTTTCTTTTTCTATTTCTTCTTTGTCCCTTCTTTCCGCTACTTCGGCTCTCTCTTCTTCTTGTATATATGTTACAAGGTCCTTTCGGATAAAACAAGAGATTCACCTTGTAATTTAAATTGGTCGAATGAAGATATGATGGTCGCGAATTCGAAGTTAACTATTTAAAACAACGTAACGGGATTGTCGACCCGAATTAACTTGGTATACACACGGCGCAATTAATAATTTCCGTCTGATCACTAGGAAATACCCCCAATTAACTCAGTATACACACCGTGCAATTAATAATTTCTGTCTGATCACTAGGAAATACCCGAATTAACGAGAGAGCTTTTAACTTTGCTCACAACACCGAGAACCAGACTAGACTGAGCCTTTCTTGGTATGAAAGGGTAAAATTCCGCTGGGGGGAATAAATGAGAAGCGCAGTCTCAAAACTTACACACGTTATGTATAAAGGTGGGTACACACAACAAATAGAAAAAATAGTTCGTAAGAATATTTCTGCTTACCTTCTCAATAGTCAAGCCTTCAGCCTCAAAACCTTTAAAAGACCTTAAAAGGAGCCTTTTAAAGAGTCTATAAACCTGACGCCAGTTAATATATATATATATATATATATATATATATATATTATGTCGTAGAATGACCTCGAAATATACGTCACTTCTACCCAATATGCGTGGACGCTCAAGGCCAAATGGGTAAGCTTGGCTCAACTATGGTCACGGCAGAGATGGGGAATAGAAGTTGGGGGAAGTTAGAGTCAACTTCCCTAAACGAGTGCGAAGGGTTTAAATACAAACGTTTGTGTGCAGTTGGCTGATATTAAATTAATGAAGGCTGCGGGTTATAAGCCTTATTAAAAAGTAGGAACAAAATATACTTTAATATTTACAAAGTTATACACAATAAATAGATTAAATAGAATAATAGCAATGGATACTTGATGTATACAAGAACTGAACTAACAGAGCAACTCGGTGCGAACTCTACGGGATGAAGGGTCAAGAAGTGATACAAGATTCTGTACACACGCACACAGAGATGACTGGCAAGGTGGCCACAGATGATACGTCTTAGTCTGCCTTGCGTTCGACGCTTTAAGTGATGAAACGGGAGATCGGATGGTTATTCGAGGGACTTTAACTACAGGGAATTTAACCTTTAGAAGTATCAATAACTGGAGGGAGTATTCGTGTCAAACTAAATGTATCGAAACCAAGGATGGGCCAATTGACTGTGGCTCAGATCCTTCGGTATAATTCTAACATTCGGCTCCTAAAGAAAAGAAAGTGCGATTGAGAATGACGTGTTTTGTTGTAAAAGGCAGGCCAATACTGTCGATGCTGAATTGGGACCAACAATATATAGGCACTAGCCGGAACCGTTACTGCCTCCACCAAGCGTAGGCGGAAGGGAATCTCCCCACGAACCAATACGGTGCTTGAGGGATGGGAAGTACTCCTGCGGTTTTTTTTAGATAACGCTCTGGGAGACGACAGAAGCGCCCCTTTGAGATTCTAATCCCTAGCTTATCGCGGAAATCAGTTTGATACTCTAGCTGTTCTTATAGTCTTCGCTTACGTAGACTGATCTCGTGCCTGACCTCGTGGTTTCGACGGGGCTTATGGTGGATAGGAATCTTCATTCTCGACACTCCATTATTGTCAAATGTATATATGGAATATTTTGAAACGAGGATGATTCCACCAGTTTGCTCCACTCAAATTGTTTGGTACCGCTATGTAGACGATGTCCTGGTAATTCTAAAGGAAGATTTTGACCTCGATCGTTTTCCTTTCAATTATTTATTCATTGGTTCCGACAATTAAAATTACTTTAGAAAAAAAGAAAATAATAGTCTCCGTTTCCTAGACGTTCTAATAATTAGACAACCATACAGGTTTATGTTTTATATTTTCAAGTAATTCTAAAAATATTAAACATCAGCATTTTTTCCATGTATCTTAGGGCACTCAGAATATGTAGTCCTGACTATATAGTCCAAGAATTTACAAAAAAATTAAGAGATTGCCTTCTTTCGGTTGAGATAAATGCGAAAACGGATTTTCATGGATATCGAAATGCATTCTTCCTCTGCATCTTTTTACAGCGAGTTATTAAAACCTTTCAACCAAAATAACCTAACCTATCTTTTTTTGCATAACAAGCAACTCATAGCCAAACCATAAAAAATCACAAACCAAAACAACGCGTCAAAATTGCTATATGCCAAACACAAACACACATCAAGTACCTAACCAAAGAAACGAACCAAATTTCTCTAGAATCCTTTAGTACCCTTCGAGTGAGCTACAATTATATACCCGAGCAATATCGAGTATTCTGGTAGGTCTTCTAAACTTCTTGCTCACCTTCCATTTTCTTCCAACTAACTAATGCATTCGAGCTTTTCCCAAAGTTCATTGAGGGGTATAGGGGTGAGAGGGCTCTCGGGTTAGCCTGCCCTGCCTTGCTGGAGCGGATATACAATCGGTTTGGCACTGTACAACTATCGTGCCATGCACGAAATTTATGAGGACAAATTGCCTCTTAGCCAGAGTTACAAGTTTGTGTATGTGTGCGTGTGTAAAGGGTGACAAAGCATGTGTGGTATAGATAGAATGAACAAAATAGTGAAAAATGAATGTAGTGTATTGAATTTGCAAAGAGATGCAAGGCGCCTAGTGATTAGGCTTATCGCTGTTCTTAGCAAGAGCGTATCATGCAAATAATAGACCAGTTCACATAAGCTTACGTATGTTTTATGAAAAGAGATAATGGCAGGGGTTGCTATTGAGTGCCAATATTCTATATGTGGGCCACATTGATACCTGTATTTATGGTTGATGAAGTTCACTTTACAATGTAATTATCCCTAAGCTTTTCCTATTTTTTAAGTTTTTAATGAAGCGATTACATACAGCAATATCTGCATATAGACACGTCTGAAACTAAAATCATGAAGCTTGATAGGCACATACACTCACCAACGCACAATACCACAAGCTTGATTTGAAAGAGAGAGATAGAGAGAGAGTTACAAAGAGTTACAGGGAAAAGAAGTACCTCAAAGGCCTTACGGCCCATGCTGAGACGGACTCCTTAGGAAATGAAACTTAGCTCCCTCACGCTAATCTAAATTGAACTATCCCTACTTTCTATCGCCACAACATTATATCTTAAAGTATATGTTGTCGAGTCGACTCTTAAACCGTTTGACACTGCTACTGTTGACAACTACTGCTGGCAATCTATTCCATGTGTCGCAAACGACGTATTTGAAGGACTTACCCAAGGGAAGCGTATTAAATCTAGGCAACTCCACTTTTCACCCGTGATATAGAGTCACATTCCGGTTAAGGGTAAATTACTTCGTGTAGTCGACATTTTCAAAGACCTTCAAAATTTTGAAAGTCTCTTTGGTCGACCGCGCAGTCTTTGAGTCTCGAGCGAAAAGATACCGAGCTCTTGCATTCGTTCCTGGTATATCTTGTTCTTTAGCGATGTAATTACTTTGGTAGCCCTGGCTCGCACCTCTTCTAAGCGATCGATGGCTCTTTGATAGTGAGAAGACCAGAACTGAACGGCGTATTCCAGGTGAGGTCGCATGAGTAAGTTGTACAGGGGCAGAACAATCTCTTTGTTGTGAAAGCTGAATTGCCTCGTCATGTAACCCAGCAGGCGTTAAGCTCTATTCTCTATCTGTAATCCCTGCTTCGAGAATTTGAGATCGCTGCCAATCAGTACACTTAAGTTCTTCTCGACATCAGTTGACTCAAGACGAATAACTTGTAGCTCGTAGTCTCACGGGGGATTTGCTTACCCAATCTGCATCACCTTGCACTTTTTTCAAGTTAAAAGGTGTCTGCCACTTGTCAGACCACTCGCTCCAAATTTCGTGTCGTTGGCAAATTTCGCGAGGGGCCTCACCAGTCCTTCATCTATGTTGTTGATGTAGATTATGAATAACAGAGGGCCAAAGACGGAGCCCAGAGGGACTTTACTCGTTACTGACGACCAGTGAGAGGCATGGCCACCAATAGTAACTCTATGTCGCCTGTCCGATAACCAACTTTCTAACCAGTTTGCGACCTTTCTCCTAATTTCAAAGGCACGTACTTTCACCATCACTCGAAGCTGAAGGAGTTACCGAAAGCCTGCTTTTTGTAAATCCAAATAAAGTATGTTCACCACTCGACTTTTGTCAAACTCGCTCATCATCCCATGAAAGTATTCGAGCAAGTTCGTGAGGTGTGATACTTTCTTCGGAAACCATGCTTGGTGTCCATCAACAGGTTGTGGCATTCTAAGTGATTCGTTATTCTATCCGCTATGATGCCTTCAAGTACTTTACCCACCATTGAAGTGAGACATCGGTCGGTAGTTTCCAATGGTGCCACTTTCCCCTTTTTTATGGGTGGAGGTGACGTTGTCCCCACGCCAGTCTGTAGGGACTTCAACACTATCGATTTACGAGTTGAAGATGTCATAAAGATGGATGCCATCTGATCTTTCACCTCAATCAGCACTCTTGGCAGGAAGGCGTCAGGACCACGAGATTTGTACTCATTCAACTCACCGAGCTTGCTGGCAACCTCTTTGGCAGTTGTAGTTATTTCCTCTAGCGTTTCTAATCCAACATCTCTCACTATCGGTATTCTGTGTATCTTTCCGTCCCTTTCTCTCGTGAACACCGAGGAATAGTAGTCGTTGAGCACGTTGACGATTTCCAGGTCCGAATCCTGTAAAACGCCGCCCGCGTTCCTCAGATGTCCGATGCATTGGCGCACTGGTTTTCGGCTGTTCACGTACGCAAAGAACTCCTTAGGGTTTTCTTTGGAGAGAGGAGCCAAATGAACTTCTACGCTCAGCTTAGTGGTACGCACTAGTGCCTTTACCCTTCTACAATGAGTCACGTAGGCTTCACCATGCGCTGCATTCCTACATACTTCTCTTCCATACCCTGTGCTGTCTTTCTATCTTTTGTATTAGTGGTGATTTCTTGACCAAACCACATTGTCTGAATGCTCGCTAGTCTCACATTCATCATGGAAACGAATTCAGTCTGATGCACCATAAAATGATTCTTGAGGTCGTTTCATTTGGAGATCGTCCCGTCCTCGTTAGATGGTTGTATCTGGCCAAGTGCCGTCCGAAATCCATCGAAGTCTACACGTCTGAAATCCAACTTATGTGCTCTTTCATTGGTACATGGCGTACAGTTGACACGTATACCGAACCAGACCATGTTGTGGTCACTACCACCCAGGCACTCATCAACTGACACGTGAGAGACGAGGTCATCTTCGCTGGTAAGTACTAGATCAAGAACGTTACCCCCTCGCGTAGACTCGCGGACCTACTCATTCAGAAAGTTGCTTTCAGCAATATAGGCCGAGACACCTTTTCGTCTCCTGTTCGATCACTACAGTCGACTCGGCTGTTGAAGTCACCTTTCAGAAGCGACGAGCTACTGTCTAAGAGATGGCACAGGTCCATATCCACTTCTACGGTCCAATGGAGAGGTCGGTAGGCCACTAAACCCTATGCATTGTATCGTTGACCTTAATGTCGACTCCTATCACCTCAAGACCCACAACGGGTCTGCACTCTCGGGAGAGAGATGGTCCCGTACATACACAAGAGCTCTGCAGCCGTCTTGATCAGGTCATGTAACCTGGTACTCTAAACTCGCCAATGAAGTCATGAAGTCCCTGGGGTCTGCACGGATCCACGACTCCGAGATGGCCACTATCTCAAGCTTCTTGGATGACATCAGTGCTCTAAGCTCGCAGACCTTGTTCCCTATAGAATGGGCATTTAAGAGAAGTACTCTTAGTAAGCGTTCACTAGCCCCACTGCCCCCTCCACTTGTCCTTTTCCAGACGGTTCATCTGGCACCCTCTACTCCAAAGTTAAATTCTGAGGCTTGCCATCACGCATCTCCGCTCCTTCCCTCGCATGGACGGAAGGATTGTCTTCGGGGTGTACCACCTCGGTTGCCAAGTGTGCTACTTCGGGAGAATCTCCAAACTGGGTTGTAGTTGTCCCCCTCCCTCAACCTAACTTATCCACCCAGTACAAACTGCGGCGGATAAGCTCACGCAAAAGTCATCTCCCACAGGCAGACAGGTGTGTACCTTCATTTGGCAAACAGTCCGTTAGCCGTAGAACTCATCGAACGGGTTGAATAAACCTAGGTATATGTCTGACAGGATCTCGCCGAGTCTCCAGCTGATGTAGAGAGCCTTTTGACTGGCCATGGCACCTCCAGAGCATCTCAAAATGATCCCAACGATGACTTCTCTGGTTGATTTCTCCTTCAGTAAGGTTGCTAAGGACTTCACCTCCTCAATGATGCGTTCAGTGGAGCCTGCAGGACCTCTCCGTAGAAACAGGTCGTTTCTGCTGGCTAGAGCTACTACCGGTGTATCGTGCCGTCTATGTCGTTATTTGTCCACTTACTCCCTAACATGTCGAGTCCGCTTCCCTGGTGGCTACGTAAGCGCCACATTTCTCTCAGCACCCCATTTGGCCTACTCGCCAAGTCCCTCACTTTAGAATCTAAAAAAACGATTGCTGCCTCCCAGCCAGATTTGAGATCTGCAAATCTATTGGAGGTTGTCACTCACGTAGTCCTCAAAGGTTCCCCAGGTCTCTTTGCTCCCCTTCTGACAGGAGTGAAGACATCGTGGCATACTCCTTGGGCACCAGTGACGCTAGAAGCCTTGACGCTCGGGGGAGGTGTATTATTATCCTTGTTTTTCTTCTTCCTCTTCTTCACCTATTCTTTACTTCGCTGACGCGGCAATGGCGATGAAGTGTTGGCCTCCGAGTAAGAGGCCCCTTCGTTGGTACCGCCCACCTCAGTCAGAGATTCATCCAGGGCTCAAACAGACTGATTTTCTAATCTTTAACCAGACTTTGCGATCCTGTTTTCGAGACGGTGAATCTGACGCACGTGCTCCTATTCCAGGCTCTCTATTTTCCTGTTGAGTTCCTTAGATTTCTCTTCCGAAGATCTATAAAGATCTATCACTTCCTTGCAATAAACCACTGCTTCTTGAGGTTCAGGTTTTAAGATTTAATCGGTGCACATACTGCCAAGGTGGCATTTCGAATAACCAACCCCTCCCGGAGGTCCACGTACCACTTGTCCTTCTGGAATATTGCATAGGTGTACTTTAAAGTAGCTTATCTCCTCTTTACACTTATGTTGAACACTTTATACCACTAATAACTTTGTGATCAATCAAGAGGTAAAAAAGGAGGGTTGGTGAGTTCGCCCCGCGTGAGTCACTCCGGCCTATCGATCCGAGATGTTTTGGATCTTTCAGAAGGCTCGCTCCTTTTGCTGCTGTCCGTCCGACCGAGTCGTTCAAGCCCGGCGTGACGTGGCCCCCTTCCAATCAGCACTAACGGCCCCTGAAAGGACAATCCATTTCGCACCAGGTGAAAAGTGGAACACGCCCCGTACTGAACCCCTACTAGTTCCCTTCAGAGCGACCAGGATCTCGGTGTAACGTTCAATGGATATACCGTCACACCAATAAACTCGACCCAAGGCTTTGTGCTGGCCTTACAGCCAGCCTGGGAAGAAAGGCCCATCTCCATGGACCGTTGTTACCGGAGACAACCTTCTACGGTCACTAGGAATGATCAGTAATTACATGCCAGGAAAGGAATTAACGTGGAACAGACCCTTATCCCATTCATCGCGCCTGAGCGCCTTTGACCCTTGAACCTGGCAATAGGAAAGACCTGATGTAACCTTCGGAATGAAATGACTATATCTGGCCTGTGTGTCGTCATATGACGAGAATAGAAAGAAATGTAGAGTAATGGCTGGTGAGACACAAATATAGGGTAGTAAGAGAGGAAAATGGTTAAGAGAAAAAATAATAGAGAAGAGGAAGAGTTAAAAGTCGGTGGTTAGATACCATTACTTCCTGTTTTGGGTATTTTGTGTGGTAGTTGTATTGTATTAGACTGGGGTGGGAGAGAGGACAGGTGTAAAGGTGAGGCTCGAGTTAAGGAAACGCGATATTCATGGTGCTGCTAACTTATGTATAGATAGGTATTGGCTGTAGTAGTCTAGAGGCGCTGGGTATCTCAACGCCAACGCAGTGTGTTTGTCTGGCATGTATTTGGGTGTAAATGGGATCTTTTGCAAGTTTTCCCAGTTATCATCTTAACCGGGTGTAGCTGGTATGAGTGGTATGAATCTGTTATTTTCGTGTAGTGTGGGGATGAGTGTGTAACGAGGAGAGTGACATGCGCGTCTCATAGGAGAGTTCTGAATGCGATGTGCTTTCCCCTTTCATGTGTGACACGCTTTTACTTATGTGATTGGTGCGTATGTTAGGAGTGGTGGAGATAGTGTTTTGTATAAGTTAGATCTAGTTTCTAGTTTTTTTGGTGTTTTTAGCTCGTACTTGTGTGATGTTTTGGTGTGAGGAATTTAGTAAATGTGGCAACGAATATTTTTGTTCATTTTATATGGGTAGTTAAAGTCTGGTGTGAGTGTATTTTTCTATTTTGTGCATGAGGTGAACAAGCGCGCCATATAGTGTCGTATGTGTCCACAGAATTCGTGGCGATGAAGCACTTGTCCTCCGTGTCTAGATCCTGACCGGAAACAAGAATGTTATCGTCGTCGGCGTAGGACAATCTGTGTGTTTGTCTGCAGTTTTCGGGTGTTCCTGGGGTGTTGTTGGTGTATATTATGTATAGTATGGGCGCCAGTACGCTACCCTCGGGTATTCCAGCACGTGGTTTGAGTGCCTATGATATCTTATTGTATTTAATATGACACCTCCTGTAATTTAGTGGGAGAGACGCCTTCTGTTGAAGAGAGGGAGCTTCGTATTGTTTGGCTAGTTTTAAGCGAAGTCTAGCACGCCACACCTTGTTGAATGCCTTCTCCACATACTTGCTGATGGAGAGTGTTTTTTGTCGTATTTGTCGTGATTTTTGTATTATGTCACAACTGCTTGTGTGGAGAAGCCTATCCCGAAAATTGGTAGATGGAGTACCAGTTAATCTCCAGCATAAAATTCCGAACGGATGTTAACCATACGCTCAAGTATTTTGTCTAGGTGGTCTAATAGTGAAATAGGCCTGTAATTGTTTAGGTGTTTGGGTTTTATTTTTTTATGAAGTATTATGTTATTTGATGTTTAAAATAGTTGTGTTATGTGCCTAGAGGCAAATAAAGCGTTGAAGAAACATGTCTCTTGAACTCCTCACATTTCGTGTTAGTGTAGTCGTAGAAGGGTGGTATGGGTATTAAGATAGATAAAGAGGATAGTTGAATGCATACAGATATGTGTTCAGATAATGCATGGAAACCTGGGTTTATGTGCCTGTGGAAGACTATATTCGGGACGTAGTCCTCTATAATGCGAAGAATTTGGGGATGGCTGGACCGATGTGCTCGCAGCGAAATTGTGCAAGGCACCGCCAAGATCCCTACCCGCATAATTTATGGTGTTCGAAAGTAGTATAGGATGATATGCGTTTAAATACACAACACAATAAAGTAGAAAGTTGTAGTTAAATAGAACCCGGAGTCGGAAGTCTATTAGTGGATGTTTGTGTGGTTGACTGTGAGGGTAGCCACTAAAACTTGAACCATTGTCAGTGTGTACTTCGCTGGCTAGAAAAGACTTGTCGTCTTTGTTTATTAGTGTGTCGTGTATGCAGCGATTAACCATGATTCATGATCCCAGGTGCGATGAATGTGGAGGAGATAGGTTTGGAGTCTGCGATGCGAAGCCTAGTGTTAGGAGTGTGTAGGCTGGTAGAGATCAAGAGTAAGACATCAGGGCTTTAAGTGTTTAATACCTAGTTAGAGATGATGTGTCAAACACTGTGCCAACTGCGTACATTTAATTGTACAACATTAAGCTGACCTGTGGATGGAAAAGAAGTGTGCGTGAGGTGGTTGTGAGCCAGAGCCGCTTTCCCTTCCTTCATCTCTTGGCATTCTACTTATAGAGTGGAGTGGAAATGGTAAGAGACCAATGGGGCCTCATTGCAATGCATAGAGTTAGCGTATCTTTAGAGAAACTTCATTTGTGATGCTGAAAGAGTTCCAGAATGATGTCGTCGGTTAACGTTTATCTTCGAACTTCCACAGACCGCTTCCTCCTTTACCGGGCGGAGAGCAGAAAGGATATGCTCGCTTTAGAGCTCAACGAATGGATGTGTGTTAGTCTATATCTCACCGATGAGATACATGGCTGGCAGTAACATTAACTACTTCTTCGCTTTTACTCTACCTATGTTGAATTATTGTTAATGATTTACATACTACCTTACAAATTATCAATAATTAGTAAGCCGTTAATGGCATTTACTGAGACCCGTTAGCTTTACCTATAGGAACTCTCAAGGATATAATCTTGGTCCGTCTTATCTCTTTAATTGCATTAAAGACATATCCCTTTCCTCCCACTTACTAAATTTTATAGACTTTACTGAAGCTACATTTGTATCTATGACCCACAACAACCATCATACCTTAAATATTGCCCTTAGCACTGAGATACCTTATTTCTGCCTTTTGTAAGTCTGAAAGTTATTTAAAATCCGAATAATTTTACGTTTTTTAAGCTAGTCAAATTTAGACTATAAGACTGAATAAATTTGTCTAGCACGAAGTTGAATCACTGAACTTTGCATACTTTTTTAGGGTCATCCTTTTGGGCATCCTTCTACGTATTAATTTTTCTTGAAATGTTCTTAACTCCAATGGTAATTCAACAGCTTCAGTCAATTCAATTGTACCTATCAATACATCCTTAAAACTATCCTCTCTATAAATTCTTACTCATGATAAAAGCTCTTCGAATGATGCCATGTCTTTATCAATGTCTCTTGTTTTACTCTTTATTTCCTGGATTATAAAGTATTTCATGCTGAAATATAAAATAAACTAAAAAATTGTAGCCTTTTAGCTGGTTTATTAAACCTTCTGCTTCTTCTTTTCCCTTGGACTCATTATTTATGTCAGATATTTCACACGCGGATCATCTAATCTCCATTCTGGTAAGGGATAGTTTTAACACTATCAATCCGGCACTCCGACTTAGTTTCGCTCGAGTATTTCACGGATAATCCAGGTATATGTTTCTTAAAAATGCCCTCTTAGTTAAGTCTTAGAGCAATATGTCGATCCTTTTCAATATCTCATAGAATGATATAGCATTTGGGAAACACTTGGCCACATCTCCAAGTGATTAGTTATAATTGTGACATGGAAGGTTACGCCAGCTAACGGCTAGGAACGTCGTCTGTTACGACTGGATGAGGCACGATGCTCGGAATGTCGTCTGATACGACTGGAGAACGCATGATGCTCGACGGAGAAGGAAACTACCAGTCGCTTGAAGATATGAATCGGTTATGTCGAATTACGCGAGACAGAGAGAAGTAATGAGACCACTTCAAGGTGGGGGATTTTATGTCTGACTCTCTGAGGCTTTTCCCTGACAAGAAGTTTTATAATTTTTTACATGCTCATTTAAGTGGGTGTGGTTACATAAAATATTAAACATAGTAGGAGGGGTTTTATAATAATGGTCCAGTTATATTTGATTTAGTTACTAAGTTTTTTAGATTTTTACAATTGAGTCAATGGTTATGTAGAGCATTGAACACAGTTGGATGTTTTTACAATAACTATCCAGTTAACCTTTACATCGAATTAATGGGGCCTATATTTCTTACAACTGACCCAATGTGAATATATTTTGAAGATAGAGGACACTCCTACCTTGGTATTAACTAAAGTACATAATTCAAGGTGATTATAGGTGGAGCCCGAAAGGGTTTACCTAAGAATGTCTTTTGCCAAAAAAAACCCATTGAAATCACATAAAATTAGTTGGCGGTATTAAAGAATTCGGATACTTAAGAGGTAAGATTGCTTGCTAATGCCATAGGAGTTAGCTGAAGCAGGAAGGCTTGGTTTTCAACAAGGAAGTTGGGAAAATGTAATGCTTGCATCAAATACTGCAATTTTAGCTTCGGAAGATAATGTACATTTGTGTCAATTTCTAAGCTCTTATTTTATGCCTATCTGATAATCTTTTAATTATAATTATTATTATCATTAGCATTATTATTATCATTACCATTATTATTATTATTATCATTTTTATTAATATTATTATCATTATCATTATATTATTATTATTTTTTATCGTCATCATCATCATTATTAATATTATTATCACATATTACAGTTGGATTTTGATTATATGTAAGGATGTAATCCTAATAGAATGTTATAGCATCCAGGAAACACTTGGCCACACCTCCAAGTAAAAAGTTATACCAGGGCCATTATTGAGATAAACTAATTCAAATATCCCAATAACTTCCTGTAATTAATCTAATAAGATAGGAATGAAAGAAAATAACCTTCTATAAGAAAATCCTAAGTAGAAATCGGGAATGAGATGGATTAGGTGAAATGAATCGAGAAGATATAATAAGAACAAATCTATTTATTGAAAACAAGAGAATAGAAAATATATAACCCTTTGAATAATTGTGGAAATATATGAGATATAATTTAGTTTTGAATACTTATTAACTTGGAAACTATTATATAAATATTACTGGCTAAATTAAAGCATTTAAATTCAACTATCTACTGCCGCAAATATTAAGTATACGGAAGATACTAAGGTAGATTTAGAGAGAACTTTTTTAAAGAAATACGTGATTGAAATTCATAGAAAGAGAAAATTCATATAAGGCAGATAGATGAATATAACGGAAAAGATTCTATGAAAGAATATAATTTAAATATTGGATCATGTATAGTCACTTGAAGATGGAAACTTTGTTCAAGGGAAATTATAAAGGTAACAATAAATGAAAATAATAATTGTAATGTAACTAAATTAAATTATAATGAAATAGGAGTTACGTTAAATAAGATATGATCAAAGTATATTAGGATGTATGTAAAATAAATTTATATAAGATAGCTAAATAAAATCATGGAAATGGTAAATACAAATGGGGAACTGTAAGGGAAAAATAAAATTAAGTTAACTCTTACATTTAGCAGAAGTAATAATACTTAGCAGTACATAGTTAGATATTTGAACTAACCTGTTTAAATGAATAAACTCCCGAGGCGCTGAAAAAAGCATACATATCACTTTTATGCTCTGATTGGCCGCAATTTGATGTGACGCCATTAACAATTAGATCGCTTTACATAAGAAAATTCGATTTGTTAAAAGAGCAGTTCAAAGTTTTGCCAGAAATTATTATTTAACGTTAATAGTATATATATATATATATATATATATATATATATATATATATATATATATATATATATATATATATATATATATATCAATATTTTCTCCGTTTCTATATCTCCCATTTTCTTTCTTAAGCTTGTGATGGTTAACATAATATCTTCCTTAGCATTTTTCCGGGTTGTAATACCAGTTTTTAATACTTTGTGCCTTTCAATACATCTATTGTCTATCACGTGTCAAGTGGCTTTCATTGATTTTAAACATAAAGGACCGTGGCCCCTCCTACTAAAAAAACATTGTCTTGTCTCTCACTGAATAAAACCCCTACACTTCTTTATTCAAAAGGCTTCTTGAATCAATCTTTTGGAGGGTGGTTGAGGATGGTTACCTCAGTCAATGAGCGTCTTAATCCTGATGGCAATGAGCGTTTGATGACATAAGTTCAAATCCAAGTCCTTTATTCACCTTCATATAGCGATTAAAATAGTTTCCCCTATTTTCACCGTTTTTATACCTCCCATTTTCTTTCTTAAGCTTGTAATGATTCACGTAATATCTTCCTTAGCGTTTTTTCCGGGTAGTGATACCAGTTTTTATTTCATTATCACTAACTCTATAATTTAAGAACGGGATTTTGGGGAGTATTTGAATAATAATTTCATCTTAGTTTGGTTATGACTTAAGTATATTTTACATTTTTTTCAAGGTAATTTCTTAGAATTTCTTTAATGGGTAGTGCGGAAAAGGTGCCAATTGATAAGAAAACATTTTTGTTAAAACCGTTTTGCTGTACGACTATAGTTTTAGCCTGCGCATTGAGCTTGAGAATAAAAAAAAATGCATTAAAAATAGCCAAAATATAATTAATACCGCAGATATTTTTATGCGAGAAAATTATTTGCAGGTAGTAAGTATGCGGGTAGTAGAAGGCGTAAAGAAAATAACATATGCCACATTTTCAACTGAAACTGCAAAAATAGCCAAAAATTTAATTTTAATTGAAAAGTTTGCGGGTAGTTTGCAAATGATATTCTATAATGTTAATAAGATATGGTAAAAAGTTCGTAATAATAAAAGAGTTTCTTGAGCATCCGAAAAAATATTATTCCGTTTTCTCTTTCCTGCGGTGAAGTTGGATATATATACGAGGGGCGGTCAATAAGTTTGCAATTCGGATATAAAGAAACGAGAAATGAGGAAAAGTGTTTTATTATTTTTCAATATAACTACCCTCGACTTCAATGATCTTGTGCCACTTGTCCCCGAGGCTTCAAATTCCCGACAACCAGAAATCTCCCGACTGCAGTTCAATCCACTCCTGGACGGCGAGCTGGACATCTTCATCGTCCCCAAACTGGCGTCCACGCAGTACAACCTTGAGCTGGCGGAATAAAAAGTAAGACCAGGTCTAGTTAAACCTTGATTAGCTTTTTTATTTCCTTTTCTAATTTCCTTATTATTTTTTTTTCGTCTTGCGAAAGGTTATAGATAAGTGTTCCGCATGAAGATTGCAAGCTTCCTAATTAAAAAAAAAAACATTGGAATGACAACCACCTCCCTCTCTCGTAGACTCACCATGCATCTGCAAAACGTTGCCATCAAGAACCACTACATGCAACATGGAATTCAACTAACACGAGAAATTTTAGTACAAAACACCATTATTAAAAGGAGAAGTGACCACACATGCTTTCATATCCCGGAAGTGATCCTAATCCACGACGAAAAACCGAAGATTAATGCCCAATTGACCGTCACCCAGCGAACATTAAAACTCTTTACGGATTAACGGTCAATAATGACCGAAATCCCATTCCCAAATGTACCTTTTTTAACTACTTCCTGTCAACCACATTCCACCTTCTTTTCATTATCTAAATTATCTTTAGTATATAAATGTAATGTCTTTAAATGTTTAACCAGAGTAAAATTAATTCATTCCGAAGATGGTCAAACGTGACCGAAATTTCAGCTAGCTAAAATGAACCATGAATATCGGGATACAGAAAATCTCCTACTTAAAAAAAAATATATATATATATATATATATATATATATATATATATATATATATATATATATATATATATATATATATATATATATATATATGTATATATTCTATATATATATATATATATATATATATATATATATATATATATATATATATATATATATATATATATATATATATATATATATATATATATATTAGGGTGGTCCCACCCCAAAAAATTTTAGTTTTTTATCTCCACATGCATGATTGCATTACCTCATTGAACAGTAGGTCACATACTCAATTTCATCAAAATCGAACAATATTTACTGGTCGCTATATGGATCTTAACTTATTAGTCTGCTGGTAAATTCATTTTTGGGATAGAAATGAAGCTTTGCAAATACTAGTTTATTTGAAACAGATCTTGGTGTTGAAAGACATTTTTTTTTTTAAATATTTATATTAAAGTGAAAAGAAAATAGTTAAATGGCAAATGATTTTTTTTTTACACCAATTATAACTAAAATTGCTGATTAAACATTGATCCTTTTGAGCATGAGGGAAAATTTTGTGATGTTTTGCCACAAGTCTGAGAAGTAATGGTTTCTGTTCTTCATCTTTTGTTAAAGATTCATTATACGATTTGATACGTGCAATACCTCTTTTTGCTGGATCGTTAACAACCATTAAGTTAACCGCTCGACGTTGTAATTCTTGAAAGCACGAATTCTCTTCCCAAGAACTTGGGTTAGTCTTTAAGAATGTATCCTCTGCAAACTTGTATCAATCTTTTATTAGGAGACTGAAGATTAGCTTAGTTTTTTGAGTTACCAGTTCATGCAATTCAAAATCCTCGATGTTTTTTGTAAAATTCAATCGGCGAACAACTTTGGTGTTTTCATTACGTTGGAGATTGGAGACCATCTTCTGTTTGGTTACAGCATTAATTCTATGATTGAAAAATGCAAGACCAACAAGATGTTCTCCAATATACCAAAGGTGTCTGTGAAGAACTGTGGTTGCTTCTTTAGATATTGTCTAATTTGGGGACTTTTGCAAAGTTTTAAGAAGCAGAATGTCATTTAAAGGAGCATTAATTTTAAAATGGGCTTAATTCCAAAAACGCGAGTAGACCAAAGCAATAAAAAGAGAGCAATCTGTAATATTGGCCTTTTTACGTTCAGTTAGTTACAATTGATACTTCAACAAGTATATTTTCCTGACATATATAGTCTTAGCCATCCGGCGTGCATGATGATTCACTACTGGGGCTCTTAATGTAACTTCCGTCTTATCAATGCCTCCAAGAAAGATGAGACTGAGTCGCAGCAATTCTTCATAATCATCACGCAACTGACGAGATTTCAAAGCTTCCTGAAAATATGGAACCATTTCTCCTCAAAGATTATTCATTACTAGATTGACGAATAAACTGCTACCCGCCTCTAAAAAATAATCCTTTTTAAGTGACGACCATTGTTCTTTAAAACGTTCAAAGAGACTCCTCTTTGGACCACTTGTAGGCCTAAGTAAAATATTGCAAGCACATGACAACATAATTTCGAAAATATGATGACGGCACGCAATCCAAACAAGTTCCCTTCCTAATACTTTCTCAATTATGGTACAGGCTCCTTTTTGTAGGCATGTATTTGATGCAGTTGTTTTAAATACAAGGCATTGAACTTCGTTGCGAAGATTCCAGTCATTAATTGATGAAATGCATGCCATAGCCTATTCTGCTCCTGTTGCTCGTGTTATTTTTTGCACGCCAAGAAGTTTTTCCATTCCATTTACAGAAACTATTATTGCAATTCGTTTTACTGTTTCCTTTGCTTCATCAATAGCAGGTAGTATTTTTTCATCCCAGTGAAGAAGGATTGGTCCTTCAACAGATAACGAAGCTTTGTCTTCATTGTATGTTCCCTCTCTTACTTGATTTCTGGAACGTCGTATGGAACTCCTGGAAAGTGTCATAGCTGCAATATCCTGACCCAAGGATTGTGCTATTGATCCAGTTACCATTGTTGCTTTTCTATCCGTAATATTTTCAAGATCAAGAACAGCAGCAACACCTGAAGTTGTAAAGATATTTTTTGAATTTGAAGGACTACATTATGCATTCTTTTTTCTAGTTGAAGAAGGGGGACAAAACTTTTTGTTTGCGGCAATTAAACTTTTTCTTTCAGATGATGATGACTCGAAATCTGCATGAGCAGCAGCCTCTGCTTGATTCTTAGAAGTATATACTTTTTCTTTGTATTGTAAAGCCTTCTGATGTCGATATCTTTTGCGGGATTCCTTGGCGGAAGTAATCTTATCACGGCACAAAATACTGCAGGAGAAAATGTTCTCTCTCTGCATCAACAGAAATTGGCGGTCTTCTTCATTTTTTACCACATTTAAAGCATTTTTGAGGCTATGTCAAAAAGTTTGAAAGAGTAGATTCAAAACTATGCTCATCATTCTACATGAGTACAGTTCGGTTTTGCGATTCTTCTTCAAAGAAAGATATTCTTCATACAACCTTGAGAGTTTCCTGACGCAAGAGTCTATTCGCTGTGTGGGAATTCGGGCTATTTTCCATACTTTTACGACTTTTTTGCAAGCGAGATTGTAACTTTGTGGCAAAGTCATTGACTCAACTTGATGGTGGTACTGAACAACACGAAGCACATCACCACATGCTGGTAGTGTTGCATATGAAAGCTCACTAGTAGGATGTCCTAAAAGCCAGACTGCCGCAGATGAACGAGGACTTGCAGCCATAATCTGAAACAACAAAAATAAAAATTTATTGTAACTGAGTGAGCTCACGGTTCCCCTCCATTTAGCTATACTTAGAAGATATTTTTTTATACTCTAAATTATCTAAATATTCAATATTCATAAAAGAATAAGCTTTCATTTGACATAAATAAATAGGTTCCTGTGTTTGTAAAAAATTACGGCAGTCATGCTTAATTAAAATATATATATAATTATATATATATATATATATATATATATATATATATATATATATATATATATATATATATATATTGTGAATTAAAATATGAACATAAAGTGTGTTAACATATAATTCTAATATTCTTTAAGTAAGTCTGATATTGATAAAAAACTGCAAATTATCTATGCACTGAATAAACAAAGTATATTACTTACCTAAATAATTATATATATACTTGCATAAACCAGCACTTGTATTCACTTGTATTATGTCCACTGTTAAACTTCAAACTACATATGAACAATTAATCAATCCTCACAGACTTATATAGGAAATGGTGCGATTGACTCACCATTTTAAACGAGGGGTCGTTATTTCGTCGTCACTTTACAAATGGGCTCAGAAATCAACAAGCTGAAACAACAATTATTATTGCGTCATACGCCGAGTATGTGAATGTCATTCCACTTTTCAGATAATATCTTTATTTTTTTGCGAGTTATTGTAATTCATAAGGACTGAGTTATCAATGACAAAAATATGATAGCATATAAATAACAACCAATAAATGCTTACTATTAAAATGTTCCAATATTTTGACTGAAATTTAAAAATATTGAGACACATAGCGATCTCTAAATATTCACCAATTTAGTCAATATTTTGCATCAGCTCTTTTAACATCTTATAGCTTAATTTTAGCCATGTGGAAAACATTTCCAACTAATTTCAATTTTTTTCATATATTTTGGGGCCACCCTAATATATATATATATATATATATATATATATATATATATATATATATATATATATATATATATATATATAGGGTGTTCGGAAAGTGACTGTGCACTTTTCTAATAATTTTTTTTTATATTTCAGATTTCGACCCCAACATTCATTCAGTCTATTTCAAGCGAGCAACTGATAGCGGTGTTTAGAAACAAAATAAGAAGGGTCCAAGCCTGTATTGATGCCAAGGGGGGTCACTTTCAACATAATTATAATTGTCATTCATATTTACCTCCTGTATTCTATATTGAAACATTTATGTTAATAAATATTTAAGTGCACAGTGACTTTCCGAAAACCCTGTATATATAAATATATATATATATATATATATATATATATATATATATATATATATATATATATATACAAGAGGAAGAAGAATTGGACGTGAATGAGCAAATGAGACAAGAAACTGGAGTTTTTAAAGGCTAGAGAGAGGGACGTTAGAAAAATACAGAATCAAAGGGAGCAGAGGGCGGCACAGTGAAGTCGATCCTTTACCGAGAAGACAGAAATAACGCCAGGGGAAAAAAAGTTTTGAAATTCATATATATATATATATATATATATATATATAGGGTGGCACAGAAGTTACTTCCCATTTTAAAAAAGTAATAACACAAAAACTAATTAAGTTATAAAAGTGGGTGATATATAAAATGGAAGAAGAGATCTTGGAGTTTTATTATAGTGAAAAATTACTTAACATTTTTATTGTGTATCTATAATACGTATATAAAGAATATAATACCAGACTAATTATTAACCCAGAATTGCAAGATACAGCAAAGAACAGCGAGCAAGAATTGTGACTACTTATTTAAAACATAATGGATCAGTTGTTACTGTGTAGACGCATTTAATCAACGAACTAGCCCCCCTAGGCATTGCATTTTTACAATGGTATCGAGGTTCAGAGAATCCAGGTCTACAGGTGATAAAGAACGCTCTGGTAGACCAAGATCTGTGTGAAATGCAGGTCATTCAGCGTGTGTTAACCAGTGTTCAACAACAGCCACAAACCCAACTAAGATACGTTCCAGTCAACGAGAAATTTCTCGAATATCATTGCAATGCATCCTAACAAAAGAATTGAAACTTCATCCACACAAAATTCAAATAACTCAACAATTAAATATTGCAGACCATCAAAAAAGAATAAACTTTTCACGCACATTTTTGGGACTAACAAATGATCCGCCTTCTACCTCGCACCTAATCATGTCCGATGAAGCCCATTTCCACATTACTGGATACGTTAATAAACAAAATTGCTGATTCTGGTGTGTTGAAAACCATGCACAGTAAGTTACGGTCTAGTGCGGCATAACCAGTTCGAGAATCATTGGTCCCTACTTCTTCGAGGATGCTGACGGAAAAACAGTGACAGTAACAGGGGACACTTACAGAGAAATGATAAAAGATTATTTATTGCCAGAATTGGAAGACTTGGATATGCACCATATGTGGTTTCAACAGGATGGGGCGACACCACACACAGCGAGAGAAACCCTGGCAACACTAAGAGCAGCCTTCCCTGGTCGGTTAATTTCACATTTAGGTGACGTTTCTTGGCCACCACGATCACCTAATTTTACCCCTCCAGATTTTTTCGTTTGGGGATACCTTAAAGAAAAGGGATACGTAAATAAACCTAATAATCTTCAAGAATAGAAACAAAACATCATTGAAGAAATCGACAAAATCCCTCCTGATGTTTTGGAAAAGGTCATGGAAAATATGGTACAAAGAATCCGCCTTTGTTTTAACAATAATGGAGAATATTTGAAGGATATTATATTTAAATAATAAAAATCCAAGATCTCCTCTTTCATTTTATATATCACTCACTTTTACAACTTAATTAGTTTTTGTGTTATTCATTTTTAAAAATGTAAAGTAAATTTTGGACCACCCGTCATATATATATATATATATATATATATATATATATATATATATATATATATATATATATATATATATATATATATATATATATATATATATATATATATATATATATATATATATATATATATATAATAAAGGTAGTTTAATTATTGCATATACTAAGGATAATATAATCATTAATAACTTTATTGAAAAGATGGGCGAAAATTCTACAATAAAAGATGGCGCCACTTCCTCGTTTGTAATTTATTCCGCACAAAGAAAAATTGCCCCCAAAAACTGTGGCAAAAGAGAAATATATTATGGCCGGCGTGAAGGGAGTGGAGACGAGGCCGGCGTGAAGGAAGTGGAGGCGAGGATGTATATGCGACGAACAAGTAAAAATAGACCAGCGGAAAAGAACGTAGAAGATAAATTACAGGAAGAAAATAAAGTAAGGAAGCTTTGCCTCTCCTTCCCTACTCACCCCAACCAATTAACTGTCCGAAAAACATGAATGAGAGGGGGGGCGGGGAGCTTAAAGTTCGGGCTAAAATTTTCTACGGTTGAATTCTTAACCCTGGGGAGAGGGGCTCTTAACCCGGAGGGGAGGGGGGGCTCTGCATACAAACGGACACCATTCTCTTTATGGTCTAAATTCTCCTTTTGTGTCTCGATCTTTACTTTCGTACTGTTAATCCCTTGGGCTGTGAATGGTGCCCAAATTCCGGAGAGTTGCGTGCCCACCTGGGCTGTAGCATCAGAAGCGGGTTCCGGTTTGGGCCACTCCGGCTATCACAGATTTTCACGTTCTCTAATTCTACCAATTTCTTTACGGTCTCTAACACTGCTTCTGTCAGATGCCCTCGTTAGTTTTTACTACCAAAAATGATTGTAAAATAAAATTATGGACCCCCAGGGAGTAACAAACCCAGCCGTGATTTGGGGTATTTACCGTTGTGTTTTTAGTCTCGGGAGTCTATAAAGTTAGTACGTCGGTCCGTAGGTTGACGGTCAGATGGTAACCAGTTTACTTTTCAATGAGTTTTTTCGGCAATAACATCGTAACTATTCGGCCGATTCTAACTAAATTTGAAACCGTTATGTTGATTTACATTCTTCTTCTTCTTCCTCCTCCTCTTCTCTATACGTTCCTCTTTTATTATGATTGTTTTTTTTATTATTGTTTGCCTTCATCTCTACTCTTTCTCTATAAACTAATTCCCCGTTTCTTTTTACTTCCTCTTTTTTACCCCGAAAGGGGGTGCTGGGATGCCCCCTGTGAATAATACACCTAGTAAAGGGATAAGCAGCACTCTCTTCCAGCCTCAGTGCATCGGGTCGTCTCAAACTAGATTGAGACTGTCTGGGATTTATGAGATATAATGGCCCCCGCCCCACTGGATAGTCCTGCACCCATAGTGATCTCCATTGATCGATGGTCCGTCAGAGATGACTGGTTACCCCGTCAGGAGGATACTGGCGCCCCCGAGCCAGAGAACCGATCTCCCGCGGATATATATATATATATATATATATATATATATATATATATATATATATATATATATATATATATATATATATATATAATATATATATATATATATGACATTTCCCTGCGGTTGTGCTCCGGTAGCGGTGGGCCTCTCGTCATTTAAGCCAAGGACCAGTGGAGGGAAGGTCTGTCTAGCATCTGAGGGAAATACAAGGTCAGTCCTTTGAGTAAGTAGGGTCTTGAATGAGCTGTTCAAATAGTTGGCGATTGGTGGACGAATGCACTCGTGTCTGCTCGAGAAACCACTTCATTCTGACGGAGAAGCGGAATTTGGGTGGGAGGTAGTTAATGACCTGTATGGCAGCGATCCTTTTCGCATTTAAATTTGTTTCGCCCGCCGCTTCCACTTGAGAAGCCATCTCAATGATGCTTAGAATGAGTAAGGTGGTTCGCAATCGAGTAATTGACTGAAATTCTAATCTCAGTTCAAGAGTTTTAGTCAGTAAATGAGGCCGTTGAGTTCTTTCCCGCCGGCTGACTTTCATCCCTCGAACGTCTGGCCATTTATCACGAAAACTGCTTCATTGTTGGTCAGCCGAGAGTGATGTGGCTCTCAGAGAGAGGATATATGCCTATTTATAAGCGTCTTCCTTGTAAGAAGTATGTTTCGCTTCATTTAAAATCATACTTGTCCTACATGTTTGCAGGCATAAGTATCGGATCTAGTAAAGATAGTCCCTCTTATTTTACCAAGTAAAGATCTATTCTCCCAAAGTTACACTAGTAAAGATCATCCCTCCCAAAGTTACACTAGTAAAGCTAAGTACTCCCAAGGATAAAACAAAAAATAATTTTATTTAGGTATATGTTTATTAGAAAGTTTATTTTACAACAATCAAAAATTTTAAACTTTGTAGAACTCTAAAAATTAAATTTTAATAACAATTAAAACTGTATTGGCTCGCAATATCATTGAAAACATTGTATTTATGTCTTTCAAGCCACATAAATTCCTGTAGATAAGAGTTTAGCATTTCTCTCTTACATCCTCGCCTTCGTTTAATTCTTAGTTTATGCTTATTCCAGAAGCTTTAAAATGACGATGTCATAACCTCGTCTACCTCCTATTTTACCAAGTAAAAGTCATCCCTCCCCCAATTAATCTGGTAAAGTTACTCCCTCATTTTTGTCTTAGGAGGGACCTTTTTTTACTTGATCCTAAGTATCATCACCAAATAAGAATTCTCTTCTTACAGAGTTATGAAAGAGTATCAAAGTAATCGAGAATAATTCTTCTATGACATCAGTCCTTTGATTCAGGAAAGTTAATCCCTCATTTTTGTCTTAGGAGGGACCTTCTTTATTTAATCCTAAGTATTATCATCAAATAAAAATTCTCCTCTTACAGAGTTATGAAAGAGTATCAAAGTAATCGAAAATAATTCTTCCATGACATCAGTGTTGTGATTCAGGATAGTAGGAGCACGAGCTGGGACCCCGTGTCCATGTTGGAATCCTTCTAAACTGATTTCTTAACATTTCCCAGCCAGAATGATGCTTCCCAAGCATTAGGATCAGATGACGCCGTAGCTAAACGCTGCGGACAGAACTTCACCTCTAGAGACGGAAAACACTTGAATGACATGTTTTCAACGAATGAGTAGTGCTCCGATATCACTTTTTGCCCGGATACTACACTTGGTCTGAACGATATCCCATACGACATGCCTTGTGACTTAAGTCAACAAGACTTATGTTTTATGTTTTACATGCCCTTGTCGGAGTGTATGTTCCCAGTTTACTAGCGAATGGTTACTGTGCCTGCTTTTTGAAAGCCTGGGAGAGATTATTCCCCACCGATTTGATTTCGCACTATTCATCCAAGTTTTTGCGTGTCTAATTTGATGAAGAAATTCGTAAATGTTAAATGAGGGTTTTCCCGGACAAAGGAAATCACAAGCCTTCTCCATCGAACCGCTTCTGTAATTGCAACTCCATGCTAGATAATATCTAGGTACCGTAACTTGCGAGGACGTTATCGCTTGTCTCTGGTGCCTTGGATTAACTTCTTTGTACCAGATTGAGTTTGGGGAGGAGGCCGACCTCCATCATGAAATTTTAATTTGGTTTGAACTGTTTGTTGCGTGCTTTAGACGTGAGGATGGCAAGCATTCCCATGGGTACGTGATCGTGCCTCCTAATTCTTACCTCTTTGCTGTGTATTTACAGTCTATTGGTGAATAAGAATTTTGTTGTTGATTTTTTTGTTGTTTTTTCCCAGCTATAAAGTACATGGCGGCCTCCAGTTTAGCACGATAAATTAAAATAAAATCCTCCCCTCTACCTTAACCAACCTTACCATCAAAGCACTTTTCAAGATAAACACCAAACTTATTTCATAACACAATCACCACCATCCTTTATCATTTGTACGACTATATCATATACTCTGGAGGCTATCTATCTTTTAGATCTCTCAAACTATTAACATTCTCTTGCTTACATATCAGTTCCATAAGCTGCTAGAACACCCAATTGACACTCTCGAAGCCAATTGTATTCATACACACGTCATCCTGCACATCCACATTATACAACTAGTCGACTTACTCTCGTCCTCTACTTTTGACCTCTTCGTTGCTCACAAGTACTTAGTTACCATTCTTATCTTTGATGCTCACACAGCTATTCTCCTATTTTCACCTTTCTCAATTCCTCCCATAATAGCTTCCTGTTTCCATCTAGATTTTCATTCATCTTCCATTAAACTTCTTCATTTTCTGCTTCTTTACTCCGGGTTAATTTGTTCGCACCTTGAAAACATTTAGCTTCATTTCTTGTCATGCTGATCTGCACTATTATGTACCTAAAAGTTCTTCTCCCATTTAAAATCTACGTGTTTCACCGCGTTATTCCGTAATCTATATCTTCCTCAAAATTTGTTACACATTTGGTTTATCTCCATATACACACTTATTTCCTCTCTCCTACTCACAAACATTCTCATATGCTCTTTGATCTCTTTTTTAAGAGATTTTCCCATTTCACTTTCTTTACTTTCAACCTTTCCCTCATTCTGTAATCAACATTCCAACCAATTTGACCATCCAGGTCACAGTCAGTTAGTTCCATCCTCGTACCTCACACAGCTTTCGCATCCACACACACTGCGCAACATATTATTTTCAATCATATGCTTCCATTTTCCTTATCGTCTTTGTCTAACGTTACAACCAGCTCTTAATTTTTCTTCTCCACAGATACACTACTTCCTTCAGTTATCCCACTTGACATGCCGTTGCCTTTTTTTCGTTTTAAATTACAGCTTTCAACCTTTCCCCACCTCAGTTGCATCCCAGACTAGTCGCGATCACACATTAAATACCCTCCCATTGTACCATGCCCTTTCCACACCATCCTCAACCATAGCGCCATGATTCAAAACAAGTGCCAATGCACATCAACGCAAACTACATTCCCAGACTATTTGCCTCACATTTTAAACATATCCACCATCTTCCTCTTTTAGACAAGTTAAGTACCTCTCTATTTCCTTTTTTAGGTCATCATGCGGTTACTATAGCAACGAGTACCAACCTTTACACTGGATAGGAAACACCTTGGGGACGCTCATCATCAAGGACATCAAGTTGACACAATGTTGATCCCTTATTTTTCAGTTATGAACTACAGTTTAATTTGCGATCGTAACATTACTCTCGAAATGTCAGTTAAATTTAGGATCATAATAGTAGTCTCAAAATGGGAGTTAAATTTAAGATCACAATACTAGTCTGAAAATGGCAGTTAAATTGGGGATCGTAATACTAGTCTCAAATATGGCAGTTATATTTGTGATCATAATATTAGTCTTAAAATGGCAGTTAAATTAGGGATCATAATACTAGTCTCATAAAGGCAGTTAAATTTGGGAACACAATACTAGTCTCAAAATGGATGTTAAATTGGGGATCGTGGTAATAGTGACAAAATGGCAGTTAAATTGTGGATCATAATAGTAGTCGCAAAATGGCAGCTAATTTTTGGATCACAATACTACTCTGGAAATATCAGTTAAATTTGGGATCATAGTAGTAGTCTCAAAATGACAGTTAAATTTGGGATCCCGCAAATAGTCTCAAAATGGCCTTCATATTTTGGATCGTAATCTAGTCTCAAAATAGCAGTTAAATTTTGGATCACAATATTAGTCTAAAAATGGCAGTTACATTTGAGATCACAATGCTAGTCTCAAAATGGCAGTTAAATTTGGGATCGCAATACTAGTCTCAAAATGAAAGTTAATTTGGCGGGCCGTGGTACTAGTCTCAAAATGGCAGTTAAATTGGGATTATACTACTAGTCTCAAAATGGCAGCTAAATTGGGGATCATAATACTAGTCTCAAAATATCAGTTGAATTGGGGTCAAAATACTAGTCACTAAATGGCAGTTAAATTGGCAATGGTAATACTATTCTCAAAATGGCAGTGAATTTCGGATCATTATACTATTCCCAAAATGGCAGTTAAATTGGTGATCGTGATATTAGTCTCAAAATGGCAGTTAAATTGAGGGTTGTAATACTAGTCTCAAAATGGTAGTTACATTTTGGTTCATAATACTATTGTAACAGATAACATCTTTTCTAGCTCCTACAAAAGTATAATTCCATGTCTGAGAGATTACTCATCTCGCTTCCATTAATTCATATTTATGTACGACAATTCCAATCATATATAACTCGTACGATTTCTAACAAAATTTACCCTACGTATCGTCCGATAATAATTATCCTATACTTTGTACGATATATATTTCAACCCCTCCAAATCCTTGTGTGACGTATTTTAAACCGACCAATCAGCATCAACCTACCTCGCCCCAATGTTCGCTGACAAATATAGTCCACTCGTGTTCTAGTCATCGTCAGACAAAGGTCACTAAATTAACGTTACCATTATACAACTCAATAGAATACCTTAACTATTCAAATTGTAACTCTTTTTTTCTCTCCATTTCCAGTCCCCTCGAGATTATAATTCCGGCAATTATTCTATGTCCAAAACTATTCCCAAGTCCATCCATCCATACATTAAATATATCATATATCCTATAAATTATATCGACCAAATCTTATATTAAAGACCAGGCAATAGCTTCGCCACTACCCCCTACGGGGGAAGCTTGCGTTTTGCTACTAAGATTAAAATTTAAAATCTAAAAAAAATCAACCATGATTAAATTTTTATTAATTTTCTAAACTTCGCCAATTATAATAATTTTAAAAGGGAACTCTAAACTAAATTTTCCCCCTTTCAGAATATCACGTTGCTAAAATATAGTGTTATAAATGATATATAAAAATAAATTTTCTTAACTTCACCATTTGTAATTCTTTGGGTTTTAAAGAATTCACAAAATTTCGATACTTATATTTATTTCTGAAATTTGATAAAAAAACATGTCATAACCAAACTAAGATGAAATTATTATTCAAATACTCAAAAAAATCCCTTTCTAAAATTATAAAGTTAGTTATGATCATATCCAATATATCATTCCATAATTTCTAACCCAAATTTATATAAATATTTATTCGAATATATAATTTAATCTAAACCTACATTTATATTCGATGAAATTCAATATTCTCATTATGTGCATTTCCCATTTTCTCCTTGCTCTTTGTTTCACTTCTATATCTTTCTCGTTAATTTATAAATAAATATAGAAATATACCACTCTTAGTTTTCCCTGAAATTGCCGGTTGCCTATTCTCATTTTTACTCTATTAGAATTTAACACATGACTCCTCTATTCTCATTCCTTATAAAGCATTGGTTGGTGAAGATCTTTCTTTTCATTCCCGTCAACCGGAGTATATATAAATATCATCCAACTATATATACATATACCTGTTTAACAAGGTTCAAACTGGCAGTTAAATTTTGGATCATAATACTAGTCCCAAAATAGCAGTTAAATTGGGGATCGTAATACTATTCTAAAAATGGCACTTAATTTGGGGATCACAATAGTACTCTCAAGATGGCAGTTAAATTTAGGATCGTAATACTAGTCTCAAAATGGCAACTGTTGCAAGATAGAGCTGATCCATCCGGTGACTCATCACACTCCATATGGATTAACTTTGTTTATGTTCGACTGTTTTTTCCAGCGCCAATAACCTACCACAACAATTGGTTCCATTGGTTTCTCCCTGGAATCAGTGATTAGTCGCGCCTTTATGTGCGTAAGTAATCGCTCAACTACTATACGCACTCTTCCTTATATATATATATATATATATATATATATATATATATATATATATATATATATATATATATTTATAATATAGTGATGATGGAGTCGTTCCTTGGGAACCTAATACGTAGGAGGTTTATGAAGACCCACGTGATAGTTCCAAGCATTTAATTTCCGGACGTTTCGGTCATTAACAATGACCATCTTCAGCGAATTGAACTCTAATACAAATACAAGAAACTTTTTAAGAATTAAATGAAAAAATCGCAAAAATACGGCAAACAATTCAATATTAGTTACAATATGAAAATGAGTAAAAAAAAACAAGACAGGAATCAGAAACGAAACCAGAAAGAAATGGAGAGAGTTAAATATAATTTAATTTACGAATATATGATATTGAAAAAAATATAAGTTAAAAAAACCCGTTTAATACAAAGGGTAAATCTTCTAACAGAGTTCAGACCCCTCAAGTAAAACGTATCCTGTCTTTGGGACGGGAATTTAGACTCCCAGTCTTTAAATTAGACTTCGTCGGGGTTTTTTGGTATTTCGAAAAACTTTGCTACCAATTTAATCCCCTCCCGATGTTAAAATCAGGCTCTAATTTCATAGATGATATCAAGTATTCAGCTATAAGACAATCATCATCACTTCACTAACTCTCTATAATTTAAGAAGGGGATTTTTTGAGTATTTGAATAATAATTTCATCTTAGTCTGGTTATGACTTATGTTTTTTTATCAAAGTTATTTCTAATAATTCTTATATAATGTCAAAAAGCAAAATGGTGAAGTTCAGAAATAAATATAAGTATCGAAATTTTGTGATTTTTTTAAAAACCAAAAGAATTACAAATGGTGAAGTTCAGAAAATTTATTTTTATGTATCTTCTTCTATAACTATATTTTAGCAACGTGATATTTTGAAAGGGGGGGAAATTTAGTTTAGAGTTCCTTTTTAAAATTATTATAATCGGCGAAGTTTAGAAAATTTATAAAAATTTAACCATGGCTGCCTTTTTTAGATTTTAAATTTTAATCTCAGTAGCGAAGCGCAAGAAGCCTCTGTATGAAGGAGTGGCGAAGCCATTGCCGGGTTTTATTATAAATACAATAGCTTTATATTTCTCTACCCTGTATTCAATTTTAAAGATTTTAAAATCCTATCCAACCTTCGTAAGGATCGTTCTATTGTGATATCTAAACTGGAGAAAGGTAAATGGGTAGTCATTTTGAATTAGACTTATTATATTTCTAAAATTCAAACTATTCTTTCGGACTCTTCTGAATTTTATAAACTGGATAAAGATTCCTTTTAAATATATCTTGAAAATTAAAGACAGAATAAACAATTTCTTTCGTTCTTTAAAAAAGATAAATATGCTCTGCGACTTTTGCAACCAATTATTTTCATCTGGTACATCCTCTGGTATTATCAATCGTTTACTTAGAAATCAACAGGTAGGAATACCTCTTCGTCCAATATTATCCACCATCAATACCCCTAGCTTTAACCTAGATAAGTTTTTAGTCCTTATCATTGACCCACTCACTCACAACGATTTCATCTTGCAAGATTCATTTGAATTTGTAAACTTCGTTTCAGAATTAGATTTAAACAACGCGTTTATGACTTCTATCGATGTGGAGTCTGTTTATAAATGTTCATTTCTTGGAAACTTGTAAAATCATAACGGATACCATTTACCAATCCAAAGATAACGTTTTAGCTTTAACCAAGTCTCTTTTTTCGACTCTCTTAAACTTTACTGTAGAAAATAGTGTTCCTTTCTAATGAGATTCTGCACTTTCAACACAATGGAATGGCCATGGACTCTCCAGTTGGTCCCAGCTTTGAAACACTTTTCTTTCTTACCATGGAAATAACTGGTTAAGGAACTGGCCCATTGAATATAAACCGTTAGTGTTTAAAAGATATGTTGACGACTGTTTCCTCATTTTTAAACACAAAGACCATGCCCCTTTATTTTAAATTACTTAAATCAACAACACCCTAATATTAAATTTCATTCGAAAGAGAAACAAAAAATAAAATCTCTTTTCTTAACGTCATCCTTACAAAAAATTGGCTCTAAATTCAGTACCTCAGTGTACAGAAAACCCACTACCACCAAACCTGGCACACATTTCTTCAGTTGCACTCCTACATATTTTAAACTTGCCAGCATCAAAAACTGTATACAGAGAGCGTACCAAATCTGTTCAAATTGTTTTTTCTTTAATTTTGAAATAGAACCCTAGGAATTATTTCCACTTTAATTTTTTCCTGAACCACATATTTGACAAATTAGCCTCTAATTTCTCACCAAACCCAACAAACAACAGTCCCTATACAAAAAAATATTCCTGAAACTACCTTATCTTTAACATTCTACCACTAAATTCAATAATATTTTACTCTTGCTTTTTAAGTACTTTCCTCAATGCCAATTTTTTCCTATTAATTCTAATCCTTTTTCTAGCAATTCTTTCTTTCGACACAAAGAACCACTCCCATTATGCTTGCGATGCTCCATTATTTATAAATTTACGTGTGCGACCTGCCAAAGTCGCTATGTAGGCCAAATTAGTCTACAATTAAAATTTAGTTTTGCTAAGCATATGGGAGTGTCATATAGAACTAACATTCCTATCTCTAAACCTGAACACTCTTCAAAAAGAGAACACTCTCAAAATCTTAACCACCCGCTCGACCCTGATTCTTTCAGTTTATTATCTTCGGCTTCCTCTTCTCTGGAATTAAAAATTCTGGAATCCCTTCCTAAAAAAAAAAATAAACCCAAGACTTAATGATTATGCATCTTCCCTCAAATTGTTCCCTATATAGGCGAAAAAGAAACACACCTAACCAAACCCCCCTACATAGTTTTACTCCTAGCTAGTCCCAACCATAGTAATCAGTTGATATTATCAGCTGCAACAAAATAAGGTTAGTTTCTGTCAAAATGTTTTCAGTTGAATTTTTATTCATTGGGTTTAGTCTAAAAAAATTTGTCCCCTTTGTATCTAAATCATTTAATATAGAATTTTTTTCCCTTAGTTTCATGTTTATCATTCGTATTTGCTGCTTTACTATTGCGTAATTAAGTTTTAGACTTTTGTTTCTTTGAATCGCCTTTACCCCCTTTATTTAAATGTTTTTGACCTATATATTTTCACTATTATATATTTGTATTTTTAACTTATAATGAACTGATTGCTTTGCTTTTTATATTCCTTTCTGATTCCTGGCAATTTTTTTTACTTACCTTTCATTTTTCATTGTTCGTCCTGCCCATACAATTTTGACGTGTATTGAAGCAACAGGTGATTTCAGTGAGGGCGAAGGATGGCATTAAGCACGTTGTCTATGTCAGATGAATTAAACAACGGGACCGTGAAGGTATGCTTTTTCCAATCTTCGGGTTAATATTGGAGTGGTTCGCACTGACGAGCGATGAGCAAACAAGTGAATCCTTTTACGAATGGGGGGTGGAGAGAGGGAGTTCAATTTGGGTATTTCTCAATCGCGAGGACTATCTCTGTTTTTTGTTTCAAACCGGGGTAGGGGGGTTTCTCTGACAAAATATGGTTGAGATTGATCTTCAATACAAAAGCTAATTTCGGTGTGACCTCCAGAACTGGCTCAGCGAGAGCTTCCTCTATGTTCCTTTGTTTGATTGCCGGGTAATGCGCCGGAATTCGTCGTGTCGATCACTAACTCGATCTTCTTTGTTCTTCTCTAGTTATTCGCTTATATACTTCACCAACCCACTGGGGGTAGGGAAAGGAAGGGGAATTGAGGGCATAGGAATTAAGCCTCACTCCTCTAACGGCTCTTCTCCGTGCGTCTTTCAATTAGTCCTAAGGGCATTTTCTGGCTTTTGGTCGCCGCTCCACTAATTTCGTTTATGACGCAAAATTAGATCCAAACTCTTAGAGGAAATAGTGCCGGTTTAACCAATGTTAAACTGTACTTTTTGTGGTTGGATGAGACCTTCTGGTGGTCCGTGAGTCGAGGGGAGAGAGGGGCGGGGGGAGGGGGTGTTAAGTAATCGGGTTACGCTGCCAAGTGCCAGGGCGTTGTGGTGACCGAACAAAGCTTCTGTTTTTAGGGTGGGATATCGATTTCCTTACAGTAACTTTAAAGAAGTGTTTGATTTCTATCCATGAAATTATAATAAGGATGAAAAAAAATGCCGCATTACTTATGGGCTGGCATATTATTCAGATAGCTAATGTCCTTTCCAAAAAGATAGACGTTTGTATCTTTATGTGTATTATTATTTCTAATATAATTGTATCTTGGAAGGTGAGAGTTTGTGTCATGAATCCATTGTTAATGTGTATAAAATCATGATGCCAGTATACCATTGTGGGGTGATTAGCTGCATATCTTTTCTAGAATTTAGAAACTGAAGTTCTAAGAAACTATGTGTAAGAGATGGCAGTACAATGGAAGAAACCTCTATTCAATGTTTATAAGATTGGAGACAGTTTCTCTCAGGGGTAAAATTCTACCTGGTTTGCACCTCTCGGTTGAACGCGCCAATTTCTTTCTTATATACTCTCTTCTTTATCTCAGCCATAAAATATTACTACACTTATCCCTGCACTCTCCAAATTACAACTGCACACCTACCTCACAACATAGAATACAAAAGAACGTTAAATTAATTGCATATTTTGTATTTATTTATTTTAGTTTTTTACAATCCCGTTTATTCCTAATCGGCGACTTGGTTAATTCACTGTTTGATCTTAGCTGCAGCTTGAATCTTTCTTTACAATCAACTTAAATATTGCGGATTTAATATTGCTAAGTAAAATTGATTTGTTTTCGCATTTAAATGCAAGATAGTTTTGTTGTTTTTACAAAATAATTAGAAACAGTTTTTCAGTCCATCACCCCCTTCGTAATGGTCAAGAATGTGCTTTTCTCCAAACTTAGAACAGAGCTAAAAACGGCAAGTTTATAATTTCTGAATACCAAAGGTGCCGTTTGGTGGCTTGCAACATATCATATACCTCTTTAAAGACCTACTACGAATCACGCCCAGTACAACGCTTTACTGGAACCTTCTTTTTCTTACATACGTGTACCTTGTATGCGTATTTCTGTGGTAAATATGTATGTATATTTCGCGATAAATGGGCAGAAAACTGACATGTGTTGCGCTGTGAATGGTCAATGAGCCGTCAATCGATCTCTCTTGTTCAAAATCATATTGTGCTGCTTTAGTTTCAGCCTCTTTCCCGAGTTCATTAAATTTGTTGCTAAAACCTGAGTCTCTTTCAGGTGAAAAGGGAGAGAGAAGAAGAAACAAGGAAGATTATGGTAAATGAAAACCAAGTATTTGATCAAAAAGAAATAACTTTTCAAAATTTTGCATAATTTTAATATAAAGCGCGATTCTCATATAAATCTTTGTTCGGGATTCGATTCACATATTTCACAATGGAAGAATTGATTAAGAGAAAACCTTAAAAAGGCTTTGCGTGTTCAAATACTCTCATCTTGAAATTAATCTCCAATCTTATGTCAACTTAAGATGATTTACATCAGCAATCTCTGAAAAAGTTGTATAAGAACTGAATCGGCAGCTACGTGGCAAAATTATTGGCGTTTAAAATACTAAGCTGTCACTATTATAAAGTCTTATTTAATATTTAAGCTAGAAAACCGAGGGGCAACTAATAATAAGGGTGTCAAGCTAGTAAATTAAAGCTTTAATACTGTGATAGCACAAAATTTCTTCAATTATAAAATAACACAAACGTGGAATAACCTTCTGCTGAATATAACGCTACAGTAAATATGTTTAAGAATAGAATCGATAAATATTACTTTAAAATATATCTTTGCAGAATTAAGAGATATAAATGATATTTTTAGCCATTCCTCTCTTCCTTTATATATCTCCCTGGCCTCTCACTTTTACCATCTCTCTTCTTTCTTGTATTATCTTTGAGTAGATCTTAGGGTTTTGCTACTTCGTAATTCACTTATAATCAGATGTAGGACAGTCCCCCGGATTTCGAGAAGGCTAATCAATTATATTTATGTCAAGTGCCTGCAATTTCTTCGCTTCCCGCAGGGATATGCTTCCTTCGGGCACCTGGCGAAGTTGCAGAAGAGTTGCGGGCACTTTTTTTATCCCAGACGCCTCGAATAGTCGTTTCTTCCCCAGATTTTCACTTCTCCAAATAAAGATGAACCTTAATTTCTTTTCTGCCCCTCGTTGGTTTTCACTTTTATTGTCTCTCTCCACTAAGAGGGAGATGAGTCCATTTGTTTCATAATGTCACATTTGTCTCATAATGTGACATAAACTAAGGAAGGGATTTTTAACAGAAAGGTTTTAAAAGGTGTCATCAAAAGTGGTGAGCTTAAGAAAAGTAAAACTGCTTGGAATGTACATGGATAAGGGGGTATATGGAGAGAGGGATAAACGTGAGAGGGCATAATTATGTACGTCCCATAGGAAGCTCGCACATGGTGCATACGTACTTAAAATTACGAACTTTCTCTCCATTGTGAGAGCGAAGCTTTTTGTTATCATTTAAAAAAGTTTGGAAATGAGGTGGTAATTACGCCGTTATGTCCCTAATGCAGGTTTTGGTAAAATTCCCTCTATTTACTTTTTAGATGTAATAAGACGTTGGGTGTTAATGAGCAATTTAGACGGGATTTCTGTTTTTGAGAACCACGACTGTATCTAAAAATGATACCCTTTAGACTTCTTTTTAGGGAGCCATTTTGATATTTAAAAAATTGAGCATTTGCTTCGTTTATCGAGTTTCCTAATGGCTCTTGGGAAAACTGAAGAAGGTATTATTTTTTTTAATCAAAAATGTCGCTAGAAGGGTTTTTTGAACAAGATTAAAGACTGTCTTCTCAGTATTGTTTGCCTTCATTGCGTCGTCCTCATGGATTTGTGTCTTCCTATCTCCCAATTCTCCTGCCTTTAAAAATTCTTCTTCTTTCTATCTCATCTGATTATTAACGTCAAATTTATCTTTCTCTTGCATTATATGTTTATATATTCAGCCCAAAGAGGTTTCTGCATCGCTCTTTTTGCCTTTAAAATGGTGTTTATGAAAGGCAGAAATTAGATATGGTGAGATCTCTTTGATGGTTGTTACCACTCGCACAACTTGTATTTGCCTTTTCTTTGCATAGAAGTAAATAAATAGAAATCGGGAGGAGTAGCGTGGCTTAGAATGGGCCATTGAAGGAGGTTGTGAAAGGGGGGCAGGAAAATAAAGTGGCATGTATGAGTGTGAGGGGGGAGCGTGATGTTGGGTTGAGAGAGGGAGCGGTAAATGTGAATGGGCAAAACGCAAGAAAAAAAGAGTGAGAAGGTTCAATGAAGTATGATGAAGAGTTGCAAGCGAAGGATAATGAGAATAATAGATGGAACCGGTGAGAAAAGAGTGAATGAAGAAGTGAAGATGTAAGTACATGGAGAAAAGGGGTACAGTAGCCCCTCATTCACCCTTAACTCTTTTAAAGACAAATCATGATTTAGGACTTAAGGTGAGGGAGGGGGGGGGGCGCTCTGAGAAAAGATGTAGTTTCTCGGCAGGAAGGGGGGGGAGGGATTTCAATAATTTGTCCGGGAATTCTCGAATAATAGAAACAAGGAACCATCGCCTGAACAAGGATTTATACCATACATGAAGGAGGTAACAAATGATTATTGGAAAATACACAAACAGAAAGATTCGAGAAAATATACAGAAATACCAAAAAGCTAAAAACTTTAAAAGTGTAGTAATAACTCCAACCTCCCAAAAATATCGGAAACTTACGAAAGAGTCGAAAACTCCTGACGTCTCCCAAATGGTAGCCAAAATCTGGAAACGATCAGTATTTCAAAGAGAAACAAAGTCTCACCCACTATAAACATCTCAGCTTAGAACAAAAACAGCCAAACAAAGAGAAACGGAACGCCAAAACTCAGTAGGAAACTTGGATCGCTTTGGCCAGACGGCATCCGTTCTTCTCTCGTAGCTTTTGTCTCTTGGCTCTAAAATTCCACCTTCATGAAAACCGACCCACGTCAAAAACCATTCTTCTAAGGACAGTTTTTCTCTTGGGCGCTACCATTTAGGTATTCCCCCCTGACTTTCGCAATTTCCTTACCATTCGGATAGGTGAAGTTCGGAAGATGTTAGAGATTTGGCTGTTATAAATTATTTACCCTAACGTTCTTTGAGTGTTAAGATGAGAAGCATCGAAGTTAGCTAATGGACAAGTATGAATGATACGAGGTAACGGAACAGACCTTTACTCTCTTATCTTTTCATATTTTTGTGTGTTAAGAAGAGCATAAAGAAATACCTTGAAGAGAATTGGGAAATAGTAGTTTTTCAAGAGTTAAGGTGTGATTCTGGTATGATCATCCTATGGATGATGGCTTTTAAAGATATAGGGAAGGTTAGGAAGGAAACGACACCAAGTGGAAAAGGATTAAATTCAAATCCCAATATTTAAATTAAGAGAAACAGAGTATATTTATAATGACTCATATGTAATGATTAAACAGGAAAGAATAAAGGAAATAAGTATGCGAAGATTGGCTTGAATGACGCTCTCGCCCGAGAAGTGTTTATTGACGGTCCCAGGCCACCGAAGAGCAGGACATTACACTCGTAACTTTGGGTCAGGAAGAAAAGTCTCTTGAGGCAACGTCAGCCTTTCTCAACCGCCATCGGATCGAGGATTGGAGAAGCTGTCCTCCAAAGTTCTTCTGGGGACCTCTTGAGGACAAGAGACCTAATCCAGTGTATATTAAAATCTATTTTTTGTCGTTGTGTTTGGAATATTCCTTGATCACGCAGCCGCAGCTAACTATTCAAATCGCAATCTTATAACGATAACCTTTGTTACTCTGCTTAACCAACCTTAGAGTCTGTGTGCGTATATTCCCGTACATTTAGAAGAATCCGCCGTACCTGATTTTGAAGCACCAAGTTCAATGAATAGCAGCTGCATTGGCAATAATTTTCGAACACCAATATATTAGGGCAATTTTATTTTTGATTGACGAGGACTTACCAATTTTTAAGCTCCTTCTGCTGTGGTGAGTCAACAGTTTTCTTAGTTTCTTAAAAGAGGATACTAGCTAAGCGGTAATAGTTACCGCCATTTTTGTGTCGTGAGTCAGATTCTCTCGTTAGTTAGTTATTTTATTTTGGGAGTTCGCCTGATTTTTACCATGAATTTTTAATAATTTTGTCTTTACTAGAGTTTATATTGTTCTGGGTAAAGCTTCAATAGCTCTGGTAGCTTTTTCGTATGCAAAGGTCGAAAGTAGAATATCCGGGATATCTTCATTCGATCGTTTTCATAAGCAAGGGCAGATCCTAGGCTTATTTGGGAAAGATTTAATTGCTTACGTCCTGGAAGAGGAATGCAGCGAACGTGTGGAAAAAAAAGGCACAGAGAGAAGCCGACAAAGAAAAGCACAGAGGGAAGCAGGAGAGAAAAAATAATTAGGCAGCGCGAGAGAGAGATAAGCTGTGACAAAGTCGAGATAAACTCCGTAGGATCTCGAAATGAACAGGTTCAAGTGCCCTCACTAAATCTCCCCGTATACAAGGATTGAAAAGATTTTTGCTCCTATTTAACACACTTCGAGAAGATCTTCGAAGTCAACAATTGACACTTGGAATCAGATGGTGTCGCCCGGCTACTTCCACTCTTGAACCCTCGTCTTCGGGACATATTCATTTTGCTTGCTTCAGAGGCTATCCTTGATTATTCAATCCTAAAGTCAGAACTTCTTTCTGCTATTTACATGATTCCAGAATTTCATAGGGTTAGATTTCGCTCCACACGAATACAGCCAGGCCAAACCTACAAACAACATGGATTAATGTTTAGGCGTAACTTCTAATTCTGGCTGAATTTCGCACAAGTATTTAATGATTATGAGTCGCTAATCAAATTTATACTAAAGGATCAACTAATGTCGACCATCCCTCGCACTTCACACTTCTCTTCACGACTTCTATCCCAAGGAGGTAAGGAAGATCCATCCTCCTTTCCCCTAGAGACAAGTTTAGGTTTAACAGAAGCCAACTCAAGGGCAACAACGGCTTTGTAAAAGTACCAGCGCCAAGCAAGTACAGGCCTCACCCGCCACGAGAACAAAAGTATCGTGAAGCCTACACGCTTGGCAACTACCCCCGTAGACCAATTGTATGGTTTACGTGTGGCACCCCTGAGCTCTTAAGTTACAATTGCCCCAAAAATTCTCAACTGAGGACCTCGTTGTGTTACTAGGTCCACCAAATCTCTGCTGCTCCCTCGCCTAATCTGCCAGTCGCATCACCAGCGCCTCCTGCTCCCTCTTTCCCGGATCAAAATGTAAATTTCCAGTTCAACGAGAATTCTCCCAGTGGGCTCCAGTTTGAAAATGGCGCAGTAAATGGTTGCCGAGTGTCAACCTTGGTTAAGGATATAGGTTACACCTGTTTTTTTAATATCCGATAAACTACTACCTTCCGTAAGCTCCCAGCAGAACAGATTCGCTTTGGTAGATGACTTTTAGGTCGTGCCACCAGGTTTCCAGTGCTACGATGCCATATTGAGTGGCAGTATTTCACCGGATGGGCCGACGTAGTCGCGGTCTTGATAAAATTCTGCTCCGACCTTATCGGACAGAGCGCACAGCTCTCCCCAAACCCAAATTTCTCAGCCGGTCGTTACTAGGGCCCAGGCCAAGAAAGATATATCTCTTCTGGTACCCCTATCGTCCCCAGACGTCGACCTCGCTACCAGCGTTCAATTTGCTGAGCCGCAGAAGAATTGCCCCACATTACAACCCATGTGGGAAAAAGCAAAGAAGAAGGAGACTGAAACGGTGCGAGGCAATCGAAAGATAGAATACACCGTGAAGGACGCGTTATTATACTGTTCTTCTGTTGAGCCGGAGAGTCCCGCGACCAACGCGTTGTGTGTACCGAGAACGTATATTGAAACCGTTCTAAAAATTGCTCACGATGGTTTAATGGCCGGACATTTCGGCCACAACAAAACTGCTGAGCGAGTATTCAAATATTTCTTTAGGCCAGACGAGGCCCAAGAAATTATCGACTTTTGCAAGTCCTGTGACCTTTGACAGAAGGTCACCTCCAAAGGGCGTGTAGCCCCCACCCCCCTTCAAAAGACCCCGAGAGTGGCCCAGCCCTTCGCCTGGGTAGCAATTGATCTAATAGGACCCATCGTTCCCCGTCAAACGAGGGACACTCCTATATTTTAACCCTAGTCGATTGCGCCACCCGTTTTCCAGAGCCTATCCCCATGAAGAAGATTGACAGCATTTCTTGTAAAGAGGCTTTAATCTCAATCTTTTCCCGAGTAGGGATCCCGAAGGTGACCTTATCCGACATAGGATGTCAATTTACCTTTAAATTGATGGAGCATGTGGCTAAACTCCTTCTCACAAAGCCCCTCTTTACGACGCCCTGGCACCCTTCAGCTAACGGGATGTGCGAAAAATTAAAAGGCACCCTAAAAATGGTACTCAAGAAGATGTGCCACGACCAAATCCAAGAGTGGCACCGCTACCTCCCTGTAGCGTTATTTGCTCGTCGCGAAGTCCCCCATAGGACTTTGTGGTTCACTCCATTTGAGCTGTTATATGGACGTAACGTCCCAGGGCCTATGGGCATTTTGAAAGAATTGTGGTCCAATTCTAGAATGGATGAGGAAATTAGAAACTTTTACGCGTATGTTTTAGACATGCGTACGCGGTTAGAAAAATGTGCGGACATCGCTTTCCGGAACGCCGATGTAAACTTGGAAAAATATCGCACCTACTTCGACCTAAAATCAAAGGCGCGTTCGTTCAAACCAGGTGACAAAGTATTACTCTTGCTTCCCTCCGAAGCAAATAAGCTCCTCTCCCACTGAAAAGGCCCTTTCCCAGTTTTAGAACCCCGTGGCCCGGTGGATTACCTAATTGAAACCACCTCCAGTAATAAGATTTACCACGTCAGCCTCCTAAGAAAACATCACCGCCGAGCTTACTTAAATAACGTAGTCGCCCTGGATGAAGAACCCGTCCTCGAGGCTGCCTATCTCGTTGAACCCTTGTGTTTGGTCCAAACGGTATCCGTAGAATCAGACATGAGTATCCCCTGCCGTCCCTTGCTTCCCCCCATGCGGAGCCTAACTCTGAATTGGACGTAAACCCCAATCTCACCCATTCCATGGAAGATTGCTTCCACCAGTTAAAGAACAAACTAATCTCTGCCCCTATTTTGAGATAACCAAATCCTAATAAAACATTCGGGATTTGTACCAATGCCTCCCAGGATGGTCTAGGTTGTGTCTTCGTCCAATATGACGACGATTTAGTGGGATATGCCACCATAGAACTCGAAGGTTTAGCCATTCGTAAATTTAGGATGTATCTCATAGGTAAAGAATTTATTGTCAAAAGCGATCACAAACCCCTGGCGTACCTAAAAAACTCTGAGAGACAAAATGGCTGTTTATGTGTTGGAGCCTACTACTCATGAAGTACCAATTTCGAATCATATATGTCAAAGGCACCGACAACTGCCTAGCCGATAGCTTTGTAGGAATCCAATAGAAGACCCCTCTCCAACAAAGTTCGTGTTTGACTCATTTTGTAAATACTAGTTTCTTTTTTTTTGTTTTGTTGATGTTGTGTGCGCGTATGTATAGATTAAGTTCTCTGTGGTTACACATGTGTAAATCTCGTGTAGTGTTATTTTTTTTGTTTGCTAAACGATAAAATTGTAGCTGTATTAGTTTCCCTCGTGATATAGTTAGTTGTAGACATTTTTTCGCCCCGAAGTTTTGGGGGCAGTAAAAATGTCTTTGGATAGGGAGGAGTGTAGATAGACCCACTAAAATGGTAATATTCGCCCCCCGTCCCTCCCTAAGATATTACTTCGGGCGAAAAAGCGAGCCATTACTTCCTCCCCTTCCCCTCCGATTTCACCCTTTTTCGAGTTTCCGCCCGGTCACCTAGAAATTCCCAACGAGGCATGATGCTGTGATTGAAGGTTATCTCCCCGCCGTCTTGATGATCCCCTCGAGACAACTTTTATAGCTTCAGCCGCTGGTCATTCCTTCAGACCCGCTGATCCCTGCCTCTTACACTTCTTGTAATTACACGCTTTGTTGCCCCGGACGATAAAGAAGGGTCCAGAAGGTCTCTCTTCCTCTCCCTATCTTAGAGAAATCCGGGTATATATGCGCGCTCTCAATGATTACCCGCAGATTCCCTTAGACGACGCTTCCCGGAACGGAGATTCGCTTGAACGACGCTCTCGCACGAGAAGTGTTTATTGACGGTCGCAGGCCACGGAAGAGCTAGACATTACACTCGTAACCTTCATTTGTGTTCATTAAATTATTCTTCCAAAGATTATTAACGTTTAATTTATATCTGGAGCACGTTAGCAAAATTAGTTAGTCCTTGAATACGAGCAAACCAGTTTCCACCTGCCGCTGCGTGTGTTAATCCATAAACTCGAACAACCTAGCCCGATTGAATGAACCGATCCCATAATTAAGTTGTCATCAACCAATATCGAATCAGTTAACTATAGAAAAGAGAGGAATTTTTTTATAATGCACACATCAAAAAATCAGACAAATGCATCTGTCTAATAAGATTCCTTTTGACTCCGCTCCAAAGGCTGAGTGTCAGATGTAAACATCGGTGACGAGAAGAATAATAGGGAAGCCAAAGAAATGGCGCTTTGGGACAGGGGTGATGGGAGACGAATAAGAGGGAGACCAAATAAATGAAAGTTGGGGGAGAGGGCCAGAGGTTGGGAAAGGAAATCAAATCGTGGGAGTAAGATTCTTGGGAACTCAAGGACGTTTGTTTGGATTATCTTTTATTCAATTTAAACTGAAAACCAACGAAAGCCTGAAAGTTTTAAGGTGTAACCTATACAGAAAGTGATGGAGAGGAAGGAAGTAAATATGTGGGGGTGGATATCTATGCCCAAATTCTCCTGCAACAGTGTGTGCAGATAAGACATGCAAATGGGAATGTTGGGGCTTGGGGAAACGCAATCCTCTGCAGTCATGGCCAAAGGTTTTGAGACTACAATATTTTTTCATATAAGAAAACTAATCAAACGCTGCCTTTGGGGGGTATGTTTCTATTATAATTTGAAGGTGAAATATACACAAATTTAGAGATCAAACCCATTTTATTTATCAATACAGTGAATTGATTTGCGTCGTTGATATTTAGAATGTTTGTTCTCACTGTTCTTCAGGACTACTTCAATTCGTTTGGGCAATCAGGAGACCAAATTTGTGATGATATCTTGACTAAAATTGCTTCTTTTTTGTTCGATCAGCACCACAAGTGCTCAGAATTGGATGACTTCTGTTAATCAACCACCAGTTTGATTACCTTCCACAAATTCTTTATTGAATTTAAATCTGCTGAATTACCAGGCCAAGGTACCAAATTTACGATGTTATTTTCGCCCAAGAACTTTGTTATTGACTTTTCTATGTGACAAGTTGTGCCATTATGCTGAAAAATACAGTTATTACCCCCAAATTGGTCCTGACCTCTTGGAAAATAGTGGTGATGAAGCATGTTTTGGTACCATTTTGAGTTCGTGGCAGGGCTTTGAGGCAAAATTGTTAGTGCTCTTGTTCCTTTAAATGAGAAACAACTCCAGGCATGAAGAGTTTCTAGATGCGTTACTGTTGTCATGACACAGGACACGCGAAATCACTGCCTCTTTCTCCTCTTAATGAGAGATCTTCTAAAAGACCCAAACAAGCGGAAGGAATCTTCCGCACTAACAACTTTCTTTATATTTCCTACAAAAGTGGAGCCTCTCCGTTAGGTTATTTTTAGTGGAATGAAGCTTTTCTTCCTTTATGAAGAAAACGTTTGTTTTGGAGTTCTGGAGGAAATTGTTACCCCAACATTTGTTTTTGAGTTCTGGGGGAAATTGTTACCCCAACATTTGAAACGTACAGGAACAAACGTTAAATTTGAACAAGTACTCAGAATTGTGGCTGGATAAATAAAGAATAAAGTCAAAAACTAGCAAGGAAATTTCCACCATAAATGTTTTTAAATTTTTATAAAGGGGATAATATAAGGAATAGTTTTAAATACTCTCCTGTAAACCCCTTCCCCTTCAGTAATAAAAACAAATCCCCCAGAAAGAGTCAAAAGTATTTTCTCCCTTTTGTGGAAATATAAAATTAAAATACTCGTTCGATTAAGTTGTTATTGTCGAGGAAATTTGATTCTGTCTGGAGTTTGTGATGAACGTCATCCCTTTGTTTCCTTTAATATCAGTTTGCAGGAAGATTCAGGGTGTCGTGGTATAACATTTCATTATATCAATACCATATTATATCTATGGGGAGGGGACCAATAACTTAAAGGCGAGCCGACAAGTGACAGAACGCCACGAGTTTCGACGCGCGGAACAGCGAGAAAGAGTGCAACGAGGTCAGGTAAAATTTGGGTAATGGCAAAGCTCAAGGTTATTTAAAGAGGCATGTACAAAAATATAATTTTATTTACATAAAAATAAGAGAATTAATGGGCAAAATTACATCAGTAAATGAGGTGGGAATTGCAGAGTTATGCGTCAGACTCTGAAGTTAAAAATTAATGTATTTCAGAAGGAGACTATTCAAATGAGGAGGATTAACTCAATTGGGTTGCTAAAGGGAGAGAGGGGTTGGCTTACGGAGGATTCCGGGTGATGCGTCAGGGTGGGGCTTCACGGATGTCTTCTGCAGGCAATAAACGTAAGGCGAGGGTGCTCGGCGCTTCTGAGAGGGAAGTTAACGTGATGACTGTTCTCCAGAAGGAAGGGGGGGGAGCAGTAACGTCCGGTCCAGGGGGGAGTATTTCGGCCACCCGAAAACGAGGGGTGAACGAGAAGGGCTTTGATAGGGGTTCATGAGTAAAGTCGGAAAAATCGCTCGGTAGCGATCATCAAATGGAATTACCCCACTGGTTGGAGCTAATTACAACACACAAATTGTTCAGCCGTCACTTTGCTTTGTTGTTAGCACCTGACTTGGAACAGGGGAAATATTCTTGCGTCCGGGCGAGACTCCTCAACTCTGTGTCTGCGACAGGGAAGACGAGCCCTATATATATATATATATATCCGAGGCTCCCTCCGCGGGGTTGAGGGAAACAGCGCTACTCTCGAATGGCCTCGAATCTTCACGCCGAGGCGATTCTAACCCGCGTAAAGGTGGTCCGTGGTGGACGCGGTTAGAGGCTACCGCTTGTGTATTGGGGGGGGGGAGGCTTACCAATTTAAGCCTAACCAAATTCTAGAATCTTCTCCTGCGCAAGGACTTCACTTCCGTGCTGGAAAAGAAATTCCACGTGGAATTCCCCCACACATCTCCCATCCGAAAAATGATGCTTTACAGAGCAGTTGCGTAGGAGAGGATCATCCCATCCGTCGAACTAGAATTATCAAGGGTCTAGGGAAATTCTGACCTTCTACGACAGGTGTACACACAAAAAAAAACGGTAATCTGAGCTCAGCGGGAAATTTACGGGCACAAGCCTTAAACAGGTCAATTCTAGAGACAATTTAACTAGTACAATTTTAAACAAAAAAAATGACAGGAGAACATTGGTGACATTTCAGTGGAACCAAAAAAAAGGGATGAAATTAAATGGAGGCATGAACATAGGACTAATGACTAAACAACTTAATAGACAAAAAAAAATCATAATTAAGATCATCAATGAGATAATATATACAGAATAACGTTGCAACTAACTTGCAAAGAAAGTTTCAATTGTAATTGAATAAAGAGCTCATGGTAGAAATGCAGTTGTATTTGATCGAAAAAAAGATATGTTTCAAATCAGAAGACAATAAAAATTGAAATGCAAATCTGTAGAAAATCATGCCCCACTTCAAAAATATATACAAAACAACTTAAACAGAAGATGTACAACAAGAATCTTTCATAATACACTTGAATTTCATAAAAATACGCAATCAATTTGGGGACTCCCGGTAATTTAATATTAGCCATCGATCAACATTTCAGCATAGATATAAATCGTATGCATCTACCACTACTTGTTTAAACTGATAAATCGAATTTTTATATCTACTTGCGTTAATAGACATTTTTATCTCTATTTGTTTAAATCAAACAATAGAGCACAAAACTAATCCTTGCAACGATTTTCTAACTCAAAGAGAAGCTCGAAATATTTTTTTTAGAAATAACACTGTTATTTAACATTAAATGGAAAGACTGATATTGTTGGAGTATCAGCAACCACCTCTTGATGCACCCATTCTGACTTTTTCTATTTCTCAGAAACGACAAGGGGCGGTGGTCTGTTTCGACTACAAAAGGCTTTCCTATTAAGTACATACTGAACTTGGTAAACCCCCAGACTATTGCCAAGGCCTTGTTCACAAAAAAAAGTTATGTTACAGCTACCTAGCTCTGATGTTTCTAAGCGAAACAAAAATTAAAATGGTCCTACCGGAATTAGGAGACCAAAGACCTTAACTCTTTTGGATTAATAACCAGGAGACTCTCCAAAATTCAAACACAATAAAAAAATTAATTACCTGGGGTCCAACACATAATCTAAATAGATTACATTCCACTGCTCTTCAATTAATTTGAACTTGCCTTCTGCCAGTACAATACAAAAATGAAAGTAAAAGGGATAGACGTGAATAACAAGTGAACTTCTAATGTCGAAATTAAAATGACACGGGTTCGTAAAAACACCAAGCATACTTGACACCAAAATTATATAATATGTATATTAATAAATATATATGTCGTGGTATGACATTACATTATATCAATACCATATTATATCTATGGGGGAGGGACCAATAACTTAAAGGCGAGCCGACAAGGGACGGAACGCCACGAGTTTCAACGCGCGGAACAGCGAGAAAGAGTGCAACGAAGTCAGGTAAAATTTGGGCAATGGCAAAGCTCAAGGTTATTTAAAGAGGCATGTACAAAAAATATAATTTTATTTACATAAAAATAAGAGAATTAATGGGCAAAATTACTTCTTTAAACGAGGGGGGAATTGTAGAGTTATGCATCAGACTCTGAAGTTAAAAGTTAATGTATTACAGAAAGAGACTATTCAAATGGGGAGGATTAACTCAATTGGGTTGCTGAAGGGGGAGAGGGGTTGGCTTACGGAGGATTCCGGGTGAGACGTCAGGATAAGGCTTCACGGATGTCTTCTGCAGGCAATAAACGTGAGGCGAGGGCGCTCGGAGCTTCTTAGCGGGAAGTTAACGTGATGACTGTTCTCCAGAAGGAAGGGGGGGGCGGTAACGTCCGGTTCAGAAGAGAGTATTTCGGCCACCCGAAAACAAGGGGTGAACGAGGAGGGCTTCAAAAGGGGTTGATGAGTGGAGTCGGAAAAATCGCTCGGTAGCGATCGTCAAATGGAATTTCCCCACTGGCTGGGGGTAATTCCAACACACAAATAGTTCAGCCGTCACTTTGCTTTGTTGTTAGCACCTGACTTGGAACTAGAGGAATATTCTTGGGTCCGGGCGAGACTCCTCAACTCTGTGTCTCCTACAGGGAAGACGAGCCCTATATATATCCGGGGCTCCCCCCGCGAGGGTGGGAACATAGCGCTACTCTCGAATGGCCTCGAATCTTCGCTCCGAGGCGATTCTAACCCGCGTAAAGGTGGTCCGTGGTGGACGCGGTTCGAAGCTACCGCTTGTGTATGGAGGGGGGGGGGGGCTCACCAATTTAAGCCCTTCCAATTTCTAGAATCTTCTCCAGCGCAAGGATTTCACTTCCATGCTGGAAAAGAAATTCCACGTGGAATTCCCCCACACGGGGGAATCTTATCTTCTATTTCTTTACTGTTATCATTTTTCGGATCGTTCGCTACAGTGCCACGAGATTGCAGTTCGCGTCATTTTCACACTGAAAACTGTTATCGCTTTCAGTCCTTGTTGGTTTTTAGTAAGTGTCAGATATGATTTTTCTAATTGCTGATGTTTTCCTAATCCTTATTAGGGGCTGGTTTTAGATAAAAAGGCAGTAGCATTACTTTTTTTCATCGTTACGTTTAGTAAGCATTTTATTCCTGTGAGATTATTTCTCCTGCTCTCCCCCTTAAAATAGTTAGAAATTTCATTAAGTTAGGTTAACAGCACCATCTGTTGCTGCCTTCCCCGTTTGGGAGCTTGCGCTTCGCTACTAAGATTAAAATTTAAAATCTAAAAAATAGCAACCATGGTTAAATTTTTATAAATTTTCTTAACTTCTCCAATTATAATAATTTAAAAAAGGAACTCTAAACTAAATTTCCCCCCTTTCAAAATACTACGTTGCTAAAATATTATTATAGAAGATATATAAAAATAAATTTTCTGAACTTCACCATTTGTAATTCTTTGGGTTTTTTAAACTCGCTAAATTTCGATACTTATATTTATTTCTGAACTTCACCATTTTGTTTTTTGATACTATAAAGGAATTATTAAAAATAACTTTGATAAAAAACAAAAGTCATAACCAAACTAAGATGAAATTATTATTTAAAGAATAAAAAAAAATACCCTTCTTAAATTATACTTGGTGATGACAATTGAGCATTTATATAATGTGAAAATCGGTGATCTTATTATCCCTAACACTATATTTTAAGAACGGGATTTTTGGGATGGGTGGAATAATAATAAGTTTTTTCTCTTAATTTGTTTGCAAAAATTGACCAAGAGCAAATGGTGAAGTTCAGAAAAAAATAAATATGATTATCGAGTGTTTGGAAATATTTTAAAACAAAATGAATTACAAATAGCGAATTTCAGAACATTTGTTAAAATTTAGTCATGGCTGCTTTTTAATATACATTTTCATATATTCGAATGTTTTATTGAAGTTATTTCTGAACTAAATTTTCCATTTTAATCTTTAGCAGGAGGAAATAACTACTGGACCCTAAAAACGAATAAATATTAGAAGACAAGAGGAGTGGTTTCGTCACTTCTTATATAGGCCAAGATTTCCTTTAGAGTTCCAAAGAACAAATATTATTATCGAATGTTTTGGATTTATTAAAACAAAAAGAATTATAAAAGTTAAAGTTCAGAAAGCGTATTAAAAATAAGGCATGGATGATTTATTTTTATTTTTCATCATCACTAACTCTATAATTTAAGAAGGGGATTTTTTTTTAGTATTTGAATAATAATTTCATCTTAGTTTGGTTATGAGTTATGTATTTTGTAGCTTATTTCTAATAATTCTCTTATAATATCCAAAAATAAAATAGTGAAGTTCATAAAATTTATTTTTATATATCTTATTTCTATAACTATATTTTAGCAATGTGATATTTTGAAAGGAGGAAAATTTAGTTTAGAGTTCCTTTTTAAAATTATTATAATTGGCAAAGTTTAGAAAATTTATAAAAATTTAACCATTGCTGCTTTTTTAAGATTTTAAATTTTAATCTTAGCAGCGAAGCGCAAGCTCCCCCCGTAGGGAAGAGACGCGAAGCTATTGCCTGGTTAGTATATAAAAGAACATTTTATATCTAAGCATTACAATAAATATTTTTACCGGCCATTAAGCTTAGAAAATAAGTGTGAATATGAATAAAAAAACTAGACTAAGATAAATTTAGTACGAGATATGTACTGAAAACTTAATAAAAATATGTTAACTCAAAATACATTTCTAGAGCCAGATAAGCCTAAGAGAGGGATAATTTTTGGTATATTGAATAGTTTTATGAAAGTTGTTTCTAAGAGATCGAAAAATAAGCCAAGTGGTTTTTCGTATAGTCGAAGCTTTTATCAAGTTACTTCTAAGAGTTGTTTTAGAGTTAAAAAAAACAACAATTAGGAATGGTTTTCGTATATTCGAAACTTTTATCGAAATAATTTATAATAACGACCCAGCGACTGGCATTTGTCTCTGTTTTCTTTCCGGTCTCCTTTCTTTGCCAGACGGGACCCTCTCCATCACATACTGGTTCTCCTAAGTCATATCCGGCACAAACATCAGCCGAGGAGACCGGATAATTGAAGCCGAAACCGATGTTTTCCATTGTTGAAAAATTTGTGACTGACGATCTGCGATCAGTTACTGCTTCTTAAATAGACGAGGTAGGAGCGTGCGGCTGCAGATCCTGACTTGTCCTAACACCCCCACAAACAGCCATCCCCCTTCCTCTGTTTTGCCCTAACGATTCGCAATACTTATTGACCGCCCCTCGTATATAAGAAGGAATAAGAGAAAGGTTTGAATAAAATAAAATTTTCAAAAATATATTAAATACGAAGAAGTATTTAAAGACGAGATTATTAATATTAAAAAAAAAATTAAGATTACAATTGCAAAATAGAAGATAAAAAAGAAGTTATTCAAAAATATTTTGAAACTTTTCTACTGGGAGAAGATATCGAACAAGGCCTGCTCACCAAAAAGTCGCGTGCTCTCACTTATTCTAATTTATAACCTTACGAACTTCGAACCTTTTAAAAATTCCCAGACTAACCTTGGAAAGACCTTCGCAATTCTATTATTAGAAAGAGAATGTAAAACAACATAAGAGTTTCAAATCTTGTTAGAATCGGCAGAATAGTTATGTTATTGCCAAAGCAAAATAATTCCTAGGCTAACCTTGGGAGGACGTTGGAAGTTATATCATTCGAAAGGGAATATAAAATAACATAAGGGTTTAAAAGTCTGTGAGAATCGGTCCAATAGATGCAATGTTATTACAAAAAAAAAGCAAAACGGGTACCGATCGACCGACGACATAGTGAGATGTAGAGTTGGTCGCGACTAAACTCTCACGCGACTAAAAAGAACAAAGTAATATATTTCAGAAGAACTTGACACTATAGGAAAGGTAACTTCTCAATTCGCCCCTGAAGTGGAAAGTGATACCCTTAACTTGGCCGTAGGCCACAGACCCAAGGTCTGCCTTCGAAGCGCAAGCTCCTCCTGTAAGGAGTAGTGAAGCCGCTCCTCTTATTAATATTATTAATTAAAAGAAGCGCCAAAGGAGATGATTCTTCAAAGTAGAACTGAACTGAACTATTTTGTAGCAACACTTTATAACCTACGTATTAATAAGAGTATGGTGGTTTATGCGTCATACATGAAACTAGGTGTACATCGTTTTTTCCTATTTTCTTATCCGTCGTTGTACATGAAACTAGGTGTACGTCATTACCCAGTTAATCAGTATTTCCTAGTGTGCAATTATATAGTTATTATTATCGGATATAAGGAACTATGGGTAATTTTAGGATTAGGAAGAAATTTAAGACTCGTAAATTAGAAGTGGATTTCTCGTGAATGTCAAACCTCTAACGAGAGCGAACGAGGCTAATTCATCTCTCATTGATCCTGAATCAGAAATCCAACTGAATCTTAACCCAAGTCACACTGTGAGAAAGATCCATCCACCCCTTATACCACACCTCGCTTAAAACACATATACAACAAAGTATCTTATTTCTTTTATTCATGACATCTCCGCTTAGGATACAATTTCAAAACTTTTAAAGACATGGAATTTTGAGAGTTTTAAATGTTGTTTTTTTTATATTTGTTTTGGTTATATTAAAAAACTTTGAGATTCTGCTTAACTTTGCATTTGATTAAGCATCGTTGCTTAATTGATTTACTACAAAATCTGCATCAACAAACCACGACAAAAATATTACGTGAATATAAATTCATTTATTTATATCTAACTCATAGCAATTTAATATCCACTAGGATATTATTATCATCAATTATTTTACACTTCGATATATACAGGGTGACCCAAACAACGGGCACCAAATTTCAATAAGCTTCATTTCTTAATTGCTTGTCCAATTAAGACAGGAAGCCTATTCAAAGATGGCGGCCAGTTGTTTTTTTTTTTAAGGGGGTGGGGGGATCACCCTGTAAAAATGGTTCAGGTGGTAAAACATCTGTGATGGCAACGTTGAATAGATGACCTGACCTCTCCAACTCAAATAATCTCTCTTAAAGAGGCCAGTATTTAGGCTATGGGTTTCAGTAATGCGAAAAATGGATCCATGGTCGGGAAGAATCCAGTTTGAATGTGATCATTTCCATGATGGCAGAGAGGCAACATCGATACAAAGATACAACATAACCAACATAATTCAAGAACATGTTTAACTGGCAAATGCGAGAAGGAAGAAATATGTTTTCATAACTACACCGTTCACTTTTCCCATTCTGGCAGGTCATTAACAAACCTGAGGGTTCTCCACTTTTCAAAATGTCGAATATTAATCCCATGAATGTTTAGAAGAGGACGGAATAATGTTTATTCGCGAAATTGGTTGGATTCGTCTCATAGACTATTTTATGGGCGACGGCTGAGCGGAGTGGAAACACCGCTTCTGATTTTAAGGAAGTTAACTACATGGGGTGTTGTTAGTCTACAGATGGAGTCCCGGTTTGGAATCCACGTTAATCAGCAGGTCTACCCTGAGAAATAAAGGCATCTTAAGAGAGTGAAAATCGGTGGTAAAAAACTTTACCATTAAATAAATAATAATATTTATTTGAGGGGTGCTTCAGGAGAATTGCGCGCCTTGCCAAGTCTTTTACCCCCTAGAGCACTTTTACTTTACCTAACTTTTGCTTAACACTTTGCTCGCCCCCCTATTAGTATCCCGTTGGTTTTTCGTTTTTTTATAAATAAATAAAAATCTTTCATTATAAAAATTCGAGGGAGATGCTCCCCTCCCCCCTCGGTTTGGTGGTTTATCCCCACAACTCTTCCTTTTCTCCCAGGTCACGGAACCGCCGCAGGTCTTAACTGTTTCAAAGGAGCAACCTGTCGGCCCCAATGCCTCCGGGAGCCTCTGCGTCCATGCACTTTTCCTTCCTCTAATTTCACCACTTTCTGCCGGTGTTCCTCTCGTTAGTTTTTGCTTTAAAATCAGGAAAAAAAAATAGGAACACCAGTATCCTATTGAGCGAAGTTAAGTCACATGTACTCTGGCAAATCACCAGATGGGATACCGGATTATGACAGCCACCACTCACAATACTGTCCAAAACTTGGGAACAATCGACCGAAATCAACATTTTCTTGAAAATATTCGTTTAATTTCTAGGAAAATTCAATAGAATATTCTTTTTGAACTTTGCCTTCGATAATATTTAAGTTTCATTTCATAGAAAAGAAGATTAAAACCAAATGTATGAGGGAATTAATGTTTATTGTATAAATGATGAATGACAGCACTTTGCCACGTGCTACTCATGGTACGACTTGTTTATCAAGATCAATGTGCCCTGTGGAGGAATCAAGTATTGACACTGTTTGGCACTTCAAGGTAGTGTAATGGGTCAAAAAGGTAGATTTCCACGCATAATAAAGCTCTATGAAGATGTCCGTTCTTGGGTGTCATCGTGGAAAATAGATTACCTTCGAAAAGACAATCCTATGGAAGATAGCGCGATGGAAAACATGTCGATGATGGAGCGATGGGAGACACAATCAGAATATCATGTCATGTGGCAGAGAACGTGAACCTGAATGTGGACAATGACACGGCTCCAGCGTGACAGAAACTGTGATAGGGAAAGTTCGGACACAATACCCTCGGCGCTTTACAAGCTTTGTGATCAGAGGCGTGGCTACCAATACTAAGAAGTGGCACCATCTAGGGTGACTTTTGGGAATAATCAAAGGTCCCACCGCCCTCAAGAGCTACATCAAACTCTCGCAGGAATTGTCTAGCCTTAAAATGAAAGGCTAATGGTATGTTTGACGTCTCTCGGCGTAATAGACACCGTCGAGACCATTCGAGGATACATCGAAAGCTATTGGTCACTGAAGGAGACCTCGGTCTCAAGCGTACAAGTGCATGATGCACTGTGCACGTCACAGAGCAAGTAACGTTTTTACTGTATCGACCAGCAGGCTATCGATATGAGACACGCAGAAAGCACCGGTCACTAAACGGAGTCCGGTGTGATGGAACGCGGCCAGCTTCCGCAATTCAAAGCAAAGAATATGAAAATAAGACAATTGCCTGCGGGATATCCTCATTTTGTCTAATTGAAACGGAGAAAAATCTCCAGGTTCCGTGCGTGGAATCGACGATCTCGCAGAACTCCGATATGAAAAGTGGGACGCGTCCTCTCACCCCAGTAATGTGGAGGGTCTCTATGATACCGTATCGCCATGGTGTATCATAGGCCTTCATCAGAACGTAAAACACTTTGGCGGCGTATATCTACAAAAGTAGGCCCCGCGGACAGCATTTCTTTCAACCGGAGAATACAATCCGGTGAGGAGTTGAACTTGTATAAGCAGGATATTTGCTAAATTGGGTGGAAAACGGTCGGGAAAGAGTGATCTCT